>CACSLK010023397.1:6466356-6482600 GCA_902706635.1 Striga hermonthica
AAAATTCCCTGGTCGGTTCGCATTCCGCCCACTCCTGAGTCAACATCTAGATTTTTTCTTATCTCATACAAATTCTCTAACTTGGAGGTTTTCCTACGACATCGAAGTAAATATGAGTCGTCAGAGGTCTTATAAGTCGACTCTAGGGCCTTGACGAGTCGACCTAAGGTCACGTTCGTATATCCAAGGCTCTCGGAATGTCTGCTCATCTTCTTGAGTGTAAGTCGACTTACGCTCAATCGACTTCCTAAAGTCGTCTTGGGACCGCTATCAGATCGATGGTGATCCTCAGATGCCCAATGGGCCAGGCCGACCTCGGAGACGTCGACTTGATGATGTCGTCAGTAGTATTTGTTTAGTTGAGTAACTAGCATTTGGACTGGACTATGATTATAGGGCTATATCATGTAGTCCCCCCCCCCCCAAAAAAAATTACTTTAAGCGACTTCGAGCTTAAGAGTAAATTTGGTAATTGGGCTTCCTTTGAATCTTACTACCTGATTCTCCCATGCCGTTGGTGTTACTCATGTGATGTCGATGAGATCTGTAAATCCCTTTATTGCTATTTTGATGATGATTCGCCTTGTCTTTTTCCTTACTTCGTCATGTCGACGATTCTTTTTATTTGGCCAGATCGTTTGTGGTTGAGTCCTACACTTGGGAATTTCCTGGAATGTGTTCACATTCCATTCTTGTTTTAATTTCATGTTCTTGTACTTAGGATGTGACTCGCCGCCTCAATTCTACTTTTGCCGCTTCGAATTCTGTGTCTCATCCTAACTGTTGATTTTCCCTTTAATCGTAGAGCTGGGGTTTCATCACCCACCCTATAAATATCCTTCATTTTTCTTCTCTCCCACTTTTTTACGATTCTCTCTCCTTGAGCTCTCAAGTTTCCGGCAACCAAGCTTTTCAATTTCTCCGGCTCACGCATCATCCGACAACCTTTCAGACTCTTCTCAGAACTCTTCACCTTGATCAACATGTGTAAGTTTCCTTAACTCTCTATTTCTGAAAGATTCTTTTGTTAGTTTTCTGGGTTTTTGACTTGGAATCTATGCATGTTCTTCGTGTTCTTGAGGATTTTCGAACGATTCTGGGCATATCGGTGTTAGATCTCAAATGTGTTCTTCCTACTTTAGAGTTGTGTTTGTGAGAGAGTCGACTTTATGGGCCATGGTTGGCTTTACCCTATTCGTTTGTCGACTAATGTTGACCTTAATGCTTTCTCTTACCTTTTACTAGCGATCCTCGTCCTCTGACGAGTTTACTATAGTCCCAAGACTTTTCTTGTTCACTGTCCCTTTAGCCCAGTCACTTTCTTCCGAGGTCGATCTTATGGTTAGGAACCTTCGTAAGTCGACGAGCTCTAGCGCTCCCCTCGATTTTTTGTACTGATCTTCATTTCTCAACTTTTTCTCGTAGATTTGGATCCGACTCTATTTTTGGCTCCATTTCTGGCTCTCTCGCTCATGAGATCGAAGATTATTCAAAATCCGACTCTGTTCAAATAGTCGGTTCTAAGCCGGCAGTTGAGCGGGAGATGTCTCCAACTTCTTCTGTGTCGACTTTTGGGATTGAACATGATGTATATCATCAAGCTCTTCTATTGGGTGATTTAATGCAGAATAAAGAAGACCCTCGTCGGGGAAGTAACTCTCCTTGTTTTAATTTAATTCCCCGAGGTATTCCCCTTAGGCTTCTAGACATTCTCGTGTACAAAACAAGTCTTGTATCAATAATAGCTCCTACTTACGAGCCTTGTAATGTAACCATAGTTTGTTCATTGGCTAAATTAACTGTTCTGAATCTTTTTTTTATGCCTCCGCAGCCGAAATCAAGGGATTTAGGTCGTTCAATGGTCTTCTCTCCGATTGGAAGTTGGTCGCACCTTCCTCTTCTGACGTCTTTTCTAGCCCCTTAAAGGTTGTTATATTTTTTCGTCGACCAAATAATGTTCGGCCTGCGTTTTCTTATCCAGCCAGAGTTTTGTTCATTAGTAACTTTTACAATGTCCCAATAAACCAGGTTTCGCCCAATTCCATTTGCATTATGATAGTCGTCATCATCATTATTCGCATAAAGTTCGGCCATTTCCTGCCCGAGTTTTTCTTCTATTGCTATAGCTATCGTTTCATAAAGGACGCCCACTGCTTGGGTCATCTTCGTGGTGTTACCTTCCTCGAGGACCTTTCCTCGAATGTCACTGCGGCCTGCTTCTGGCCAGTACCCTTTCACCAATGTATGGATAACCGAAAAGGTCAAACAAAATAAATATCCTCAGTCGAGCCAATTCGAAGCTATGCTCGAGGAGTTGAATAAGTGCACTTGGAGTGCCCATTTGTTGGTTAAGGACAAGGCTCTCCTTAATCATGTCGGTCTCTCGGTCGACGAGAGTATTCCTCGCATCGACGATCCTCGTAAGTTTGCATTTAGTAATTCTTATCGACTGATGTTATTCGTCTTTTGTTGTATGTTTTGCAAGTTATTGATCGCAATTTATTTGCTTGAACTATCTTACTGTGTTGTCTTTTAACTCTTTTTTTTAGTTAAAGCTTTGGCCCGCTTTAAGACCAAGAAGGCCAAGGGTGACAAGCCCAAACAGACCGCTCTTCCGCCGAAAACCCTTGACGGCTCCAGCTCCGGGTCGAAAGAAGCGGCAGTCGAGACGACTGCCGCTAAGAATTCAAAAGTGATCCTCCCGTCCATCACCTCGTCGCAGAAGGCCTTGGGTTCGAATTCCCGGAAGAGAGCCCAGGATAAGGCCAACTTTGTTTTGGTGCCCGAGTCCCTTAAGCACCAGAAGAGTCGGGACAAAGAGAAGTTGGTTGAGGCTCCCCGCTCCCCTGGTTCTCTCGAGACAGTGACCCTCGAGAGGCCTTCTAGACTCTGGGATCACCCCCATCCCCACGAAATCGCCAAGTACCTCGACTCCGTCATCCCTGCTGCCGACAAGGCTCGGGCCGACCGCGACCCCTATGATCGCGCTGGTTGTGCTCTCATGTGCTTCTCTCGGGTAATTACTCGAGTTTAACTTTAGTCGATTGTTTTTCTTATTCTCGTTTTTGTTTTAAACTGGTTTTTCTTAATTTTCCTTTTAGTTCATGGCATATGTGATGCCGACTCTCCTCGAGGAGCAGAGCTCCCCTGACGCCAACGTCCATGCCTTCAAGAAAAAATATGAGGATGTCGTCCGAGAGATCGAGAAGAAAGATGATGACCTGGCGGCGGCCAATGCTGTGATTGCCAAGCTCAAAACCGACAAGGCTGCCGCTCTTTCCAGAGTCGACTGGCTTCGGGCCAACCTTGCCAACGCCACTGAAGATAACTCGCCGAGAGGGTGATCAGAAGGGAGGAAGGACGTAAGTCTTTCCTCAAGTCTCCGATTGGCTCCGTCTTCCTCGACGCCTATCAAAAGGAGGTCGTCGGGGCATTCTGCAATTCCCCCGACTTCTGCGAAAAACAGTGCCCCGCGACCCTCCAGTACTTCTATTTTACGTTCGACGCATGGGAGGCGGTTGCGAAGGGCACTGCTCTCGAGGGGAAGGTCGACCGTGAAGCGCTCAAAGAATCGCTTCCTCTTCCAGACGGCTATCGCGGTGATGCATCACTTCCGACGATTACCAATGGTGGTCGGGGCTTGAGGCTCGGGCGATCCGTAAGGCTAAGTTGGTCACTCAGCCTGAGGTTTCTCCCACCCCACTAACCGGTCCGATCGATTTGGTCGGGCCAAGTGGGGCGGACTATGAGGAAGAAGATGAAGAGGTCGACGAGGAAATGGAGGTCGAGGAGCCGAGAGTAGGCCAGTGGTCGAGGGGACGGGTGAAAGGACTGAGGCGCTGGGTGATGAGGGGGACACGTGGGACCGAGCCTGTGGTCGAGAGGGTGAGGATGCCGAGCTTGCTGAAAATCAACTAGGGATTCATAGAAGAACTAGATGTTTTTCTTGATGGTTTCTTGTGTTACTTTTTTCTTTTCTTTGTCGTACTCAACCTATTTTCAGAACTGTAAAGGTTGAGACGGCCATGGATGTAATGAACTATCCTCTTAATATAATTCTCTTTTTTGGCTTGTCATTTCTGTTTATCGTCGATTCTCGTGGTTGGTTATGCCTTGATGATTTGATTTGATTTGATTGATTGATTTTTTTATTTTTAAGTTTCTCAACTCGCCTTGTATTTCTCCTCCCGACCTGGCTTGCGAGCTGGTCGAAGTCGAGCAACGACTTTTAACGGCTTCGTAGCTGATAAACAAGAAGTTTTTCAGCTTTTCTCCTCCCAACCCGGCTTGTGAGCTAGTCGAAGTCGAGCAACGACTTTTAACAGCTTCGTAGTTGGTAAACAAAAAATTTTCAACTCGTCTCCTCCCAACCCGGCTTGCGAGCTGGTCAAAGTCGAGCTACGATTTTAGTAGCTTCATAGCTGATTTTCTAAAATGTTTAGGGATGTAATCATTTGTATCATAGTTAGAATGGAAGATTATAATGTCGTAGCTGTTTTAAGTCGACTCTATAGCCGTGAGCTGCGTAGTTTAGCCAAGATTCCTCTCGAGGTACAACTTCATAGTCGTATTAGGCGACTTCGTGGTCGTAAGCTTCGTAGCTGAGTCGAGATTCTACTTGAGTACAACTTCGTAGTTGTCTGAGATCGACTTCGTAGTCGTAGGCTTCATAGCCTGATGGAGATTCCCCTCGAGTACAACTTCGTAGTTGTCTGAGATCGACTTCGTAGTCGTAGGATTCGTAGCCTGATCGAGATTTCACTCGAGTACAACTTCGTAGTTGTCTGAGATCGACTTCATAGTCGTTGAAGTTGGGCGGCTTCATAGCCGTTTTGAAAATTTTGATTTTTCAAGTAATCATAATAAGATCGACATGAAAATGTAAAATACACAATTGAAGCATAAAATTGGAAATTCATTGCATTACTGAATTTGATTCAAGCATTGTTCAGTACAAAAGAGTTCAAAATATTACCTTAAGCATAAAAGCGTTTGAGGTGGATCATGTGCCAAGATCGCGGCAACTGTCGTCCTTCGCCATCCTCGAGTTCATATGCCCCTCTCTCAAGCACTTTTGTGATGGTGTAGGGTCCTTCCCAGTTAGCCTAGAGTTTCGCGACATGTTAGAGAGCGTCTGCTCGTTTGAGGACGAGATCCCCCACTTGAAATCGTCTGGTTCAGACTATTTTGTCGAAGGCGGCACACATTTTCTGTTTGTAGTCTACTAATCGCACCCAAGCTTCTTCTCGCCCTTCTTTGATTAGGTCAAGGGCTTCTTCGCTCATCTCCTCATTTTCTTTTCCTCGTAAAATGTCGACACGTGGGAGTTCAAGCCGACTTGAATTGGCAAAAGTGCATCCATTCCATAGACCATATGAAATAGAGATTGACCCGTCGAGCTCCTTGGAGTCGTCCTGTAAGCCCACAAGACTGTTGTTAACTCGTCGACCCAGGCGCCCGACGCTTTCTCTAATCTCTTCTTCCTTTTGAAGCCAGAATGGATTTTTTTTGATACCTAATATAGTCACCTCGGCTTGGCCATTTGTCTGGGGGTGTGCGACCGAGGCAAATCTCTGTTTGATCCCTATGTCGAGACACCATGTTTGAATTTGCTTCCCTTGGAATTGGGTTCCGTTGTCTGAGATCAATACTTTTGGGATTCCAAATCGACAGCAAACATTATTGAACAGAAACTGTATCATCTTTTCTTCGGTGATCTTTGCCAAGGGTTCTGCTTCGACCCACTTGCTAAAGTAGTCAACTGCAACTACAAGAAATTTTCTCTGCCCCGTTCCCATTGGCAGTGGGCCTACTAAGTCGATTCCCCATTGAGCGAAAGGGATTGGAGTATTGATTGTCGTTATATATTCAGCTGGGATGTGGGTGATTTGCCCATGGCTTTGGCACTTTTCGCATTTCTGTACCAACTGCTCCGTCATTGTTCGAATTTTAGGACAATAGTAGCCTGCTCGTAAAGCTTTTCCAGCTAGAGCTCGATACCCTATGTGTGCTCCACAACACCCTTCGTGGATCTCCCTCAAGACTTGCATTCCTTCATCCTCGAAAACACATCGCAGGTGACGCCCGACCATCGACTTCTTATACAAGACCCCTTCGACTTCAAAGTATTTGCTCAAATATCGAGCGACTTTTTTTGCCTCATGCTTGTCTTCTGCGGGTACTCGTCCCCGCAAGAGCTCGCGGATCGACTTCCTTCAATCATCCTTCTCGTCGACCTCCATCATTTCACTCAACACACTCCCTTCTAGATGCATCATAGTAATGTGGCCTCTCATTTTTCCTTCATTGAACTCGCAATCCTCGCGAGCCAGTCGGCTCGCTTGTTCTCTTCCCGTGGGATTTGTGTTAACTTGGATTTTCCCAAACTGTGTATTAGGCTTTGAACCTCCTCGACGTATTTCCGCATTCTATCCTCCTTGATTTCACAATTTCCCAACACTTGTCTTACGACAAGCTGCGAGTCGGAATGTGCCGTGATTTCTGTCGCTTGTCCGCCCATGGCGAGTTGGATCCCTTTGATTAATGCTTCATATTCTGCCTCGTTATTCAAAGCCTTAAACCCCACCTGATGGCAAAGTCAAGTTGTTCGCCCTCAGGGATATGAGGACGACTCCTAATCCAGATCCTTTGGCCGCTGAGGATCCGTCGACGTGCATAATCCATTTCTTTTCTTCCTCCTTGGTACCTTCTTGAATAAAATCCGCCAAGGCTTGAGCTTTTATGGCTCGTCTGGGCTTATATTTGATGGAATATTCACTTAGCTCAACTGCCCACTTTACGAGTCGACCTGAAACAGTAGGTCGACCCAATGTTTCTCCCAGCTGGAAATTCGTCCTCGCCACTACCATATGATTCAGAAAATATGGCCTTAATTTTCTAGCTGTTATCACCAGTGTCAAAGCGGCTTTCTCGACTTCAGAGTATCTCGTCTCCGCACCGTGAGTACTCGACTGGTGTAGTAAATTGGCTGTTGGACACCTCCTTCTTCTCGCAATAACACTGAGCTTAATGATACTAAACCCATAGATATGTATAACACCAACTCGTCACCGGGCTCAGGTTTTGTCAATAAAGGTAGCTCGCCCAAAAACTCTTTCAATTTCTTGAATGCCATTTGTGCCTCGTCGCTCCATAAGAAAGTCAACTTCTTTTTGAGTAACTTGAAGAATGGAAGCTTTTTCTCTGCAGCTCGAGCAATGAATCTGCTTAGCCCCACAATCCTTCCCGTCAGGACCTGCACTTCTCTTATATTTCTTGGTGGGGCCATGTCGAGTATGGCTTTTACCTTGTCTTTGTTCATTTCAATTCCTTGTTCTGTGACGATATATCCCAAAAAATGACCTGCCTTTACTCCAAAGGCACATTTGCTTGGGTTCAACTTCATCCCAAACGTTCTAAGGGATTTGAATGTTTCCCTTAAATCGTCTGGGTGTGAAGTCGAAGACTTGCTTTTTACCAAAATGTCGTCCACATATACTTCAATATTTCACCGAATTTGGGATTTAAACATATGATTCATCAATCGTTGGTAGGTTGCTCCTACATTCTTGAGTCCAAAGGGCATGACAATGTAACAGTACTTCCCCTTGCTCGTCACAAAGCTCACTTTACTTTGGTCCTCGGGGGCCAAAGGGATCTGATGATACCCCTGAGATGCATCCATCATACTTAGCAATTCGCAACCAGCCGTGGAGTCGACTAGCTGATCAATTCTTGGCAAGGGGTAATGATCTTTGGGGCATGCCAAGTTTAAATCACGAAAGTCAATGCACATGTGCCACTTGTTTAGTGCCTTCCTCACCATCACAGTGTTGGATATCCATTCGGGGAATTGGATTTCTTTGATGACAGTGTCCTGCTCGCAGCAAACTTATCCACCTCGACTTCAATGGCTTTGTCGATTTCTGCCCCATGGTGCCTAAGTCGCTGTTTTACTGGCTTTCTGAGGGGGTCGACATTGAGTTTGTGTTCCATAATGCTGGGGTCGATCCCCGTCAACTCCTCAGGGGTAAAAGCAAATATATCCCTGAACTCCTTTAGTAATGCGATAAGTTGATCTCGCAGCTCGTCCTCCAGATCCTTCCCGACCTTAGTGGTCTGTTCCTTTGTTTCTCCAATTTGTATTTCCATTAACTCCACGTGTGGTTCAAAATCGCTACTCCTTGGCCTTTTCTCATTTGACATTGGTTTCTTCCCTTCCTTAATTTCGGTCTGCTGGTTAGTTTTCACCGCAATTTGATAACAAGTCCTCACACAGTTTTTGATCGCCTCGAGCTTCTCCAACTCGATCTCCGACTGGGAATTTCAGCTTCATGTGGTAAGTCGACACCACAACCTGAAATGCATTAAGCGGTGGCCTCCCCAGGATCACGTTGTAGGCCGACTCAACATCGACTACTACGAATCTTACCATTTTCACCTTTCGCAAGTCGCCTTCTCCTATGACGACAGCGAACATAGTCTATCCTAGGGGCGTGACCTCCAAACCATTGAAACCAAACATCAAGGTATGAAGGGGTGTGAGTTGTTGTCGAGCTTCATCCTCTTGAGCCAATCATAAAAGATCACATTCACTGAGCTCCCAGTGTCGACAAACACTCTCTGCACTTCATATCATGATACTTGTGCAGTTATCATTAATGCATCATTGTGAGGTCTCTCAACCTCTCCCACATCTGCTGGCCCAAATTTCATTACTGGACCATTTTCGTCGATTTGCTACACCTCTACTTTTCTATGGCGCCCTCGAGCATACGCCTTCCTTGCCCGATTCGAATCTCCATCAGTTGATCCACCAAATATCATGTGTATGACTCTCCTTTTCTGGGGAAGCTCTTTCTTATCAGGTGTTCTCTCCCTCTTGCGAGGGCTCCTGCTCCTTTCTCTCCTCCTGCTCGACTTCTCCTGATCCTTGTATATGAATTCTTTCAAGTGTCCTGCTTTGATCAGCCTCTCGATCTCGTCTTTAAGATGCCTGCATTCTTCAGTATTGTGCCCATAATCCTTATGAAATCGATAGTATAGATTACTTTTGGGTTTCGTTGGTCCATCCTTCCTCGTCTTGGGCCATCTGATGACATTGTCATGAATTTCCCTTTCTATCACCTCCAAAATTCGTGCTTGAGGGGCCGACAAAGGGGTGTATTGAGTCGGCCTCCATCCTCTAGATCGCCCCTACATGTCTGTTCTAGGGGATCCTCTTCTTTCTCCCGATGGGTTCACTTTCTTATCCTTCTTCTTGTCCCGGTGTTTGGTTTTTGCCTTTGCTGCCTGCAAGAAGTCGGCTTCCGCTTCCTAGACATTTATATATTTCACACAGCTGCCCAACACTTCATCCAACGTCTTACCAGGGTGTTTCGCCAGAGAGTTCTTGCACAGCCCTGGTAGAAACCCTCGATTCAATCCTCCTGCTTTGATCTCCTCCGATGCTCTGGGTACGTTGACACACGAACCCGTATATCTCGCCACATAGTCCTGCAATGACTCACCTTCTTTCTGTTGCAGGCACATTAAGGTTAAATACGATTTCTCCTGGGGCTTAACACTTGCGAATTGGTTCAGGAAGCTCGAACTGAATCCATCAATATCCTTGATGGCTCCCGATGATAATTGATGAAACTAATCTTGTGCAGATCCCCGCAAGGTCGTCAAGAAAGCTCGACATTGCACTGGGTCATTATAACAATGCAGCTCTGCCATATTCTCAAAACTCCTCATATGAAGAGACGGATCAGTCGACCCGCCATAACTTATGTTTAGATCACGAAAACCTTGCGGCAGGCGGCGTCTAGAATGTGTTGCGAGAACGGGTGTCCCCTTGAGCCTCCAGTTTTTCTTCCCTCGACTCGGGCCTGCAAATTGCAAACTTGGGCCAGCAACTGTTCCAGCGTCTCGTCTCTTGCTTGCAGGTTAACAGTCCTAATGGAGGATGCTTTCTCTTCTGCTCTCCTGATCTGCCTCTCATTGGACTGGGCCTGTTGTTCACGGTCATGGGATGGTTGCTCGATCCTAGGTTGTTCGACCCTAGGTTGCTCGACCTGCACTTGCTTGAGTTGGGCTGCCACCGCTTCCACAATCATCCTTTGCATCTCGCTCCTCGTCATGGTCACCGTTTGCTCCTCGACCTGGGGTGGTGGTCTCGCCCCTTGTTCCAACATCCCAGGTGGCTTTCCCAGGCTCAAAGTCGTTTCAGTCGATTCATGCATGTCAACTCCCGTGTTCGTGCCCTTCATGTGGCTAGATCCACCTTGTGTTAGCCCTGGAATCTTCACCCCAGGTGGTGTGATGGCTGTTTCTTCCTCAACACGCACTCCCGACGGCGCGTGTCCTCCAAACGGTGGGAAACCGAGCACTTGGAGTGGTGGTCTAAGGCCAGGAATCGACGACGACCGTTTGTCTGTCTATACTTCCCTGAAATCCTCACTCAAATTTCTCAACAATCCCTCCTTCTCCGCCTTGTCAAACAGATCGGAACTAGGTGCAAAAGTCTTACTTCCTTCAATAACTCCCCACTGACGGCGCCAATCTGATGGGTCTCCTCCTAGATCTGGAGTGAACCGGTAAAAATGAGTTTCGATCTATTTGAATCGCCTCCAAATCTTCCTCGAACCGCTGCAAACACCTACAAGAACTCAACACCAGAAGTGTTTCCGATGAGGAGCCTCCGACGCTCAAGTCAGTGAAAGTGATGAAGATGAGCTCTACTCAATAGGAGCAGCAGCTGAGAAATAGATAGATGGAATGAAAGTTATGGTTTGGAGTTACCTCAGATCCTTTGTATAAGAGTAGAATACTTACTGGAAATACCTAAAATACCCTGGCCGACTTACACGAAGTGTCCAAAATCCCTGGTCGTTTCGCATTCCGCCCACTCCCGAGTCAGCATTTAGATTCCTTCTTATCTCATACAGATTCTCTAACTTGGAGGTTTTCCTACGATATCGAAGTAAATATGAGTCGTCGGAGGTCTTATAAGTTGATTCCAGGGCCTTGACGAGTCGACCTAAGGTCGCGTTCGTATATCCAAGGCTCTCGGAATGTCTGCTCGTCTTCTTGAGTGTAAATCGACTTACGCTCAGTCGACTTCCTACAGTCGTCTTGGGACCACTATCAGATCGATGGTGATCTTCAGATGGCCGATGGGCCAGGTCGACCTCGGAGACGTCGACTTGATGATGTCGTCAGCAATATTTGTTTAGTCGAGTAACTAGCATTTGGACAGGACTATTATAATAGGGCTATATCATGTATATACATGGTATTTAAATACTACATGTTCAGTTAAAGCTATATATGGTATATAAATAGTATATATAGAGTATATATACATTGTATAAAAGTACATGCTAACGTATACTATATATATACGATATGTAAACAAAAATAATTATAAGAATGATAATTGAGAGTACATACTCCTTTTGGATCATTTCCCACGACGGTATCTTGTCCAAGTTGCTAATAAAACTTATAAATTGCGAAATCTGAACTCGAGATGCTACTAAAACTCATCTGTACTGAAAGTCTATTTTTTTTAAACTGGGCCAAACAAACTAGGTTAGTCATAAATAAATACAGAACATCAAACATGCATGTCTACTGGACTCAAGTCCCGCTAAAGACTGAGTTAAACTGAAATACTAACATGCAAGTTCGACAATTATAAACTGAATTGCAAACGGAAGTAACTAAACGTGGCGAAAATAATTATACAGACTAAATGTATAAATATCTCATGAAATTGGCAAACTATGTCGAGTCCACGACCACAACCACCACAACTAATATCACGTCTGCCTGTCATCCCTGTTATCTGAAAAAGATAAAATAATGGGGCGTGAGCACTAAATCACCATGCTCAGTGGGAACCCATACTGAAGTAAACAACAATAATAATAAAAATATCATGATCGACAGTATATATAATCTGAAACTGAAACTGTACTGTAAACTGAAACTGTACTGTACTGTAAACTGAAACCGTACTTAAATCTGCCGACAAATCTGGGCCGGTAACCATGTGTACACTCTAGTGGAATATTAAGGCAAACTAGGGCCACCACCAGAACTTAGGATGGAATATTAAGGCGAACTGAAGCCACCACCCTAAGCGGATACTGTACATACATACCTCGAACATGATATCTGTAATTGTACTCAATGTAATACCTAGTCTGGATACCCACCTGTACTACTCGAACTGAAATCTAAGTGCTGAACTGGACTGCTGACTGCTCAAACTCTTTAATTGCTTGTTAAATGGCACTAAGGCTCGTGCGTGCACCCTCGTCCGCTCGGAAGGCGTCGCGCTCTATACCTCCCTCCGCAACGGCTTAGCTACGGTTGCTTCTAGATAAATTAAATAGCTTCTCTATACTCTTTAAGCTGTCTCTCAAATAACTTAATATAGTATATCATGAAAACACTGGGCTTCCTCATTACACTCTCGACAGTGGCAAGAAAAATGAGGACAATTCTAAGTAAAAATGAGATAAACTCATTTCTCCACTTAAGCTAGCTACTAATAATGAGATAAAAAGGTGAAAAGTTTGAAGAATTTAATCTTATTAAGACACTTGTCTTCATGAGAATACTTAGTGGCAAAATATATGCTTAATCACCTCATGAGGTGTCAACCTCTAAGGACTACTACTAATGATCATGCTTAATACATAAGCTCATTTAAAATTAAGATAATGAAAAATAATTTCATAATGCCTTAGCAAATCATAGGGACTCGGCACTTGCGGCACTTAGGATGTACGCTCGCATAGGCTTAACATGCGAGACTTTCTTGAGCCAAAGGAACTTCATGCATAGGCTTGATCTATTCTTAAGTAAATTAAACATGATTGTTGAATTAAAACCTCAATACTAAGAACAATTTGCAAAGGAAAAATACTACATAATTTTGGCTAAAGATAAAACTTACACTCAAACATAACTAGACCGAACTTGCTCGGTTCTGGTCGTGGCTCGACTTCGACAACTGATTCGAATATCTCGACTTCGAATAATTCTTCGACTTGAAATAATTAACCCTGAACATACTAATGTCCATTTATAAAATAAACGGACTGAGATTAATTATTAGAATTTGACTCAGTTAATAAATAAAATTAACCGAAGATATTTTCGACTAAACGTTGAACTTGAAATTTAACTAGCTGAATAACTTAGGCTCAGAACTAATATCAAGCATTTATTAATAGATTCTAGCTTATACTAGAAAGCTAGTATCTTTCCTTTATTAATAAAAGAGGGACGTTAAAATCTATCCTCCTTAAATTATTTCCGTCCTCGGAAATACTAAAACCGAGAGTACAAACTTAATTCAGAGCTTGTACTAAACTGATGACATATACTTAGAACTCGATATTTGAATAACGAGCTCTATACTCATAACCCTGCTTACAGAATCGCCAATTTACCATAATTAGGTAAATTGGGGATTAATATTGGCTAGAATAAGAACACTTTAATAATCAAAAGTGCTCCACTGATTATACTCGATACTCAAGATATAGATCTTGAGCATCAACATCAACGTCCTAAAAATTCATAAAGGACAATATTTGTAAAAACAAATTTTGTATCACAGATAACGATAAGTATTAAAACAAACCTTTAGCTCGGGATGGCCTGTATCAACATCAATGTCTGTGGCACCGCCCGTGGCATCGTTTATCGGCTGCAACCTGGTGGTGTGATCATGCTCCAAGATTTCCACCCTTTATAAAAAGATATTTATGGAGAAAAAATCAATTAAACATATGAATAAATATGGAAAAATTATAAATTTTCATTACAGTTAATAAACTTTTTTTTAACAAATAAACAAATCAATATCTTTTTTTTTTTTAGTAAAGCAAAGTCTGTAAAACTCCTGACTGAAAACTCCATAAACAGCTTTTTGAGCATTTCAAGCTCGTTAGCCATTTCTGTCTGCTTTTGTCTCATCTCATCCAATGGGTTAAGTATTTCTGGTTGGACTTGCGTTGGACCATTAGATGACGAATCGTCGTCTACGAGAAATTGATTTTTTTCTTGAAGAACCCATTTAAGTGAAGATTGGATTTCTCAAAATCTGTCGGGCTCAAGTTGTTGAACTGAAAAAGTTAATGATTACCAAAGCATCAGAAAGCGTCCGTACAAATAGTTATTATAATAAAAATTTAAGAGTATTAATATAAATTGTAAACATACCTTGTCATGTGTCAAGTTCATTAAAATGTCTGTCAATGAACAATTTGTTTTGGGATCCCTTTACCTCCCACTTCAACATACGTGACATATCTTCACCAACAATGCGTGAGCAAATCAGACTGTTAGTTGCGTCACAAATCTCAAGAAAACAAATTTGTAGTGCTAGGATGAATCCATAGCATCTGAAAAGATAGTCAGTCGCATCGTCTTTTCTCGTATGCATCGCCCGACGATTGTGCAACGTCTTCTTCAAATAGTGGATAGTGTATCCAAACACCTCTTTCCCCCATGGAAATTCATCACACTCAAAGCTATCAGTTATGTCCAAATATCGTCTATCAAGCAACAAGGTGTCCTGGGCACCCAGTAAAAAATTTGCTATACGGTGCAGCTTTGCAAGATTCACTGCATCCTCGTCGTTCTTCCATACCTTGACATAGTGTAAATATATTGATGGGTTAATTGTACATATATATATATATATATATATATATATATATATATATATATAAGATAAACAACATATAAACATATTTTTTGATTCTGCACTAACACAATAACAGGAGCACAAAAGTGTATAGTATATATATACATAAAATAAACAACATATAAACATCTTTGATTCTGCAATAAGCTTTGTCACATGATAACAAAAATTGAATATATATACATAAAATGAACACTATATAAATCTTTTTTCAAATGCAGTATACCTAAAACGTGAGGAAAGAAACTGACGATATATATATATACACGTAAGATAAACAAAAAATAAAATGTTGATGAACATATATTATATATGATGTAAAAATATATTTTTGTATTGTTACACTCATATATATTATATAATAAAGTAGTGACGTGTATTCATAAATATCATTTTATATTTTTATATTATAGTTGTCACACCCAGCCTTACTAGCTTTGAAAATCAGAGTAAAATTTTCGCTTTTATTTTCGAAAGGTCGTGCGAGCTTGGTTTTCGAAAATACTAACTGGTTGCGGGATGTCACAAATAAAAACTTACTTAACTTGCTCACAGACATATATAAAACACGCAACCAAACTATCCGCTACGGATAATAGAATTAAACATGCAATGTCTGAACTGTCTCGTACTGTCTAGTCTGCTAGCGGAAGCATCCGGAATACAGAAGATACATGCATACATATCCGAATAATACATGATCATAAATACTTGGACATAAAAATATGCGTAAAAATGTCCAAGATTCTCATGACCACGCTTTGTCACATCTGTGCTCATCCGGCACGCTCGACTCCATCTCCTGAAATACTCAATGGGGGCGTGAACAAACCACTATGCTCCACAAAGACCAGTACTGAATAAAAAAAAATATATAATAACTATATCTTGGCATCAATATATAAGAGCTGAAACTGAAATCTTTCTTTGCTTTTCTGAACTTTTCTGAACTTTGGTCCGTCGACCCTCGACCCTCGGCCGCTCGTGTGCATACCATCCAGACACTGAGGCCAAAGCCCCAGCTGGATACCAGGTGGAATAGGAAGGCCCTTAGGTCGGCCTCTCACCTGGGATAACTAATTGTCTCAAACATACCTCAGTCATGGTACATATGTTGTAAATGATGTAGAATCCAGTACATGACCCCCCACCTGATAACTGAACTGACACAAGTGCTGGAAACTGGAGTAGCGTTCGGAGGCTCGACTCTCCTTAGACTACATAAACATTAAAGCAAAATAATGCTAAGTATCATGCTCGGAATATATAATTATATGCTAATATAATCGAATATATTTAATTGCTAAGATTGGATTGGTTTTGCTCGGAAAATTACTAAAATTCTCCAGAACATACTCGGACTGGAAAAATTGAGCCAAACATCTCGAACCGCCCAGTTGAATTGGACCGGTTTGCTTGCTAAATCGGCGGCTCGCCGTGAGCCGGTCGGTCGTGGGTGGCTCTGCTGCCCGGGCTCTGTTGGGGTATACAGTAAAGCAAACTTTTATGTGAGCTTTTGGATTGTATTTAT
>CACSLK010023397.1:6482700-6499020 GCA_902706635.1 Striga hermonthica
ATAATACATCAAAAATCATGACTTTAAGGCTTGGCACATTGGCTATAACTCGCATGCACAAAACTTTGGCTCGGGGTGCAAAAATGGGCAAAATATCGACTTCTAGATGGACGAGCACTCTTATTTATTTTAAGAAACTGTTTTAACCTCATATTATTTTTGATTTATAAGGATTTTTAAGCTAGCAAAATCGGCTTAAACATGCATGTTTCTAAAAATTCGAAAAGTTCTTCTCCTCTTCTTTTTCTGGTATTTATACTTTCTAGACCACTTTTTCTTAGATTTTCTTTTGTATGGTTTACAACCATAATCTGTAAATCTCTCAGAAATTTTAGAACAATAGTTTCTGTTGAACTTTTTCATTTTTTTTTGCTTCGTAGTAGCATTACTAATTTTTTCAATTTCTTCTCTTATGAGTCTTTTGGCATAACCAAAACTATACTTCATAAGATTTTCAGCTGCTTCATATTTCTTTGAAGCATCATTTCCTACAATAGGAATTTTTGCTAAATACATTCTAATGTATTCATGATGTTCTCCAAAATCTATTTTGAAAAGATTCTTTTCGAAATCACAATTGAATTCATCAATACAACAAGTATCACAAAGAGTTAGATTGTTTAATCTTACCTTTTCTTTGGATTGTTCTATAAGTTTCTCATTTTCTGCATTTGATACTCGATCAATGCCCAAAAACAAAGTATATAGACTATTCATAATGCTTTCGAGCATAACTGCAGGGTCTACATTTTGAGTATCCCATTGAACTCTTTTTATAAAATTTTGTGCATTTCCAAGCATTCTATGCTTAGCAAGTGCTAACACAAGCTGTGCTGTATTGAAAGTATTCGGATTAAGATTAATCACAAGACTCATTTCTAATCCCCATTTATCAATTAATTTCTTAATAGTTTCAGGTTTCTTACAGTCTAAATCTAGGATTGAGGCTGTCTGAACTTCTCCAGCAATACCAGGGATACCGACATTGTTGTTAGATGATCTAGATGGTCTAGGGGTTACTAATGGTTTTCTTTCGAATTCATAAGTATTCATTTTTTGATTATCTTTTGTTCCAGATGATTTTGGTTTCTCCATTCAAAAATTTTCCTTTAGAAGTTCTTCTTCATCTTTAAAGTTTATTTCTGATTCCGACTGAGTGTCAGTTTCAGTCTCCTCAATTTGATAAAATTGTTCATCTTCATCAAGTTTTAACAATTTTTTCGTTTCTGGATTTAATTCTAAATTTGAATTAAATTGTTCTTCATTCATTTCTAAAAAACGAATTGTATGTTCAAGCTGGATAGCTTGTTTATCATCAAGATCTAAATTAATTAGATTCCAGAGATTTTTCTCAAGTTTTTCCCAAAAATTCATTTTTTCAGTGCATCTTTTGGTCATTTAAAGTCTTTAGAAAAGGTATATTATCTTATTGACTAGAAATTACTTTCTGCTTTTTATTTCTTTTTTACAAGGACATTCAACAATTTTTTGCTTAATATCATTGATTATTTTAGCTGCTATAGGTTCTAAATCTTGTTTAGAATTTTAGACTGCTGTTGAACAAATTTAAATAATTCTTCTATCTGTTTTTTCATATCCGTAAGATTATAATTTATTTTATATTACTATTTTTAAATAAAAAACAAATAAGAGTATAATAGTCAATTTGCAACCAAATCTCTACCAAAATATTTGGTCATTATTAGGTTATAAATGGAGTTGTAAACGGGGTTGTTTGTTTAGACTTTTCCAAGATTAAAACAGAGTTGAATGGGGAATTAGGGTTTAGGTTTAAAAAAAAAACATTTTGGTCACTGCTACTCTCGCTCTCACACACAGGCGCCGCGCCTTCACTTCGTCTCTCTGTCTCTCTCACCGTCTCACGCCCATCGGCCGTCCGCCGTCGCCTCTCCTCTCCTCTCTCGCCGACTGCCCGTCGCCTCTCCTCAGTCCTCAGTCCCCTGTCCTCTCGCACGTCGCACTCTCGGCTTCTCCGTGCACTCCGAAGTCCGAGACAAAAGCTTCGGCTGCTCCGCGCCTCCGCCTCAACGCCCCGCCTCCGACTCGACTCCACTTTCAGATTCTAATGGTAATATATCTTTGTGAAAATCGTTACCGTACATTCTTAATTTCTTAATGGATGTGAAAAAAATGTTAATTCCCAATTAGTCCAATGAATGGAGGAATGGAAGTGCATTTTGTTCCAAGATCGTCAATTTTCAAAGTGCTGAAATAAATTCAAAACTAGCTAACAATCCTATTTTTTTTTTTTTTTAATAATGTTTTGATAACATCACAAATATTTTGTTATATCTAATAGAGTGCAAATTTGAATTTTTCTCCTAAATGCATCTGATAGTCACTTGAAAGTCTGGTTTTGATTTTGAGATATGGGCAGTCATATACAATTGGCGATACAATTGGCGATTTTTATATTTTATCAGTGCCTGGGTATTTATCTGCCTTCTACGTTTGACATGGAAGTTTAAACTTCATTTTTGGAGATCTGTTGGTCACCTATTGTTAGTTCAGCAATTTCAGTTCTTGTTTAAGCAGGGAAGTATTAGATATTTTTATCTTTTTTTTTTTTAATATATACAATCAAACTACAAAACTTTCTGGCCTTATTTTATCTTCTTTCTCAATTTTATTTGGATGTTGGTTGAAAGGATGGGCTCGGTTAAATTAATGGACAAAGTTATATTTCTTAATTAATAACTCTATAACTCTTGGGATCATGTCGTTTTTAAGGTGAATTATCCTTTTGAGTTGTGATATGGATGTTGTTCATTATTCATGTTTTCGTGACACCTTGCAGGTTATGGCCACGAATCTGAAGAAGTATTGCATTAAACCAAGGTTGGAGTTCTTGTGCCAAATCCAATTGTGATGTTAGAGGTGTTCGATAAGTTCCTTCATAAGAAACATAATTTTCCCTTTCACTGCTTATGTATTATTGTTTTGATTGTGCAATTTGACATTAGAAAATGAAATATTGAAACAAATGAATCACAAGTTATTTTTTATGATCCAGTTTGTTTTCAATGCCCGAAAAATGGAATGAGTTGTGTCTAAACAAGGTATGGATTTTTGCAGGAATTAAGCAGTATTAAGTATTAAGTTGACTGTAAGTATAATCATTGCAGGATAAAATGTGAATCTTTCAGACTTAGTAAGTACAATTTCCTCTTTGACTTCTTTTCTAACATCCCGAGTTTGTGTGTTCTGTAGTAACTGTGTGCGGTCCATGTGTGCGGTCCAGAGGAAGTCCTGACTGACATGCTATGCAAGTACATGTCATGTTTTTTATTAAGAGTGTCACAACAAATCCAAGTGATACAGTAGAAAGCTCCCAAAAACTGGTAATTCGAATGAGCGAACTAATATATACTTTCACCTACTCCGAATGCTTATGGTTTTCTGTTATGGAGCTAAACCATATTGCAGCACCATTTAAAATGTTCGTATAGAAAGTCCTGTTTGCAACGAGAATGTGAATTTTTAACGCTCTTTCAATTTAGAAACCTTTTCCTACGTTGGTGATTTTCTAATTCATTTCAGGTCATGGATTCGAAACATGCATTTTAGTCTCTTTCTTACAAAGCCGTGATTATAATCGAGAACTAAACTGTAAATATTTAGTTGTTTTACTAAAATCACCCAAACCAAAGACAACAAAACTTCTCTTTGTATAGCCTTAATCATAATCAATTTTTTTTTTTTGGCTAGATATACCTCCAAAGTCTAAACACTCGAGAGAAGTATTTCTTGCCTGAAGAAGGCATACGGTTCAAAGGTAAAATTTGAAAGTATCTTGTAAGTTTCCATCACATCAGCAATCATCACAATTTGAGAGCTCAAAAGCAGAGTCCTCGGTGAATACATCAAATTCAGACGAAAGCAATTTGGTTGATACCGAGGTCATTCACTACTCTTAAACCATTACTTCTTTTCTATTAAGCCTCTTTATAATTTTATATGTAGAGATGAGTTTGTTACATTGCTCGCGACTTGGTACATCTGTAAAAATAAAATGCATTCATAGTGTATGTTAAGTTTGGAAGGTTCAACTTGTAGCTTGGATCTTTTTATAATTATTCATTAACGATTGCAAGGTCTTGAGAGGATAAGCATATATTCTAATTAGAAAGAGATGGAAATAAAATTAATTATATTATTGCAGATTTTCAGTATTTATCTTTGTCAATTGATGACAGAGCCACAATTAGTTGATTTCTTTTCCTGCAAATGAAAGAATGGCATTAAAGATTCCCCTTTTTTACAACCATGCTATTGCGAATGTCCTTTTTTTTGTATATTTCATTCCAATTTCAGTTCTACAAATAGGATTAGGAGCATAAAAACATCATTTGTTCTCAATTTTTGTAGTTTACATAAACTATTTATGATTTTTTATTTCATTATGATTATTTATTTTTGGTTAAGGTTAACCATTTTAAGTATTATTTTATGTTTGCGAAAGGTTAAGTGAGACTCTAAATTAATGTGTTTGAATTGTTGCCCAAGATTTGTCTTATTTAGTTTTTGGTTGCTGGTCTATGAGTGAGAATGCTAATAATGTTACTTTGACATGCTTTATATCATTAAGAAACAATGATATTTAATATGCTAGAGTGTATCTTATATACTCAAATTTCAACAAGTGTTCATTATTTAACACATGTTCATGATTTCAGATCCTAAATGATAGGTTGGGATAAAATCGACAAATTAAGGATCTACTATGAATCATGTTCTTATTTACTTTTATATAATTTTATATAAGAATTAAAAAACAATGTTAATCTTGCTAGAGATATGCAAAAATCGGTATCAAATATAAAATTAGAATCCTATAACAATTTACTACCCCATTTCTAACCCTTTGCTGATTACTTTGATTTAGGAGTTGGATATTATTATGGTTCTAGACTAATCGATGTGGTATATTAAGTGACATTTTATTTATAGTTTCAGTATACTACTTTTTTCATTGTTTTCCATTTGCAAAATAATCTTCTAACTTGAAAACAAAAAAGTTCAAACGCGGGCCAACCGTATTGTACACGGTGATAGCCTGCTAGTTTATGTGTAATAAAATATCACCAACAGTACAAAATTGATATTTAGAAAACCTGAAGACATATGGAAAGCAACAATAATATCTCAACATATGTGTACTTTAGCTAATAATTAATGGCCCAATACTCGGCGCACTCTCTCTTTCTACCCATCATGACAAGCCACGCGTCATCACCCAGACGTTTTATTCGCACAAGTTGATTATGGTTATTCATTTTCCCAGATCTGTATTCTCCTTTCCTTCTCTCACTCAACTCCACCATCTTCCCCGGCCACCCTTTCCCTTCTCTTGCCCAACTCCACCATCTTCCTCGGCTACCCTGGCCATCGCTGGGCCCCCTATGTCCTTATCAGCCACCATCATTGATAAATTTCCCACCTTTTTTTTCTGAAAAGCCTCCATTTCTTTCCATTGTGTTCACATCACTACCTCCTCCCCACAAGTTTTAGTATTTGCTTAAGCTTCATGTTTGTTTAAGAACAATCTGCTTCCACTGACTACAACAACAACAAAAACAACATAGCCTTTTAGTCCCAAACAAGTTGAGGGTAGGCTAGAGATGAAACCCAAGAGAAATCAATGGTAAGAGAAACACAAAAAGGGCTCAAAACAAAAGAAGAGATTGGAGCAAAAGAGAAAGGAGCAAAAGTCACGGTTCTGGCACGTTGATTGCTAGCCTTCAAGCGCTCCTATCCACCGCTAAATCCTTGGAGATATTCTAATCATTAAGGTCTCTTTTAACCGACTCTTCCCAAGTGAGTTTAGGCCGACCTCTACCTCTCTTTACATCATCGACCCGCTGTCGAACTTTCCTATGTGTCGATGCATCGGGAGGCCTCCGTTGGACATTTCCGAACCACCTCACCCGTTGTTGAACCAATTTCTCTTCAATTGGAGCCACCTCGACCCTATCTCGAATATCTTCATTCCGGATACTATCCCTTCTTGTGTGCCCGCAAAACCAACGCAACATACGCATCTCTGCTACACTTAGTTGTTGGACATGTTGCCTTTTTGTAGGCCAACATTCAACACCTTATAGTATCGCCGGGCGAATCGCCATCCTATAGAACTTACCTTTTTAGCCTTTGTGGCACCCTCTTATCACAGAGAACGCCCGAAGCTTGACGCCATTTCAACCAATCGACTACAATTCTATGCCTAACATCTTCATCTATGCCACCATCCTTTTGTAGCATCGATCCTAAATACCGGAAAGTCTCTTTCTTGGCCACCATTTGCCTGTCAAGACTAACGTCACCATCATTATGTGTAGCCATGCTGAAAGCGCACGTCATGTACTCGGCCTTCCTCCTACTAAGTCTGAATCCTTTCGACTCTAACGTGTCCTTCCACAGCTCTAACTTCTTATTTACCACTGTCCTACTCTCGTCAACTAGCACCACATCATCAGCAAAGAGCATGCACAAAGAGATATCACCTTGTATGTCCCTTGTGGCCATTACTAAGGCAAATAAATAAGGGTTCGATGTTGGCCACTGGTGTAGTCCTATTTTAATTGGGAAGTCGTTGGTATCGCCCCCACATGTTCGGACACACGTCATCGCATCCTTGTACATATCCTTGATAAGGGTAATGTACTTAGATGGTACTTTGTGCTTTTCTAAGGCCCACCACAGACATTCCTCGGTACTTTGTCATAAGCCTTCTCATGGTCGATAAAGACTATGTGCAAGTCCTTCCACTGACTAGAAAACACATAACATTTGCCATGAAATGAAAGGAACATATTAATGAACCAAGCTTCACTATTCACATTTTTAAGCTGAGAATTCATAATTAGAACATCACGCATCAGGATTTTAATAGGACTTAAACTAGAAAACAAAACATACAAGTTACTACTGAGAAAGATAGTGTCATTTCTTTAGCAATATCCAAGACTGAACGGAATAACGAATGCAAACAGAACAAAACAACTGACCTAAAGAATAAGCATCCAATAATAATTGAACTTCTCTAACAAGTGCAAAGTCGCACTAAACCCAACATAACTAAATGCACTGCAATAAAAAAATTTCTTATTAGGTGGTTGTTAAAATCAATAACTACTGTTGCACACATGCGAAGTAATGAAACATTTGAAAGTTAATTAATACCAAATGTGTGGAGTCATAATAGGCTCAAATACTTTAAAAATCTAAGTGACTAAAAGTAAAGAACTGCTGAACAAAAGCTGTTAACACGAATCATAATAAGTTTTTTTAGTAATAAATTTCTTAAATTTATGCGCAAAACAACAAAAAAATTAAAGTCTTTGTCACATGTTATTCAAACAATGCCTTTTACTTTGTTTAATCTTTAGAAATATGCAGTGGTGTTACATTTTTACGAAGCTATGTTCTATCTGTCATAGAAGAATAAGTGTTTCCTTGCACGATAAGATTCATCTCCAAAACCAACACAATGCTAAAAAACTAATGAAAATAATCATTCCATTCAAACCAATCGAAAACACTAATATAAAGCTCATGCGACAACATTGATCGCCTGAAAAAGTAAGAAACACAGAGAAACGGACTTGAGAAAAAACAACCCACTTATCTTGGTGGAACTCATCGTTATTGGGGTTTGTAGCTCATTAATTCCAGTATTTTGAAATATAGAATTATAAAATAGTTTGTGCACTCAATTTCCGAAATCGAACTTTGGGTTTAATTTACAAATTAGGGTATAATGTAACTCAATGATAAAAATGGGTAAAGTGTGTTCGTTGCTTTGGTTGTACTCTTAGAAAACGTTCAACTACTTTTTTAAAGTTGAGCTTAAACAACAAATGAGAGTCAATTTGTTAACACTAAATCTAAATGATCAATTTGACTGCAAATCCATAACATTGCAGTTTTTACACATACTAACTATAAAATATATCCTTCTATATTGATTAAATCCATTTCCAAATTAGTCTCACAGTATGCGCAGAACCTAGTTACATATAGAAGCATATATAACTCAATGGGTAAGCAGATAGAAGAGAACGCATGACATGCATGAACAAATAACCAGCGAGTTATGAGTTTAATGAGTGATTATGTCCCAATGCAACTAACAAAACAAACTCCAACTCAAAATCAAATATTAAGGAAAATAATCAAATAACACTAAATACAACGTATCCAAAATATTTTATTTGTTAATACGACAAAAAACTAATCATATATTTTATACTTGTGGTAGTCCTACTTATTCCTCAGTTTACAAAATTCAAACTAACAATAGATGTCCAAAATATTTGAATTAATGAATGAGACAACACCTTATCATAAAATGCATATATTTAACCTTGTGGTAGTCATAAGCTCCTTTACGTCTAACATTATCTCATTTTAGGAATATTTCCATATCCATTTCGTTTGATTCTCAAATTTCAAAGAAGAGTGACAATTATCAAACATCAAACAATAAGATATTAAGATATGAACATTCTGACTACTTCAGAGTTCATAAACTACAAAATGTTTGTAAATAAAATTAACATCTAAAACAAGTGTACTTATATTCTATAAACACAACAAATGGTTGCAAACCATATATGGTGAGCATTCTTTATCAACTCACCCTGACTAAATTATATTTATAATTTGGTTAAAAATAATAATAATAATAATAACAATGAGAAATACAAGAGCTTGAGGTCGAATGAATGAAACAAGAAATACATTTCTGAAACATGATAACTCCTTCATACACACGGCCCTGTCACTGCAAAATGGTGAACAAAAATTGTAAGAATTACACAAGAGAATTCTAGAATAAATAATATGAAGGACATAAATTACCCAGAGCTCCATATTTTTTTTACATTGTAAAAAAAAACTATGAAAAGTAGTGCACAATAAAGATTATAGATGTGATCATGCAGGCTCAAACTTAACATCCATAAGAGTCTGCAAAAAGAAAATAAAAGTAATAAGGGTTTATCCAGCACAAAACTGAAAATACAATCAAATGTTTAACTTGGGACGTATATCATTGTCGTTGTAATGGTTGAGAACATTTATCGAATATATGACAACAGATTTACCACTTGTTGGAGATCTAGCAAATATGACAAAAAGAACAACATCCTTATTGTCGTCTTCAGATGACTTCCAATTTTTTAATTGGTCCACATCATTTTGCATTATTTTCATAAACTATTATGTTGAAGACGTACAAGGGACGTAGTAGCCTTTCCGCTAATAAAAAGATCACACATTCTTCTATGGTCCAGAAGAACGGATAATCTATCAAAAAGTCAAATGTTATAACCTTGACAAATAAATTATAATTATGAAAATAATAATTGACATGACAATTGATGACAAGTGATAGTCTAAAAGTTCATTTGAAAAATAGACTTACATAGTAGAAAAAAAGGATTTCATCTCTCATAAAACTAATATTCATCTTTATCTATGTTTGCCCTAGTCATCAATGTTGCATCAATCTGGGTATCAATTGCACGGAAAGGGTATACAATGACATTGTATACCATCTCTCTAACAACATTAACATCCCACGTATGTTTGTTTCCTTTTTCTTTGCCTGATGCTACAAAATATGCACTTCTGCATATTAATGACGTTAGGCAGACAAAAGGGAAACAAACATACATGAGATGTTAATGATGTTAGAGAGATTGTATACAATGTCACTATATACCCTTTTCTTGCAGTTGGTACCTGGATTGATGCAACATTGATGACTAGGACAAACGAAGATGAATATTCGCTGGATGAGAAGATAAAATCCCTTTATTTTGCTAGTCAATGAATGTTTTATGTATGTCTATTTTTCAAATGAACTTTAGACTATCACTTGTTATCAATTTGTCATTGATTATTTTCATAATGATATTTTCTTTGTCACATGTCGGTTATAACATTTGACTCTGTGATCGATTTTCCGTTCTTGTGGACCGTAGAAGAATGTGTAATAGCTTTTGTTCAAAGTCAGTTAACTAGTGGAAAGGCTACTGTGTCCCGTGTATGCCAATGATGTAATATTTGATGCAAATAATGCAAAATTGTGGGAATCGATTAAAAATTAGAAGTTATCTGGAGGTTGAAGATGTTGTTCTTTATGCCATATTTGCTAGATGTCCAACAAGTAGTAAATCTGTTGTTAGATATTCGGTAAATGTTCTCAACGACAAATGTTATCAACATATACGTCCCAAGGTAAACATTTGATTGTCTTTTAAGTTTTTTAGATAAACATACTCTTATTACTTTTAAAAATGTTGAGATTGAGCCCTTACTGTGTTGTCACATTCCTAATTTTTATTGTGCTCTACTTCATTGTTTTTTTCTTTCCCAATGTAAAAAAGGTAATTTTTGTCCTTCATATTATTTATTCTAGAATACTCTTATGTAATTCTTACAATTTTGTACCCCATTGTGCATTGACAAGGACGTGTATATGAATGAGTTATCCCGTTTCAGAAAGGTCTTTCATGTTTTATTCGTTCGACCTCAAATTCACTATTTCATATTTTATTATTATTTTTATTTTTCACCAAATTATAAATATGATTTAGTTTGTGGCCATTTGTTGTGTTCATAGAATATATGTAAGTTTGTTTTAGATGTTGATTTTTTTATAAACATTTTGTAATTTATGATCTCGGAACTAGTATGAATGTTCATATTTTAATATCTTATCTTGGTTGATAATTATTACTCTTCTTTTAGATTTGATAACCAAAAGAAACGGAAATGGAAGACGTAAAAGAGCTTATTATTACCACACGGTTAAAATATATGCATTATATGAAAAGATGTTTTGTTTCATTCATTAATTCAAATATTTGGGACTATTATGACTATGTATTTTGTCAATTGAGGAATAAATAGGACTACCACAAGTATTAAGTTGTATATAGTGTTATTTGGTTATTTTCCTTACAATGTGATTTTGAGTTGAAGTTTGCTTTGGTCAGTTACATTGGGACATAATCCAGGCATGAAACTCCTACTTCTGACTCGCTGGTTATTTGTTCATACATGTCATGCGTTCTCTTCTATCTGCTTACCAATTGAGTTATATATACTTTTATATGTAACTTGTTTCTGCGCATATTGTGGGATTAATTTGAAGTGGATTTAAAAATATAGAAGGGTATATTTTATAGTTAGTGCTGGTAGAGACTGAAAGTTGTAAGCTGTGTTCGGGGGGGAGGTATATATTCGTTTTTTGTCAACTGTAATGGATTAACTCCTATCACTCCCCTACAGTATGGGAATACTAGAGCCTAAAAACTATCCTCTGTTGTTTAAGCTCACCCTTAGGAAAGCAGTTGTATGTTTTCTAATATTACAACCAAAACAACACACTTTAGCCATTTTTGTCATCGAGCTGAAATGTACCCTAATTTGTAAATTAAACCCAAATTTTGATTTTGCAAAACGACTGCACAAACTATTTTATAATTATATATTTCAAAATTTTGGAGTTCATGAACTACAAACCCAATAACGATGAGTTTCACCAAGTTAAGTGGGTTGTAATCTCAAGTTCAGTTTCTCCCTGTAGGAAAGAAAGAAACCTATAGGTCATGAAAATTAAGTGCATTAATCATTTTGTTTCTTTATATTACCACTTCTTATCACACTTCTTTTGAATACTACCAATTTTCTCATGATTTGATAATATTTAATCTTATAACTTTATTAGTATCATTTTAATGCAATGCTTCATATTTCAAAAACTAGTTTAATTTGGATATTTTAATGAAATCTGATTTGGATATTTACCTTGAAGAAGGTGTCTTAATTTGTGATTCAGCTGCCTAGTTTAATGCTCTTGAGTGGTAGATGGTGAATCAGATTAAGTATCCTTGATTATCTAAGATGTCGGCTGATGTATTAACTATTCCTGTTACGACCGTGGCTTCCGAGTCCACTTTTAGTGGCGATGGTAGAGTCATTGATAATCGTCTTGCTTCTATGTCAAGTTGAAATGCTTTTATGTGCATCTGATTGGGTAAGAAATATCCATGGAATTAAGAAAAATCTCCGAGTCCACTTTCACTTTCTTTTTTTCTTTTTTTTTTTAGGATTTTGAAGAAGATCTGCATATTTCTGATTGTGCATCTGATTGTGCTCCATGCTTTTATGGTTGCCTTTGATTGTGCTCCATATTTTTGCTGCCAGGTAAATGGTTACAGCCTGCCATACAAACTTTCTATTACACGTGTATTTTTGGTAAATGGTTGCCTTTGTTTGTATCTTATGTTGATGATTGTAGGAATGATGGGAAACGAGACGATGAGCAGACGGTGTTTGATCAAACCAAAAGTTGCTTTATTGGACTTTTGGTTCTTGAATGTTATGTAGTGGATGTTTATTAAGAATTTGGGTGTTTAGTAAGAATTGTAACTTGGTAGAATTAAACTTATTTTTATTTGGTAATCGGTATTTTGGTCTTGTTGAACAAGTATTTTTACTTTCTAAATTTTATGTATTAATTGTCTTTATTCATCGATAAAAGCAGGTGGTAGATGAAAGCAACTTTGATAATCGAACAAGTCGAGAGCTAATCGAACGCTCGAAAAGTTCAAATAATTTCGATTAGCTAAACGAGACAAACACGAACTTAACGAACAAAAGTTTAGGCTCGACTAATAAACGAACGAACTCGAACAAGTTTGAATATTAGTCGAACGCGAGCTCGAATAGCCCAAGTTCGGTTCGGTTCGTTTGCCGCACTAACTCGGCCCACTCTCTTTCAACCCAACACAACTCAGGTGTCATCAATGTTTATTATGTTTTTGAGCATATTTTCGTGTGTTTTATGTGCCTTAGTCGAGTCTTTTTAAGTTCGTTTTAGTGTTGACTGGTCCATTTTATCGTGTTTTGTGTATTTTTATTCTCGTATTGTGTTTTTGTGATTCAACGTATTTTTCTTGTTTTTTTTTTGTGTTGAATAGGTCCATCATTACTATGACTCGGGAAACGATTTATTTTTGAGATATTCCGAGCCGTCCGAACCATATCCTAGCCACGCAAACCATTTTCGAGCTATACGCATTTCAAGACGAAGAGAAGAAGATTTGAGAAGCGTGGGTCAAAGTTTCAAGTCAATCGGAGAAGCGTGCGGGAAGTTAGAGCGAATCGAGCATCAAGAGAGCACCGGGACCATTCCCACGCACTTGCCTGCGCTCGCAGCACGGCCGCGCGCCCCAGCCTCGCCCGCGAGCTCGTGGAAAATCCCGCGATGTCGAGAGTGTTGCTTTCCCCAGCACCTGCGGCCCAGCGACGCGCCCATGCCTGCCAGCGCACGCCTGCGCCCGCGGGCCATTCGGCGACCAGCAAGTGCACATGCGCGCCCAGTGCCTTGCCGAATCGCGACCTCGCGGAAAATTTGAAGACCTCGAGAGTGTTTGACTAAATGTGCGTGTTTTTAGTGTGTGTTTGTAGTGTAGCTATAAAAAGACATTGTGCTTTGTATTTTTTGACATCACCCTCAATTTCCCAACATTTAAGTTGGGAAATCCTCTCTATTTTCCTTTTTTCTTTTTATGTTTTGGTTTGGAGCTTATGTATCAAGTTTTTCGGTAAATTTCCAGCGACATTGTTTCGAGTAAAGTTTCAAACTTTTGACTCTGTTTCTCTTCCCAAGTGCATGTGAGATTGGATACGTAGTCGTAAGCCTCATTACTTCATATATCTTTGTTTGTTTTTTGTGAAAATTGATATTGTGCTTGTTTTGTTTGGAGGAAAAGATTGAATCTTTAGATCGTGAATGCTTAACTAAGCGTGATTAGGAGGTGAATGCTTGCTCGTCTTGTGCTAGAGTTTGGTTTAGCTTTCTAGGGTTTTAGCTAGCATGACAAGGTTCGGTTATTTGTGTGTGTTTGATCATAGAGACTCCGGCGAACCAAAATCTCTCTTTCCCCCTTGATTTCTCTCATCATCTTGCGTGCTTTCTCTTGCCTTGTTAATTGCTTTCTATTGTCCTCAATTTCGTAGATTAGTTTAGCTTAAATTTAAATCTTCAAGCGAGTAGCATGTTTAGGACATTTTCGGTTGTGTGATTTGGCAACTAGATAGTGAACGAAGCTACGAAGAGCCTTCCTTTGAGAACGACCCGAGTCCGGGTAACTCGGTTATCACATGCCCACAAAAACTACAAACAAAACAGCGCAGTTGTCGGGGAAGGCGAGTAGGCCATTGGATTTAGACAATTGACTGACGTATTTTCCGTGTTTCTCTTTCTTTTTGTAATCCTTGCTTAATAATGTGTGTTCCTCTTGCTTATTTGCTTGTTTTCGATTTCTCTTGCTATTTGGTGTTGGTGTTTTTGTAAATATTGTGTCGTGTTATTCGTGTTTTGTGTTATTTCTTTTGTTTTGGTCTCGTGTGCGCTTGGTTTGTTTGTTGTTCTTGTGCGAGGTACTTCACTTGAGGAGCTCCGATGGACTCGTATGATTATTCCTATGCCGGAAGCTCGTCTCGTGGACACCCCGACTACTACCAAGAGGAGATGTACACAACATATGGAGAGCCATCTTCTCATGTTCGAGTTATTCATCTTCTTACTATTATGACGGATGCTCTACTTCGCATGGGTATGGCCCGAGCCATTCTTACCCGACCTCTCGAGTTGATTATGTTTATGGCATTTCGGGTCACGACGAGCTGTCTTATTCCAATCCCCCACCTCTGGACTACTACTACCCCCTGCCTCCCGATTATGAAAAGACACCTCCATCCAACCCACCTTGAGAAGCTTCTCAAGTCAATCTAGCCGAGATTATGGAGTATTTAGAGGAGTGCAATCGATCCCTTCGTGCTTCAATGACTCCCACATCCAAAAAAGATGAAACCGAGTCTTATGCTTCACCCTCTCCATCATTTAAGCACCTATCGGATGGCCAACCTTGTACCTCAAGTTCCGAAGCTTCAATTTCAACAACGGTTGAGCCTACCAAGCGTCACCGAGAGGTTTTGGCGGAGACTCAAAAGGCACTTGCAAGCCTCATGTCGATCATTGAGGAGTTTCATAGTTGGAAGAGCATCCCCATTCTATCCGTTCTTCAAATCACACTCACAATGTTCGACTCGACCGTGGTCTTTTTCCTTGATTTGAACGCATCTCACATTCCGCTTGGTAGATATTGTTCTCTATCGGCGAGGGTTATTCGAGATAGCACTCGTTTAGAAGGTGAATTTCGAGCTATGGTGGATCGGTTTGCCTCATTGAAAGAGATGGGCCTCACTCTCGTATATGACGGAATGCAACCTCTCGACACGAGTGAGGACATCGACGATTTGCTTGTTAAGGAAATATCCTCTCTTGATGATTCGGCCGTACCACCCACTCTAGGTATGTCAACTCTTTCTCTCGGTGATTGTGCTTTGAGTTCGAATTCTATTGTTGAGAGTGAGCATGTATAATCGGGTGTTGATATGGTGTATGGTATGGGAGAGAATTCATTTGAGGATTCGATTGTGCCTAACGGTTTTGATAGTGCTCGGGGGGATGATATTGAGGAGGAGGATGTGGTAGTTGATGATTTTGTGGATGTTATTGAGAAGGCTTCCGAGCTATTATGTGATGTTGTTGACCCGGAGTGTGCGTTGATTGGGGAATCGGCTTGTGATTTGAGTATGACGTGGTTCACATGTCCTTTGGGTCGTGGATTCGTATTATTGAGGATCGTGACCATGTGGAGGAGTTTAGTGTGCCTACGCCCGTGCTCCCGATGCTTGAGCTTGATGAGTACACGTTCGAGATAATGCAAATGATGCTCTGGATTGATTCGACGTGCCCCACAGATATTTTTATATTTTTCGAGGTCGAGTATGGGGCCTCAGTTCGTAAAGATTCATCTCTACTATTGGTGGTTGCTGATATCCGTGCTCAGTTTCACAAGAACTCGGCCACGAGAGTGTATTTAGCCCGTCTTTGTTCCGTGTTACCAGATCGGCTATTTTTGGAGAATACAAAGGCGTGGCATGATCGACACTTTTTCTTGGACCACAGTTGATTTTCGTTGGGGACGTCGAGCTCAAGACGTTAAAAGGATCGCTTCATGGGAGGCAACCCACGGTTATTGCTTTTTCTCGTTTTTCGCTTTTTATCTTCAATAAATAGCCCCGCTAGCCACACGAACACGGTATTCCTGGAGAAGGAAACGGGATTCGGGGCCAGATTTTATTGAAAAATGGGTTGAAATATGATTAAGGGGGTGAAATTTGGGCTAGGTGTGAAAATTGGTAACAAAAGGC
>CACSLK010023397.1:6503720-6518472 GCA_902706635.1 Striga hermonthica
CACAAGTTTCGAGATTTCTGTTGCCAAAAGATCTCCTCTGAGCATTGAGCTTCCTCCAACTCCCTTTTGAGACTTTCCCATTCATCCCAGTTTTTTCCACTCCCCAACTTTCTCATCTCTTCCAGTTTGAGTGAAATATTTTTAATCTGTTGTCTGCTATCTGAACACATATTCTTGTTCCACTCAGCAATGGCTAGTCTTGTGACCTTGATCTTCTCTTTTAGTTGGTAAAATGGAGTACCTGATTGGCTTTGATCCCATGCTTTAGCAACCACTTCCCAAAACCTTGAGTTGATATCCACCGCTTGTCAAATATGAATATGATTTTATGCTTCTGCTCAGGGGGATCTGCTTGAAGAGTGAGCATTCCATGATCAGAAGCACTTTTGAAGTGGTTTTGCACTTGAGTGTGAGGAAACCTCGATAGCCACCCCAAAGATCCAAATGCAGTGTCCAGTTTTTATTCAACTATGCCCTCTTCATCCCTGTTATTGCACCAAGTGAACTGGTACCTTTCATGCTTATCTCAGTCACTCCTATGTGGGACAGGAAGTTTTGAAATTATTGTAAGCTTCTTAAGGTTCTTGGCCTGCCACCTTGTTTGTACTCAGCCATATGCAAGTCATTCCAGTCACCAATCATACACCAATCTTCACCCCACTTGACTTTGTCATCTTGGAGGCACTTCCATTGAGAAATTCTGGTTGGAAGATCAGTACTCAAGTACACAAAAATAAGCCAACAAGGTACCTCCTTACTAGAGAAATTAAATTCAACCTGAATACAAGAGCTAAGAACTTTCAACTGGATAATATTTACATTTACGTCCCAACATAACAAAAGCCTCTCTTTACTACCAACAGGGTCCACAAAACAGACTATTTTCAAAACCAAGTATATTACAAACTGATACAGTGAATTTTTTGTTTTTTTTTTTTTTTTGTTTCAGATAAAAATAAAAACATGGGGTGATGAGCTTTCAAGGCCTCTCGGATTTGGGGAACTGTAGAGGGGCCACCCAAACCTCTACAGTTCTACACCAGGGCTAGCATTGGTCACTTTGGGGCCAATTTTGGCTGGCTACCACCACCTCTTTACCTGTCATTTTGGATTTTTTGATACCTGCTACTTGGTTTATAATATCTTCATCCTCCTCTGGGTCTAGAATGGCCCCTCCTCTCTTTCTTTTCGAAGATCCAAGGTCATCCTGAAGTTTGATTTGTTTCTCTGTTCGTGCAAGTCTCCCAACTCCAGTCTTAGCTCTCTTCCACATCTTACTCTGCTGGGTTAAATGCATGGCAACTTCTGTCTGTGCTGTTGGTTCTGCGAATTCTTGAACCTCCATAGTGGTGTTCTCCTCCTCAGGCACTATAACCAGGGCCCTCTTATCTAGAGGAGAGACTTTGAGTGGGAAAGGAAGTTGTTTGTGCTCTGGGGTACATCCTCCCATGGGCTCTCCTCCTGCTCTGGATGATGAGGAGTCTACCCTCACTAGACTCCTAGATAGAATACCTGGGATCCCAGACGAGTTGTTCATATTACCTCTGTCTGATGAAGCATTGTGTGATGGGGAATGTTCTAAGTCCTCATTAACATGTGGCACCATTGGTTCGGAATGTCTGTTCGTTGATGTTTCACTGTTGTTGCTCGCCGGTGGAGATCCTGAAATGATTACTCCATATGCTGCTCGCATCCATTCTCCATATTGCCCCACCTTAGGTTCTTTCCTTGCGATATCTTCCTTCTTTTGGCTGCAGTTTTTGTCTACGTGCCCCAACTTGCCACAGTAATAACAAAGACTCACAATCTTCTCATACTTGAATTGTATTGTGACAGTTTGGTCACCCAATCTGATAGTCGACCATCTTGGAAGTGGAGCACGAATGTCCAGAGTAGCTTGAAGTCTTATAATCCTCCCTCCTTGGAGCCCTGCTCGAGCCAGATTCACGTTTTTAACATCCTGAAAGGCTCTACCCAGCTTTGTGCCAACATCAATACTCAACCAGTTGATGGGAATGCCATGAGCTTGCACCCACATTGTTAATGCATTGAAACTCTGGTGGTTTTCTGTTAAGCCCTCTCTCCATTTTTGAAGCAACAAGTACTGGTTTTCAAAAATCCAGCTTCTATCAAGATCCACTCTAAGCATAGCCTCTCTGTTAGGAAACAGGAATTGGAAATAGTTACTGTTCAGCTCTCGAATTTCGAGCGTGTTCCCTATTCTCCACAGTAATCCCATCGTCCTCTTAACCCCCATCCAGTTTGCCTTCTTTTCCCCAATAATTTTACCAAATAAGCTGCGATTACATTCTTCTGCGCTGAATTTGACATCTTTCTCTTCAATGTCGATAATGAGTTTTTCCGCATCGGCAATTGAGACTTGCCCTAATCGCTGCCCTAATTCTTCCGTCATATCAGAACACAGAGGGAAACAACACTAGAGAAGAAAAAAGGAGCACCGAAACTGAAAACAGACCTTCGCTAATCGAAGAAGAACCCTCCAATCAGAGAAGGAACTCTCAAGAACGAGAGAAGGACACTCTCAAGAACGAGAGAAATTATTTTATTGTAAGTTTTAGTTATTTGAAATTAAGCCATTGGGGTTAATGTATGAATTCATTAACATTTAACATTATTCCAATTTAGTCAATTGCCAAATCTTTAATTTACATAAAATATCAAAACATATTATTTTGTATATGTCTTTTAAAAATATATAAATTATGTAATATAAATAAAATATAATAAAAAAATATTATATAAAAATATTACAACCTTAAATATATTTTGACAATGTAAATGTGTAATAAATTTGCAATCAAATTAGGGATTTAGGGTTTTAATTAAAAAAAAAATAGACAGTGCCAAAGGACAACCTTGCAATTTTATAAATTTTGATTATTTTTCTAATTATGTTCATGACCAAATATTTAATTTATAGCAATATTTTCATAAATGCATATTAATGATAAATAAGTTGTATAATAATAAAAATTTTAATATCTCAAATTTTAATATATAAAAAAATTTAAAATAATAAAAATACTTTAATAGTAATAAATAACAACTTATAAACTAGGTTAATTCGACGTACAATTAGATCTACTAAAACTAGTTTTCAAAAGACACATAATTTATACGTGATCATACAAAATATTGCACTTTATATACCAGATCGGTGCACATTATAAAACAAGACGTTGCACTTTATAACACAACACATTGCACGTTATAACCACACTACATAATTATTGTTAATAGTTATCGTAAAAATATTATGCAATATAAATTTAGAAACAAATCTACATAATACTTTAATATTCATGACATCGTATATACACAAAAAATTATAAGTATGCTAACGTACCAAAATTTTACTTTTGCATTTTATATACCAATGCATTGCACTTTATACAACAATACGGTGCACTTTATAACACAACATGTCGCACTTTATAAAATAACAAGCTACGCGCACAAAAAAGAAAAATACGATAATTTTGCCAATCAATCGAATAATATTAGTTGGTTAAATGTCGGATTTAGTTTTTTTAAATAAATTAAATAACTGAACATACCGAACTATATGAAAATTATTATCAATTAGTTTTTTTATGTATATATTGGTTTATGAATAATAATACTGTTTTAAATCTATTTTTTGTGTAACTCGCGAGTGCACTATGGTTATACGGATTGCACATAAACGTCTACCAGATTGCACAAAATCAGACGAGATCCAACGAACATGAATTCATTACGAAATTTTATATTTTATAATTAGGTTAACTAATAAAATAAACTATTTTGATATGAGACAATTCATTAAAAAAATAATTGCAATTCTAGTGCACATTAGTGTTATTCCAATTGCACATCAGTAACTGTCATATTGCACTTTAAATTGAAAATCTATTGAACAAATTTAGTTCAAATATATATGTTGAATCGAGTATTTGTTTTTACTTTTAGAAAAATTATGGCTAGTACATATTAAAGTCGACTTCATTTTTTAAAATAATCAAACCGATCAAACTAATTTTTTCATTTTGAAATCTTATATTTCAATAAAGATATATGTTTTTTAAATTATAAATATCATTTATAATGTACATGTACTACACAAATATAGTAAAAATTCTTTATCATTGTACATTGTATATTTTTTAAATTATAATTTGACCCATGTGTTAAATTGAAAATTAATAGAATTCCATAAATTTCAATTAAGTCCATTGAAGAAGATTCTCAAATACATGCCCATCTCTTAAAACATAACCAAAGTGACCTCTGCCACAGTTCCTTCGCCTCAGCCGTTCGCCGCCGGACCTCCTCCGCCGACCGGTAATACGCCGCCGGGAAGAAAGTCGCCCTGAGAAATACTCAGACTCGCGTCAGTTGTAGGGGGATGTGAGACGGACCTCCGCCACGATCTCTCTAGCAGCCGTCCGCCGCCAGACCTCCTCCGTCGACCGGTCATACGCCGTCGAGAAGGACATCGCCCTGAGCAAATGAACTCAGAACTGCGTTCGATGTAAGGGGATGTGAATGGCAGATCGGAACTGAAGCCACCGATGACGGTCGCGAACACCATTGACCACTGGCGAGGGCGGCCTAAAACCTGACACTGTCGCCGATGGAGGTGAGTTCGGGCGGGACTGGCTGAAACTTCAAATTTGTAATATACGGTGTCGATGGAGGAGTCGTTGCCGAGGAGAGGATGACGTCGACGGTGGAACGAAGCTCTTCTGCTGCCGTGGGTGCCGGAGTCTGCCGACAACCGTGGCGACGCCGCTGTGAGGTTGTGAGGGAGAGAGAGAGATGCGAGCGCAGGAACAGATGGAGAGAGAGAGAGAGAGAGAGAGAGAGTGAGAGAGAGAGAGAGAGAGAGAGAGAGAGAGGAAAGGGGTGGATGATTGATATTTTTTTTTGTGTGTGGGATCCACTACTATGCGTGTTAAATATGTAATTCCTATACTGCTTAGTTATTAACCAAAATGTGTATAATTGACCTCTAAATATATATTTATTTACCAAACTGCCATCACCTATTTGACTAACATATTTAAATTTTGACTTGATCATAACCACTGATATATTGGATCTAATGTCTCATATTCATTCTTATTTCTTTCACTATCTCTCTTTCTCATATGATCCTTTCTCTCTCTCTCTCTCTCTCTCTATATATATATATATATATATATAAAGTTCTCATCAAATCACACAGGGGCACGTGCCCCTGCCCCCATGTGTGTCCGTCCATAACTTGGACAAATAATCAATCATACATGCCACCAAATCAAAACCATTCTAGAATAAGGTACCATGGAAATTCTAGATTTAAACATGCATAGTCATAATTCTCATAATCTCAAATAACTCTGATAAAGCGGAAGCTAACGAGCTAGGTCTAATAAGTACTCACACACATAGTTTGCAAACATGTTCATAATATCATATGACATCAAAGTGTGCTTCAAAAATATCCTTAAGCTTTTTAGACCACCACCACATGCTCGCTCACGTGCCACGTTGGACTTCGTCACCTAAAAAAATAGAGTGGGGCGTGAGCAAAACCACTATGCTCCGCAAAAACCAACACTGAATATATATCAACCATAATAACAATATCATGAAATAAGCATATACGCAACTGAACTGAACTGAACTTACTTACTAACTCCTGGGCACTAACTGATAATATTGTGCACACTATGATGGAACATTAAGACACACTCGTCTCCACCAGAACATAGGATGGCAATTAAGGTACGCTCACTTCCACCCAGGTGATATAACTTTCTCATACATACCTTGTACATAGTAACACAATTATAGACAATGTAATACCTTGTACGTGTCCCCACTCATAGGCTGATAATGCAAATGTTGGAACAGAAATGTGTAGCTGGTGGAGGTTCGACTCTCCTTAAGCTACATAATATTTAAGCAAATATTTCTAAGTACTATGCTCAACTTGAAAATTTTGGTTATTTTATAACTGATATTACTAGTTGTTCGCTCGCTTGGTTTTAAAAACATCTAAATCTTATTTTCTAGTATGAATTTAATGGCTTGCTGAAAAAAATAAATAAATTACGAGCTAAGTTAAACAATTTATATTTTAGGTTGTCTGAGGTTCTCGAATATATTATCAATGTCCAGAACTAATTTCTAACTCAAACTTGAATCGACTCGGCTCTGATAAATGATTTAAATCTCGGTTCACACTCAAACCGGAACTTCTAACCAGAAAATCTCGAACTGTCCGGGCTTGCCCGAACGAGTTCCGCTGGACGGGAACGGTGGCTCGCACGTGAACCGGCCGTTCGTTCGATGGCTAGGTGTAGCATGACTCGATCGCGGTCAGGGTTCGCTGGCGCTATAGCTCACGGGCACGCGCAGACCCTGCTGGCACGGCCTTGCTGGCACACGAGGTCTAATAGGATCTACCACGCCACTGGTGCTGGGGTGCGCTGGACCGCGGCTGGCGGGGAGTTCGGCGAACTGGCAGGGCTGGCGGGTGCAAGGGCACATGCAGGAAGGCTAGCTGCGCACAGGCGCGGTGCAGGGTTGGCTGGGCGCATGGGCCCTGTGCATGATGCATGGGGCGTGGGACATGGATGGTCCTGGTACACATGCATGCCCTCGGTGACGGTGTGCAACGGCACGACTCCAGACGACGGGCAGAGGCGCGAGCAAGGGTGCGCGGTGATGCGCGCTTAATGATCGGTGGCTAATGCGTGCGCGAGGTACGCTGTGGCCTTGGCGCGTGCGAGACTAGATGTCTGCAAGGCTCAGCATCCTTGGCAGTGCAGATGGGCGCGGGCTGTGGCCTTAGCCGGCAGCTCGCCTGTCGGCCTACGACTTTCCTGCAACCCAAAGTTTAACATGCTCCTTAGGACATCTAGAGTCCATATAGGTTATTATGGCTCGGGAACTTAAGCTCAAATTTTAAAATTACTTAGTGCTAAAAAACGAGCCGATCTAGGGTTTTAGCTCTCTGGTCATCCTAACTCATTTTAAGTTGAACCTTTAACATGAACTCAACATATTTTAAGAAAATTCCAGATCTATAAACCTCAGCAAAATCACGTTCATGCCTAGCATGTAAAAATCATTGATTTGAACTTAAACCCCAATTTTTGAAACGTCATCAAATGACTTCCATAAATTCTCAAATTTAATACACAACCTCAACATGATATTTAAGATTTTTAGGAAAAATATCTAAGTAAGATCAGATATATAACTCGTTCTACATAAATATCCATTTTAGATCAAAATCTACAATTCTAAGCCATATGAGGGGGTTTTGGGGTTCCTATCTAATTTACTTGAAAACAAAAACGGAAAATGAAGGTGGCTTTTGAAGGCTAAGTGCGATGTAGGTCTGGGCATTGCTGGCGCGCGTGCGGGCGTCTGGGAGCTGGATCTACTAGGACTAGGGCGAGCTGAAGTTGCTGGCGTCGCGCGACACTGGAGGACTGCTGCGACGGGACGTGCAGAGCATATGATTGAGGACCCAGCAAGGGCGTGCAGCGGCTGGACACGGATGAGAGCTCGGGGCTGGGGCTCGGGTTTATGGGATTGCCGAAAATTTTTTGAGGTGGCTTTGGAAAAATTGGACTTAGACTATTCTGGAGAGCTTTAGGAGTTTTAGTTTGAGTGTATGGTGAAGGAGAAATGAAGATGAAGGTCTTATATATATGCACATAAATGAAAATTAGGGTTAGGGGACATGGTTGTTGGAAACTTTTGGATTTTTCTTAAGCCTGTCCCCTATAATACACTCTCTTGGTTGGTAGCATTTAATGCTAGATTGCATTTGAATTGGGAAGACTAGTAAATAATGAGGGACTTGGGCCTTATGTGCATAGTAGTGGACCGGTTTGGCTCGGCCATTGGGCTGCTGTATTTTGGAAGGCGCGGGCCTGACGTGGGCTTGGGCTGAGGCCTCGGCTTGATCGGGCTTCGGCACATATTAAATATTTCTCAATTTCTCTACTGATTAAGAATAAAAATGGCCAAGTTCACGACTATTTTTTTAAGTAAAATGTACCGATACTTAGGTAAATAAATTTGATTTCAAAAATAAAATTCAAACAGATCCTCCATGGCTTAAACTTCCAATTCACAAATCAACTTAAATACCAGAAAAATAAATAGAACTTGAAATAATAAAATATGCTATTTATGGAACTAAAATCGAGCTAATATATAATAAAAAGGTTCGGGCCGTTACAACTTACTTAGAAAAACTTGTAATGAATTTACATAAAAAGCCACTAAGTATTTCATTCTTAGCATTGACCCTAGATATAATTACATATCATAATATAACCACTAAATATTCCTATATTACATTTAAATGAGTCGAGCTCGAACTCGATTACTGGCTCGTTTTAATTAACGAGTCGAGCTCCAACCCCATGAGCTCGAGCTTGTCGGCTCATTTACACCCCTACTGTCGCGTAGGCTCGCCGATTTTACCTAGGTGCTCGGCAGACTAGGACGTCTATTGATGAACAAATCATGTAATTTTATTAAGTAAATTGAATCGTAATAATACAATTCTTAAATGTTTTGATAAAATCCTTTTTATATTTATACGACTGATATGTAAATAAGATAAATATATTGGTTTGAAAGTAAATCAAATATCATTTTATAATTTATTTTTAATTTTAAAATATAGGAAGGGTAAAATAGGTTTTTAGCATGTACGAAGTGTACGTGGCATGTACTAGGCCTCCACTTTATTTTTTTGCCTCGTTCCTAAATCATTGGCTTTATATCATTTTTGAGTCAATTTAATAGTGAAATAGGGAACTACCTGATGTTATATATGTACAAGCCTACCTGACCACAGTCGGACTCAACTCTCTTTCTCGACAAAAGTAGAAAACACAGGGTTATGCCCCTTCCCCCACCCCCTCCCCTCTTCTTTATCAGTTGTCTATCATGTTTTGCCCGTTCCACTGGAGACAGACTGAGCCAGAGAAGGTCGTCTACTACTTCTCTCCACGTTTTAGATATTGGATGTGGTCCACTATTGGGTGTTTCTTCCACTTACCGTCAATTCTTTCGGCGAAGCTTGATGTGTGTACTCCAATCATTGCCAGTTTCCCCCTCTCAGTTTCAAGATTATTGGAGTTCATATATGGGCTGAGACTCGTCTCCTCACTCTATCTGATTAGGCGCTTGATTAAGTTCGCATTTATTAATTTTTTTTTCTGGGACCTTAGAATTGCCGCTCTCTTTTGTTTTATTGTTGAGGGAATTGACTCGTAGGCTAGTTCGGGTAGTCATAGTTGTGTGCTCACGAGAAGTAGGGGAGGTGTGTATTCTACTACTTGTAGGTTTGTGTTGTATTTTTCTTTTTTCTTTTTTTTTTCTTTGTATTTTTGGGGAGTCTCCGTTGTACATTAGAGTTGTAGTCTACAATGTATGTAGTTAGTTGTCTTTTTTTTTTTAAGTGTTTTAGTTGTTAGTTGTTCTCTTTGTTATCTGTGTAAGTCAAAGAAAATTTGGGTCCATGCTTGTCCTGGCCTTAGTGATGTCAGTTGACAATCAGATTGTACTTGTTATTTTGAGTTATATATAGTTTTATTGTTTGAGAAAAAATATTAGTACATAGAAATAGGTGAATGCAATCAAACATTTTTATAAATGTTTATTCATCTACGAAAAAGTGAGATAAAAAAGTGAAGAATTTATTGTTTTTTTTTTAATATGAATTTAGAATTAAGGTTGAATACTAAATAAAAATGCAATGATTGAATTTTTTATGATATACAATAAATAAAATCTTCATTAATAAGATTGATAACTAAACACACTAGTATTCAACCTGTGCATTTGCACAAATAGATAAATAAAATATTGTGAATTATTTGTCTACATATAATGATTAATAATTTTTGTTAAATTTACAACTAAAGGAGCTGAAATATTTAAATTTTTTAAATTGCGTTTATCATATTGGATATAATGTATATTTTGATATGTATCTTTTTTTGTGAATTACGTATTATTTATTTAGGATTCCAAATATGTTTTTTATTTTACGAAAGAAGTTAATTTAAATGTCACCACAACAATAACATCTACTCACATTAAATAGTCAACACATTATATGGTCAACTGTAAGTAATTAGAAAATTTAAAATAATTTTTGTAATTTTAAAGTAATTAGTGTATTGATTACCTAATAATTAAATGAGAGGTTACATGAATATAAAGTAACGGTTTTTGGAGGGAAAAAATTATATTGCCACCTAGGTATAATTTAATAGGTTTTATTAAATACTCATTAGCCAGTAATTATATATATATATAGATGAGTGGATGAACAAATTTATTAGATAATATATAATGGTTAGTACAATACCCATGTTTTACACTGGTGATTGTTAAGAAATTTATACATGATTTTAACAAGTGAAAAAAATGTTGTTTTAAAACTTAAACTTTTTTTTTCTTTCTATGATACATGTCACATATACGACTTACACTTATTATATTATAATTATTTTCTTGATTTATATCATCTAACTATTTTGAAGTTAAATTTATTTAATTGACAAATATTTTTATTTTTGCAATTATAATTAATAGATAATTTATTTTTATTTGTAAAGATATATATTTATTTATTTATTTTATATACACAATATGGATGCCATACCGAAACTAAATATAAGATATTTAATTCCATAAGATATATATGAAAAACTAATAATAAATACAAGTTAACTTTTAATATGTTAGAATATCACTTGTGAGTTGTCCCACATCGTTCACACATAGAAAATAGACCCACCTTATAAGTCTAATGGGCTACTCCTCCTTTCACCAATTGGTTTTGGGATGGAACCTCATTTGGGCTTCATATGAGCTTTACTTTTCCCCCAGTTTCTTACATAATATATATTTACAATTTAACTTAGTAAAATGTGTTATAATCTTAAAAAGAAAGAGATCGGGGAAAAAAAAAGATTGAAGAAAGAAATCATGCTTTGTACACCACGTTCGGAATAGAAAATGATACTGAAGCACATTAGTCTTCATAAAAGGGTCATAAATATCCAATATATTTATGAATAATTTCAATTCTAATTATTTTTAATTGAAAATAAATTAAAATTTGTCCAAGACATGAAGGATGAAATTTTATCACATCGAACCTCGAAGGGTGCGATCCAACCAATTCAGTTAAGCACGTGGAAGAATTATATATAAGGAAGAAGGGGATGATTGCCGTATTATTGTTTTTGTTGTTTTATTTTCAGTTTCAATATAAAAAATATTGAGTCGGCAAATTTCTCAAATTCTCAAGTAGTTACAATATGCTTAATCTTCAAGGAGCATAATTAATTTGAACAAAATTTAATTTTGCACCACACATGCGTGGGGTAAACCCGATAGGATTAGTAAAGGCCCGTTTCGTGAGTTTCAAATTTTCATTTAGCATTTTTCCGGGCCTTAGTGTCGGACAGTTTGACCTTTGTACGATTAGACGATATCTGAGCTAGCTCAGAGTCAGAGGCCATATTTTCAAACTTTCTATCATTTTGTTGTTACAGTAAATAGTTTTGCTATGGCTTCATCGAATGACACGAAGTGTGAAGCCAACACTTGTTAACGAATAGTGATTTGACACGTGTTTTCAATAAATACATTTGTGACATGTGTTAATACATTATGTGACATATGTCTCTATAAAAAACACCATCTGATTTTTCACTAGAATTTTCTCTTCAACGTACCGTGTAATTATTAAAATTATATAACAAATTGCTATGAATTAGTTGTACGTAAGTTCAGAATAACGAACTTTCTCGGTCTATGTTGAAATTAAATTTGCACATTGTTGATGGCAAAGAATTCCTTTATTGAAGGGTTTTATTGTTTCCTTAAAATTTGCTGGAACACTGAGCTGACTAAAAGCACCTTCTCACCACAAGAAGCTGATGCCATTCTACACTTAAGCTGCCAAGACAGATCAAGGCCTGATAGTTTCTTTTGGGCTCCATCTAAAAAAGGCTCTTCCTCTGTCTCCTCTTCTTATGCTCAACTGATTTTGGAGAAAATTTGCAAGTTGGATGCTCCTGAAGATAGCTCTCAATCTTCTTGGATCAACAAAGTTAGAACCCTCAGTTTGAAACTCAAAGTCAAAAGGAAATTGAAACATTTCATTTGGAAATGCTTCAATAACACCCCTGTACTAACTTGATGAAAAGGAGACTGCCTATAGATCCCATTTGTAAGATGTGTGGTTATGCTGATGAAACTGTAGAGAACATTTCTTTCCATTGTTACAGGGATCAAAAAATTTGGAAGCTTGCAACTTTGAGCTGGAATAGGACTCAACCTCATACTCCTTGCTTCAAACATTTATGGAGGGACATTTGCCTGGCTAAAGGACATACTGTTGTGGATAGAATTGAGCTCACCATATACATTTTGTGGTGGCTCTGGGAATTCAGGAACCTGTGGCTCTTCAAACAATCTTGGCTGCCAGAAAAAGAAGCCATCAAAGCTGCTCTCATGGAATGGCAGAGTTCTCCTTAGCTCAGTTTTAGGTTTCTTTGCTCTTTCTCTCCTAGCTAGGTACTTCAGTTCAGTGGCTAGCTTTTTGTATTTAGACCTAGATAGGTTAGCTAAAGGTTCCAGCATTTTTCATGTTTTTTAGTTTCTTATCTGGGTTTGTATTATTTAGTTCCCCTAGTGGAACTCCTGATTTGTATAGGTCATTTGGCCTCTCGAACTCTGTATATTTTCTGAAGTTTATTCATATCTATCGTTTCGAGAAAAAAAAAGAAGGGTTTTATTGTTGGGAAGACAACGTAATATATAGGCATAATGAAAGAAGTAGGGTTGTATTGAAATTAAAATGATAATTTTAAAATATTATAATAAATAATATTACATTTAATAAAAATAGTTATTTCCAGGGTAGACAGGTCAAAAATTAAATAAAAGAGATAACTTATAAAACTTTTTTCTTAAAATTATATACATTCCATATATCAATTTTTAGTAAAGTGTTATATTATACTAGTAGTACAAAAGTTGTGACACGTGTCAATTCACTATTCGTTAATAAGTGTGCATGACTCTCTAAGTCATGTCATCCGATGACTCCATAGCAAAGTTATTCCCGACAATTGAGAGGATTCCAGTTTTGTTACTAAGTCTTCTTTCTTTAGAATCAAATCGAGCCGGAGGCACTAGCGACAAGACTTAATCAAAGAGTAGCTGCTAGAGCAAGAAAACAAACACACGAAAAGAAGACAAGGCGAAGGAACTAAAAGAAAACCAGATGAAAGAAATCGATTGTGATAGACAACAAATGCAGTGAAAGTGGATTAAAACCCCCAAAAGATGAGAATGATTGTGATGCAAAAGCGTAGTAGATGAAAGAGAAGAATGAGAGTAAACTCACGTATTTTATAAAATTTCAAGAATGAACAATTTGTTCCACTCTACGAAGAAGGAAAATATAAATATAAAAGACTCCTACTTCTACTCCTACTTATCTTGCTAAACAAGATAATTATTAAAATTACCAAGATTATTCCAATAGATGGGAAGTTAAATAAAAGATAAATAATATGTAGGAAATAAATCACTAAATACGTAGCCGATCGTATTTGTCCAAGAACGCCATCGCGGTCTCAATTGGTATCAGCAGACCGGGACGATTCAAGATACCGCCAAAAAGAAATGACAAAGAATGATGGGATGCCCATCTCGAAGATTTGAATCGTCGAACCGATGATCTAGGGTTCCAAATCGAGGGAGTGGATCGACGTGTTGAAGGTTTTTATGAGGGGATCGAGAAAATCCGGCTTGCAATTCGATCCATGATGATCGGCGAGCAGACGAACCGCAACACCACATGCCAGGGTGGACGCGGCGGGGTACGCGGTGGCCGTTGTGAAAGAGGGCCGGTCGGGGTGCACCGACCGCGTTCGCCACGTTCTACGTTCGACCTGGATGACAACGAGGAAACCCTATCGGACGTCAACCTCTTCGGCGGCTGACGGAGCATCGAGAAGACGACCATGGCGAGCATCGTCTGGTGCATCGGGACGACGAGGGTTGGGATGTGCCTCGCGGTCAACGTCGCGCGGGAGATGGTGATGATAACCATTGGATCTAGAATTCTCAGGCGGGCTCGACGCCGTGGCGTTTCTCGATTGGCTCGCTGCTGTGGAGTCAAGAGTCGACTTCAAGGATGTTCCAAATAATCGACGGGTGGAATTCATAGTGATCTAGTTGCGTGGACAGGCCACAACTTGGTTCATGCAGCTCAAGGCGAAGTGGCATCGTATGGGCAAATCCAAGATTACGTCTTGGGCTAAATTCTGTAAACATTTGAAACTGTAGTTTTACCATTCAATTATCTTCATACGATCTAAAAAAAATTCCAATCTCTGCGGCAAGGGGCACGATCGGTGGATGATTATACCAAGGAGTTTTATCGACCCCTCACACGCATTGATGTACAAGAAACAAAGGATTAGTTGGTGTAACACCCCGCTTATCAGAGTAAATTTTTCGCAACTTTTACTTCGAAACTATTTATAACTTTTTCGAAATCTTTTGCAACTAACTCGGGATGCTACTCAACTTATCTTCTTGAAAATCTGTTTCTCTTTAAACTATCATTTAATATTTCACTAAAACATAAAAACAGATTTCATTTAAACTTGCATTTAAAATACATAATCATAATTAT
>CACSLK010023397.1:6520441-6531145 GCA_902706635.1 Striga hermonthica
TATGTTGAATGTTTGTCTGTGATTTGTGCATATCGAGATCCTCGTGGGTTCCAACAGTGAGATGGTCCAAGACGAGGATGGATGGACCGACGAAGCCCAAAAGCAACCTGTACTGTCGATTCCACAAAGATTATGGGCATAATATCGACGATTGCAGACATCTTAAAGACGAGATTGAGAGGTTGATAAAAGCTGGCCATTTGAAGGAATTCATATATGAAGATCGTGAGAGGACGAGCCGAAGGAGAGAAAAGATTAAAAATCCTCGCAAGAGGGCGAGATCACCCGAGAAGGAGGAGCTCCACCTGAAGAGGGGAATAATTCATATGATCTTCGGCGGGCTGACTGATGGAGATTCAAATCGAGCAAGAAAAGCATATGCTCGAGGGAAACACGCTAAGGTCGAGGTACAACAAGTCGATGAGGGAGGCCAGTGATGAATTTTGGGCCAGCAGATGTAGGAGAGGTCGAGAGGCCTCACAATGATGCCTTGATGATAATCGCCCAAGTGTCGGGCTATGAGGTGCAAAGGGTCTTTGTTGATATCGGAAGCTCAATAAATGTAATCTTCTACGACTGCCTCAAGAGGATGGACCTCGACATCGCACTGACACCCCTACACACATCTCTCTTTGGGTTCAACGGTTCAGAGGTCTCGCCCTTAGGAGAGACCATTCTCGCTGTCTTCCTAGGGGAGGGTGACTTAAGGAAGTTGAAGATGGTAAGATTCGTAGTAGTCGACGTCTAGTCGGCCTACAACGTGATCCTCGGGAGACCGGCATTGAACGTTCCAAGCTGTGGTGTCGACTTACCACATGAAGTTGAAATTTCCGGTCGGAGATCTAGTAGGAGAAGATCGAGGAGATCAAAAGCTATCCAGAGCCTGCTACCAGATAGCAGTAAAAACAAACCAACGAGCGGAGGTAAAGGAAGGAAAGAATCCAATGTTGAGTGAAAAGAGGCCGAGGGGGAGTGACCTCGAGCCACATGGAGAACTGATGGAAATTCAGATCAGAGAGAAAGAGGACCAAACCACCACGGTCGGGAGAGAGTTGGAGAATGAGTTGAGAAAACAGTTGGTGGAGTTGTTGAAGGAATTAAATGGAATCGACCCAGAAGTCATGGAACATAAACTCAATGTCGAACCCCTCAAAAAACCCGTAAAGCAGCGACTTAGGCATCATGGAGCCGAGATTGATAAAGCAATTGAAGTCGAGGTGGACAAGTTGCTGAAAGCCAAACATATCAAATAAATACAATTCCCTGAATGGATATCCAACACTGTGATGGTGAAGAAAGCACTGAACAAGTGGCGCATGTGCATCGACTTTTGTGACTTGAACCTGGCGTGTCCAAAAGATCATTACCCACTACCAAGAATTGATCAGCTAGTCGACTCCACGGCTGACTGTGAGTTATTGAGTATGATGGATGCATCTCAAGGGTATCACCAAATCCCCTTGGCCCCGGAAGATCAAAGCAAGGTAAGCTTCGTGACGAGAAAATGAACATATTGTTATGTCGTCATGTCCTTCGGACTTAAGAACGCGGGGGTGACTTACCAAAGATTGATGGATCGAATGTTTAAGAAGCAGATCAGGCGTAATATGGAGGTGTATCTAGACGACATCCTGGTGAAGAGTAGGTCCTCGATCCCGCATGTCAAGGATTTAAGAGAAACATTTGAGATACTAAGAATATTTGGGATGAAGCTGAACCCGAGTAAATGCACCTTCAGAGTGAAGGCAGGACGATTCCTTGGCTATGTCGTAACTGAAAGAGGGATTTAAGTGAATACGGACAAGGTAAAGGTCATACTCGACATGGCACCACCAAGAAGTATTAGAGAAGTGCAAGTCTTGACAAGTCGAATTGCCGGTCTGAGTAGATTCATCGCTCGAGCTGCAGAGAGAAGCTTTCCATTCTTTAAGTTGCTCAAAAATAAAACTTTTCAGTGGAGTGACGAAGCTCAAATGGCGTTCGAAAAACTGAATGAATTTCTAAGTGAGCTGCCACTATTAACAAAGCCAGAACCCAGTGACGAGTTAGTACTGTACATCTCGGTGGAAGTATTTTTCTTATGTTCTGTATTGTTGCGAGAAGGATGAGGGGCTCAGCAGCTAATCTATTACACAAGTCGAGTACTTCAGGGTGCAGAGATGAGATACTCCAAAGTCGAGAAGGCCGCCTTGACATTGGTAATAACAGCCAGAAAGTTGAGGCCGTATTTCTTAAATCATGTGATAATAGTGAGGACAAACTTTCAGCTCGGGGAAAGCTTGGGTCGACCTACTGTCTCGAGTCGACTCGTAAAATGGGCAATAGAGCTGAGCGAATACTCCATCAAATACTAACCAAGGCGAGCCATAAAAGCCCAAGCTTTAGCGGATTTCATCCAAGAAGGAACTAAGGGGGAAGAGAAGAAATGGATGATGCATGTCAATGGATCCTCGGTGGCCAAAGGGTCTGGCTTAGGAGTTGTCCTCGTATCTCCCGAAGGTGAGCAACTCGACTTCGCCATCAGAATGGGATTCAAGGCCTCGAACAACGAGGCGAAGTATGAGGCACTAATCAAAGGGATTTATCTTATAATCGATGGCGGAGAAACGGAGATCATGGCATATTCCGACTCACAACTTTTGTCGGACAAGTACCGGGGAATTGCGAAATTAAGGAGGATCGAATGCTGAAATATGTCGAGGGAAATTCAAAGCCTGGTGCAAGACTTAGAGAAATTCGAGCTAACCCAAGTCCCCCAAGAGGAAAACAAGCGAGCCGATTGGCTTACAAGAATTGTGAGTTCAAATGAAGGGAAGATGAGAAATTGCATTACCACTATGCATTTAGAAGGAAGTGTCTTGGGCGAGACGATGGAGGTTTATGAGAATGATGATTGGAGAAAATCAATTCGCGAGCTGTTACAAGGTCGAGTACCTGAATGAGATAAGCATGAGGCAGAAAAAGCAGCTCGATATTAGAGCAAATACTTTGAAGTCGAGGGGATCTTGTATAAGAAGTCGATGGTCGGGCCCTACTTACGATGTGTCTCCGAGGAGGTGGGAAGTTATGTCCTAAGAGAGATTCATGAGGGATGTTGCGGAGCGCATGTGGGATCTCGAGCTTTAGCTGGCAAGGCTCTGCGAGCAGGCTATTACTGGCCAATAATTCAAAAGATGGTCGAGCAGTTAGTGCGAGGATGCGAAAGATGCCAACGCCGTGGTTGAATTCCCCATATCCAGGCCGAAGCAATGCAACAATCAATTGCCCGATCTATTTTGCTCAATGGAGAATCGACTTGGTGGGCCCATTGTCAATGGGAACGGGACAAAGGAAGTTCTTAGTAGTCGCTGTCAACTATTTTAGCAAGTGGGTCGAGGCAGAACACATGGCAAAAATCACCGAGGAAAATATGATACAATTTCTGTTCAACAATATCTGCTGTCGGTTTGGAATTCCGAAAGTGTTGATCTCAGATAAGGGGACACAATTCCCGGGGAAGCAAATCCAGGCATGGTGCCTCGACATGGGAATCAAGCAAAGATTTGCTTCGGTCGCCCATCCCCAAGCTAATGTGCAAGTCGAGGTTACAAATAGGACTATCCTTCAAGGGCTAAAGAAACGATTGGAGAAAGCGTCGGGAGCTTGGATCGACGAGTTAACAACTGTCCTATGGGCGTATAGGACGACGCCGAGAAGCTCGACAGGCCATTCGACATTCAGTATGGTATATGGGATGAATGCATTCCTGCCAGTGGAAATTGCACTAAGCTCACACAGGTCGACGTACTTCGAAGAGGAAAAGAACGAGGAAATAACCAAAGAAGCCCTTGACTTGATTGAAGAGGGGCGAGAAGAAGCTTGGTTACGATTCGTTCAATATAAACAGAAGATGCGTGCAACTTTCAATAAGAAAGTCCGAACCAGACGATTCCAAGTGGGAGATCTCGTTCTCAAACGAGCGGACGCTCTGAAGCATGTCGGAAAGCTCGAGGCCAATTGGGAAGGACCCTATACCGTGACGAAGGTTCAAGAAAGGGGCGCATACGAGCTCGAGGACAGAGAAGGCCGACAGCTGCCGCGATCTTGGCATGTGATCCATCTCAAACGCTTTTATGCTTAAGGCAATGATTTGAACTCTTTTGTATTAAACAATGTTTGAATCAGAATTCATTAATGCAATGAATTTCACAGTTTATGCTTCAATTGTGTCTTTTACATCTCCATATCGATCTCTTTATGATTGCTGAAAAATCGAATTCTTCAAAACGGCTATATAGTCGACTACCAACTACGAAGTTATACTCTCTAGTAGAATCTCGACAAGGCTACGTGACCGCGCGTCGCAACGCGGCAAAATTAAAATTTATATTTTTCCTTAACTTACTTCTACCAACTAGTAGTAGTAGCGAGCAAGGGTCGAACTCACAGGGAGTGTGAATTAAATCGTGATATTCTCGTATTAATTGAATTATAAAAGCAATAAGATAGGGGGGATTGGATTAAATAACTAAACTAACTGAAATAAACAAAATCTACACAAATAAAATAAAAATAAAAATAAATAAATTAAGAGAAATTTCTAGTTCACGGTTCCGTCTACACCCTCGACTGACTCGTCTAATCAACTTTGGTATCAAATCTCGCCATCTTATGAAATTACTAGCCCTAGGCAACGACACGGTCTGTTACTCGAATTTTTTCTTATTTTTAATCTAACCGCGAGACGCTCTACGATTAGATCTGACTTCTTGAACAGTCTAGGAAACGCTTCCTAAATTTAATTCAATTAGCCGCTTTACGAATTAGAAAAATAGGCTAGACTAAGTAGTGACGCGTTTGTTCACTTAAATAGGCAGTGTTATCCCCGGTAGTTACCATCTTCCGGATACCACTTACGAATTAAACATATCAACAATTACGGATTGAAGGCCTAATTCAGGTGTAGATATGTAAAGCCTAATCTAGGTGATCAATCTAAATAAGACTCAACACATCATGGTTAATTATTCAAAATAACACAAACAATTCCAAAAGATATTGAAATAATCAACCAAGAGAATTAATCAGACATTCATCGAGTCTTAGGGTTTAACTTCCCCGGAACTAGAAAGAAAATTACTCTAACATAATAAATAAAAATAAAAAGAAAAGAAAGAGAATAAAATTATCCTCTTTCGTGTGCGGGTGCGGTCTCCCTCCGCTTTTGATCGGGTTCCCCGTATCTGTCCGTGCGTCTGTTTCTCTCTTTTCTCCTGGCTGCGTGAATAAAAATTTTCTCCAGGTATATGGCGGCTTGCTTATAAATAAATCCTCCTAAATAATTATCCAAGTCTCCAATTAAATTGGCCGCTGCTAAATAATTCCTCTCAGATTTGCTAAATAATTCTTTCTTCCTAAATTGAGTCATATCATGCTTGAGTTTCCAATTGGCACAACCAATTAATTTCATCCCAAGTAGTTAATTCCCCAAGCCTTGCGTGAATTGTTTATGTGGGCCTTCAAATCCAATTCAGACTTTTATTTAACTTGTGGCCTGTCTTGATCGGCCATGAAGCACTCCTATACTGATGTAGTCAAATTCTCGTTTGGTACCACGTTGTCCGTAAAATTCTCCAATATCCTACAAATAAGACATAAAAATATCATAGCATTTGCATCTACCTAATAAATAAATAAGTCAAAAAATATATAAGTGCGATAAAATAATGCGTATAAAAATACGCTAATAAATATGTAAACCACATACTTTTTTTGACCAATCACTACGAAGCCTACGACTACGAAGTCGACTAAAACAGCTACGAAGTTGTACTCTCGAGTAGAATCTCAACAAGGCTACGAAGCCTACGACTACGAAGTCGACTAAACTACTGCAAAGTTATATTCTCGAGTGGAATCTCGATAAGGCTACGAAGCCTGCGACTACGAAGTCGACTAAAACAACTACGAAGTTGTACTCTCGAGTAGAATCTCGACAAGGCTACGAAGCCTACGACTACGAAGTCGACTAAACAACTACGAAGTTGTATTCTCGAGTGGAATCTCGATAAGGCTACGAAGCCTGCGACTACGAAGTCGACTAAACAACTACGAAGTTGTATTCTCGAGTAGAATCTCGATAAGGCTATGACACCTACGACTAAGAAGTCGACTAAACAACTACGAATTTGTATTCTCGAGTAGAATCTCGATAAGGCTACGAAGCCTGCGACTACGAAGTTGACTAAACAACTACGAAGTTGTATTCTCGAGAAGAATCTCGATAAGGCTACGAAGCCTACGACTACAAAGTCGGCTAAACAACTACGAAGTTTGTGCTGTCAAGTAGAATCTCGAAAAGACTGTGATGCTTACGGCAAAGAAGTCGACTTACATAACTGCGATGCTACACACTTAAAGAAAAAACTTTTTTCAACATAGCGTTTCAAATAACCAAGAAAGGCCTGAACAAAACTGTGGATGCAATTATATAGCTAATACAACAAATGTCTACAACTGTGAAGCTGCTAAAATTATTGCTCGACTTCGACTAGCTCGTAAGAGGGGTTGGGAGAAGATGACTCGAAAAACTTGTTTAACAGCTATGAAGCTGCTAAAATCGTTGCTCGACTTCGACCAGCTCGCAAGAGGGGTTGGGAGAAGACGACTCGAAAAACTTTTTTAACAGGTGTGAAGCTGCTAAAATCGTTGCTCGACTTCGACCACCTCGTAAGAGGGGTTGGGAGAAGACGACTCGAAAAACTTGTTTAACAACTGTGAAGATGCTAAAATCGTTGCTCAACTTCGACCAGCTCGCAAGAGGGGTTGGGAGAAGACGACTCGAAAAACTTGTTTAACAGTTGTGAAGCTGCTAAAATCGTTGCTCGACTTCGACCAACTCGCAAGAAGGGTTGGGAGAAGACGACTCAGAAACTTTTTTTCAATAGCTATGAAGCTGTCGAAATCATTGCTCGACTTCGACCAGCTCGCAAGAAGGGTTGGGAGAAGACGACTCGAAAAAATTTTTGTTCAACCGCTATGAGTTGTCGAAATCATTGCTCGACTTCGACCAGCTCGCAAGAAGGGTTGGGAGAAGACGACTCGAAAAACTTTTTGTTCAACAGCTATGAAGCTATCGAAATCATTGCTCGACCTCGACCAGCTTGCAAGAAGGGTTGGGAGAAGACGACTCGAAAAACTTTTTATTCAACAGCTATGAAGCTGCCGAAATCATTGCTCGACTTTGACCAGCTCGCAAGAAGGGTTGTGAGAAGACGACTAAAAAACTTCTTGTTCAACAGCTATGAAGCTGTCGAAATCATTGCTTGACTTCGACCAGCTCGCAAGAAGGGGTGGGAGAAGAAATGAGGAAATAGAAAAAATTGACAACACATGACAAACAAAAAATAAAAGCGAAAAGATAGATTGATATTCATAAAAAAGTTCATTACAAGCAGACTTATCTCGACCTTTACAATTCTAAAGTAGGTCGAGAACGATAATAAAAAAGAAACAGAAACAGACTTTAAAAGAAAGAGGCACATCCCCATAGAACACATCTAGGAGTTGGCATTCGATTTCTCCGCGTTGTCGTCTCCGCCCTCGACAATAGTCGTGGTTTTTTTTGGCATCAACATCCTCATTTTCCCCTTCTCCTGCACCCCCGTCGGCAAGCGGTTCTGTCCCTTGTTGCTCGCCATCTCGCTCCTCGACTTCTCCCTCATGATTAGCCCCACTTGGCTGGACTAATTCTGTCAGACCAACCAAGGGGGTAGGAGGGACCTCGAGTTGCGTGTCCAGGCCGGCTTTACGAATGGCCCAAGCCTCGAGTCCCAACCATCATGGGTAGTCATCCGGGAAGGACTCGTCACCCTCATAGCCATCGGGGTCGAGGAGCGCCCCCCCCCCTCATCGCCTCGCGGTAGAGCTTCCCAGCAAACTCAGACCCCGCCACTACTGCCTCCCACGCATCGAAGGTATGATCGAAATATTGGACGGCAGCGGGACAAAGCCTGTCGAGAAACTCGGGGGAGTTGCAGAAAGCCTTGACGACCTCTTTGCGATAAGTTTCGATGAAGACGGAGCCCATCAGAGACTTTAAGAATGTCTTCTGACCCTCCTCAACGCCAACCTCCTTCTCGATCAAGCTATCCTCACGGGCTTTCTCAAGGTCAGACTTGAGCTTCTCATTGGCATGTCGAGCCACCGCCTTGTCGGCTTTTAACTTGTCGACCAGGGCCCTCGACGCCTCCAAATCCTCCTTCATCTCCTCAATCTCTTTGAGCTACACCGCACATTTATCCTTGAGGGACTTGACGGAGATAGAAGGAGCCTTACTCCCTTCCTCGAGGCAGGGGAGTATAGCAGCTAGAAACTAAAATAAAGAAAAAAGAACATCAAAGACGGATAAGAAGGAAATCAAACTAATATTCAGTCAAATAGAAAGAATATTAAAATGATTGAAAGATAGAAAGTACCCGAGAGAGGCACTGAGTAGCGTAGTATGAGCGCTCATAAAGATTTCCCTCGACGCGAGCCCTGTCAGCCTCGGGGAGGAGAGAGTTAAGGCATTTAGCCACCTCATGCGGCTCTGGATGATTCCAGAGCCGAGAAGGCATTTTGACTGTCACATCCTTAAGGGTGATGGGGGAGGAGTAGACCTCTCGACCACCTTCGCCTTGCTTTTGTCGACCTTGCGACGCTTCAGGTCGTCAGGGATCAAGATGAGGTCCCGATCATCTTTAGGCGTTTTTTGAGCACCAGAGCCCGATTATTTGTGCTGCTTAGGAGCACCACGGTTCTCGACCCTGGACTTCTTTACAGCGACCGTCTCGGTTGTCGCAGAAGTAGGCCTTGATCCAGACCCGCCTGGAGGAGGAGCAGTTCCAGTAGCCAACTTCCCGGCCGATTGTTTCTTCTTCAGCTCGAAACGCTTAAGTGCCTTGACTGTAAGGAAACAAATAATCATACAACAGTTAAAAATAATGAAACATAAGATCAATAGTCGACTTTACAAGAAATGCTAACGGCTTACGAGGGTCGTCGAGACGAGGAAGATCCTCACAAGTAACAATTCGAGGGTGATTGACCAATTCACGGTCTCTTGTTATCCGACGAGCACTATAAGTGTGCTTGTTAAGCTCCTCTAAGAGCTTTTCGAAATTCTCGGATCGAGGCCGCTTCTTTTGTTTCACTTTCATTGTTATCCAATTATTGACATAAGGATACACGTCGGTGAGAGGATGAATAAAAACGAATTTCGACTTCCACTCTGTGATATTCGAAGAAAGGTCGTCAAGAAAGATGACGCCGGAGCGACGAACCAAACAATGAGCACCTTTTTGGAGTCGGTAACTATAATAATAGAAGAAAAACTTGGCCGAGAAAAAGCGAAGAACTATACGAGAAACGACTATACAAGCTATCATAATGCAGAGAGCATTTGGGGAAAATTGATTTATTGGAATATTATACAGGTTACTGATCGAAAAAGTTCATCTTGAATAGGAAAACGAAGACCAAAGAAATTTGGTCAATGAAAAAAGTATGACAACCCTGAGGAGGGCGGGCAAAGTCGTTGTCGGGGCCCGGAGCGACCAACTCCTAATCGGAGGGAAGCCCGCTAAATTGCCTGAAGCCCTCGATTTGAGCTGTAGAGGCATAAGAAAAAAAGGTTCAAAAGGGCCAATCTGGCCAGAGGACAAGCTATTGATACAACATCTTGAGGACCGACAAGAGGTGTAATTATTGGTATAGGTACAAGACTTGTTCTATATACAGGAATATCTAATAACCTAATTGGAATACCTCGAGGAAATAGGTCGAGGGCGAGGAGAATTCTCTCAAGAAGGACTCTTTGTGATTTTCACCAAGCTACCGTCTAGCATTGCTTGGTCGTATTCAGCCCAGTCGATTTCAGGATCATGAATGTGGGCAGAAGAGGAATGAGGAGACATACTAGCCATTCTATAGCCAACCACTTCAACCGAGTCAGACGATTTAAGGCCCCTATCGATCAATTCATCGAGTGTATCGAGGGAGGAATCAGAATGGAAGCTTGAAGAAAAAGAATCGAGGTCGAGATTAGTCATTATGAAATAAGATCAGATAAAGTAAAGTCGACTCGCAAAGACCGACAAAGGGTAAAAGTGAACGAGGAAGTAATGCGTTATGACTCGACGAAGGCATGTCAACAAGTCGACATGAGTCGGCTCGAAGAAGGGAAAAAGAGAAAAAAGGTGGGTGAGCCGATAAGAATCGACATAATAAGAAATCGAGAAGCGGCCGCACGCTAAAAGTCGACGACCAACAAAATAAAAACAACAAACCAAAACAAGACATGCACATAAGAAGATTCAACAAAAAAAAGGACAGTAGTTAGTGAAGCATGAGTAGGGCACAAGAACTTCAAACCTCAGAAACCCAGAAAAAATCGCAAGAAAGCAAATTGATTGAAACTGGGGAATAAATCAATGATACTTACCCATGTTACTCATGTTGGCTTGATGAGTTGATCCCGAATCCTGTAGTTGCTGGAAAAGATCGCCGGTAGAGCCGAAATCGCACAGATTGCCGGAAGTGCAGAGAATTTGAGAATTGGAAAGTTTTGAGAGTGTGAAAAGTGGTCAAGGAGGAAGTTGAAGCATATTGATATATGAGGATTATAGATGTTGGCCGTTGGATCAACAAAGAAACTAACGATCTTAATGAGGCACGGAATACGAA
>CACSLK010023397.1:6531173-6544817 GCA_902706635.1 Striga hermonthica
GAAATACGGAGAGTCGACGGTTGAGGTGATGCACGACACTTCAAGAGTTTTTGAAATTCGAAATTCAAAAAGAATATCAGAGTGTCAACTTATCCGGAAGATAATCATGAGTAGGAAAACATTCGAACCATGTGATGAATCATTGCAAGGACAAGGACGAATAACGTAACCCAAGTCGAAGGGATGCAACAAGCGAACCACTATATTTACTCTGAAGCACTCGACTGCTTAGAGTAATTGTTGGGGGGGGGGAGGGGGACTAGATGATATAACCCTATAAAGACATGTCGATCCAAAGTCTCTACTCGACTGGAGAACAAGTAAAACCGGCTGTATCTCGACATATGCCTATCTGCATCCCCAAGTCGACTTCTGTATAGTCAACCTTTTATCGTGATAATGGCTCAAAACCTCCTGCCGGCCGACGTCGTGAAGCCGACCCGGTACAAGTCGACGTCTAGAAGTCGACTGGCACAAGGTTCACATCTTCTTAAGTATATCCGCTGAATCAGAGTCTAAGATGAATTGTCCATACTCGAGGTCGACTCCTCACATCTCGAGTCGTAATGCATACTGACGACCCCGCACACTTGATGCGTGCCTTGGGAACCTTTTGTCCTCTTATGGATAAGAGAGAATCTGGGTATGACTCAGCAAGGAGGGGAGACGAATCGACCAGGGTAATTTGGACCTTTTAGGTCCACCGACTTGGGGTATTTCGGGTATCTTAGGTAAGCTTTTCCCCCTATATAAAGGAGAAGAGGTAGCCATAAACCCTAACTCCCATTCATTCCATATTCTCCTCTTCTGCTGCTGCTCTCTCAGAGCTGGTTCTCTTCATCTCTTTCACATACTGACTTGAGTGTCGGAGGCTCTACGCCGGAAACACCTCCGGCGTTGAGTTTTTGTAGATATTCTTGCGATCCAGCGGCAGTTCGAAGGCGATTTAGGCAAACCTGAGCTCGTTTCCACCAGTTCCCTCTAGATCTGTGAGTAGACCCATCACTAGGGTTTTAACTAGCATGGAAATGTTCGGTTATTTGTGTGTGTTTGATCATAGAGACTCCGGCGAACCAAAATCTCTCTTTCCCCCTTGATTTCTCTCATCTTCTTGCGTGCTTTCTCTTGCCTTGTTAATTGTTTTCGATTGCCCTCAATTTCGTAGATTGATTTAGCTTAAATTCAAATATTTAAGCGAGTAGCATGTTTAGGACCTTTTCGATTGTGTGATTTGACAACTAGATAGTGAACAAAGCTCCGAACAACCTTCCATTGAGAACGACCCGAGACCCGATAACTCGGTTATCACATGCCCACAAAAACTACAAACAATCACCCAAACCTTTTATCCGCCCAAGGCTTCATTTACTAAGTCGGATATGACAGAATAAGGTCGGATATCCAACTATATCCGCCGTTTATTATGCTTGATCGTGGCAGTGATTATTCAGACATGGCTTGTGGGTCCAACGTATATCACCCAATGCTGATATAAGTTTGCCCTGGAAGCGGGATTCTTTTATCTCACATGTTCTTGTTCTAAAATTTTACTCTTGTTCCTAAAATTGTCTGAGAATGTCAACAAAGCCCTTACAAGTTGAATTAATTACAAGAATAGGACATATAAAATTGTTGCTCGTCCACACCGATAATGTCGAGGAACCCTAATCACAACGATTGTCATCGTTTCGAGAAATTCCGATGACATCTTCAGGCTCTCCTTCACCGTCCACGACGACCCTCTCTTACCTTGGTTTGAGTATGTTTCCCACTCATATAATTTACCACAAATTTGTTCGACTGAATATGTAATTTTTCCAAACAATTTACGCCTTTCTGTATAATTGATAGATGGATTGTAGTTCAAATTATGAAAGGGTGTTTAAAAAAATGGAGGAGCACATGATCTGTACAAACAAAACTCTGATTTACGAATCGTTTGCTTTGTTTTTGGATGTAAAATCCGAGTTCATTGATGTTTGTATGACATATCAACTTGATCTATATAGTTCTTTTGCTTATGGCTCATAATTGGATTTGGGTAAAAAATGGGATAAGCCAGAATGACACACAAATGAGAAGGGGTAGATTTGCTTTTTTTTTTTTTTTTTTTGTATCTTCATAGGTAGCTGCGGCTAACCCATCTTTCTCCCATTGTACTAGGGATGTGGCAAACGAGAATGTGCAGAAATGCGCCACTTTGAAGGAGCCATCGGAGTCAACCAGAGGAAGCTACGGCCAATTGAAGCTGCAGTCGACCTTTTTTTTACGGTCGTGACACGTGGAAAACGGGGTGAACCCTGGATTCCTCCAGCAGATCTAACTTGTAAGCCACTTCTCCTATACGCTTAAAAACAGTGTAAGGTCCATAGTACTTAGGTCAGCTTTAGGTTTCTTCTCTTCCTGTATATAGAAAGACTTGATCTCCAACCTCAAAACTCCTTTATTGTCTATTTCTTTTGTATATATCTTTATGCAATTTTGTGCCATCTTCAAGTTTTCCTTTAAATCCTGCATTGCTTCTTGTCTCTAGTTGGTGAATTGTTTGGCATGAGAGTCTGGGGTATGTATGTAAGGATTGGGGTGGGTAGCCATAGAGTGCCTCAAAAGTGGTGGCCTTTAAGCTACTATGGTAATTTATATTGTATTAGTACTCAGCTAAAGCCAGCCACTTAAACCATTGTTTAGGATTTTGGTTAACCATGCACCTCAAATATGTTTCGAACCATTGGTTAACCCTTTTCTGTTTGGTAAGAGGATCATATCCAACCTTACCCCTACCAACTTAAATAGTTTCTTCCAAAAGCTGTTGGTAAAAACTTTATCTCTAAAGGGTAACCATGTAGCTTGTGCACAACATCTGAGAACACTTCTCACCTTAGCCACTGGTTGTTTGTGATGTGTAAGGATGTGAGAGGCCACAAAGTGAGCATACTTGGTGAGCCTTTCCATTATGACCATAATCACACTTTTCCCCCCAGAATTTAGCAACCCTTCAACAATGTCCATAGTTATATTAATCCATGTCGACTCAAGGATGGGTAGGGGTTGCAATTTCGTTGCATATCTTCTCCTATCTTGTTTATTCATTGTGCACACATCACATTGCTTAACCCATTCCTCTACATTCTTTTTCATATTATTATTATTATTATTATTTTTTTTTCATATTAGGTGAGAAAAAAAAAATCCTTTTAAGCCTCTTATGTAAGTGCCATAGACTCCTTTAGCTGTGGTGCCTCCCACACACAACTTCTCTTTGTACCTCACCAATTATCCTTCTAGTTTGAACTTGGGATAAGTAGAGGAATCCACAGAATTAACTGCTTGATAATAGTTGGAATAGGCTAATCCAACATGTTCGAAATTTTTATGGGGTCTGTAGTCACCCCCTCTGGGTAGTTATTTGCCCTAGATATTCTACCTCTTGTTGGCCAAACTGGCACTTAGCCCTGTTGGCATACAACTTATTCTTTCTTAAAATGTGCAAAACGTCCTCCAAGTGCTTTAAGTGATCACTCCAGTTTTACTATACCAAAATATCATAAAAAGAAAAAAATAGCACATACTTCCTAGCACATACTTCCTCAGTAATTCTCCCAAAAAATATGGTTCATCAAGGAATTGAATATTGCTAAGGCATTACATTGGAACTCAAACTGCCCATTGTGTGTTAAATGCAGTGAGGTGTCTGTGTTCTGGTTTCATTAATATCTAGAAATAGCATAATCTCAAGTCTATTTTAAAAAAATTGGCCGCACCATGTAACTCATCAAGCAATTCCTGAGTTACAAGCAATTCCTCAATCACATATATATAAGGTAGTCATGTGTAACTATTAAAAATATATGATGAAAAACTAATGGCGAAACAACATACAATCACGAATATTGATTTTATATTGAGGGATGTTGCACCCCAAAAGTATGGGTCGGATTGGGCCGAACCACGTACAAAGGACGAGCACAATACCCTTTGGAGCCCAAGAAGCTACGATCGCCACATATGGAGATCTAGCAAATATGGCATAAAGAGCAGCGTCTTCTCCATCTCTAGACGACTTTCAAATTTTTAATTGGTTCTCCCCATTTTGCATTACTTATTAACTACTATGTCAATGGCATACAAGGGATACAATAACCTCTTCACAAGTTCACTGACTTTGAATAAAAAAGTCACGGGTAAATTGCGCCAAAACCCCCTGTATTATACGAAATCTACGTCTTATCCCCCTGTATTTTAAAAAATGCGTCATACCCCCTTGTATTATACTTTTGATTGCGCGTTATCTCCTAAACTCGTATAATACAAGGGGGTATGACGCATTTTTAGGGGATAACGCGCAATAAAAAATATAATACAAGGGTGTATGACGCATTTTTTAAAATACAGGGGGATAAGACACAAATTTCGTATAATACAGAGGGGTTTGGCGCAATTTACCCAAAAAGTCACGTTCTTCTACGGTTCAGAAGAACAGAAATCGATCAAAGAGTCGAATGTTATAACCGACTTGTGACAAACTAAATATATTATGAAAATAAATCAATGACATTACAAATGATAATAAGTGAGAGCTTAAAGTTCATTTGAAAGATAGACAAACAAAAACATTCATTAGCAGGAAAAAAAAGGATTTCATCTCCTCATCCAACGAATATTCATCTTCGTATTCGCTTGTCTTAGTCATCACTGTTGAATCAATTTGGGTAGCAACTACTTCGGAAGGTTATACAATGACATTGTATACAATCTCTCTAAGATAATTAACATCTTATGTATGTCTATCTTATGTATGTCTGTTTCTTTTTCCTTTCCTCATACTACAAAATACGCACTAAAATACGCACTTTTTGCACATGGCTTGATTTTGGCTTGGGAATTATAGATAAAATACCCCATCACAGGCTCTAATAACACCACAACAAAAAAATAACAAATAATAAACAAAGTATTAATATATGAAATATCAATATCAACGATAAGTTTATGAAACTAACAACACACTAAAATGTTTTTCGAAAAATTCGTTTGAAGTCTTGCTTATAAATTTCCACCTCTATCTTTGTCTGGTTTTTCTCATTTTGGTGAAAAACTTAACATCGCTTCTCCAGCCAAGTGGCAAAATGAATACCTTGCTCGACAACAAAGTCGAACACGACAACTTCAGCTCCATTTTTCTTTATTGTATGTGCAAAATTTCTTGATTTAGCCTTTAATACCAAAATGTCGTATTCGCAACAATTCTCAACTTTTTTCAACATTTTGAAATCATGAATAGTTTGCTTGCATTATGCAATCGAGAGACATATCTCAGCAAAGTCCAGTTCTCATAGTGCTCATCATCATGAGCTATTTGATCCCCGTAAATCGATCTTGGAGAAAAAAAAAAACTCATTATTGTCATCGATCTAGTCCGGTCGAATCCTAAATCTTATTAGATTTTTGTAATCAGTGCCATTTAGTCTAATCAAAAATAAATTTAAAATAATCATCAATACCGTTTTATATGTACCAAAAAATAGGAATATTTCACGTATTTGTGACATGAGTTGAATGTAATCCTAATGAACAATATATGTGCATGTGAGGTGTGGGGTGTAAGTGTAACACATTTCTCATTATAAGCATACAACCATTTATTTCCAAGGCTTACTAAAAGTATTCCGAATAGGAAAGACAAACTATTCATATTGAGTGAAATAATTCTAGAAGTGATATAAAATCAATATGAGACCATTGTATCATCATTTATAGAAATCATAAAGGTATGGAAGCACAAACTAGTCACAAGTTTTTTAGAATATATTTTCAAGTTATTAAATAATAGACATCAAAAGCATATAGTAATCATTGAGTTCATAACCACATGAACAATTATTAGAGGAAATAAGAACATTGGGGTTGTACATACACATTTATTTTTCTTTATTTTGAATAAAACAAGATTGAACTGAAGTTGTTTATAAGGTTGATGTTGCATGAATGTTTGTTTGGGTCAATGATTTAGATATTATGTCATAAACATTATATATTTACAAAAACTAATAATCACAAACCTTAGTGATGTTACTAAGTTTTCTCTTCCACTATCTTGCCTTCTTTCGCTACTGCCTTCGAAGTTTCTTGCTTATCCTTTGTTTTCTTTATGAAGTTCCAATCTCCAACTTCGTAGAGGTGATTGAAGCTTCAGAAAGAAATACAATGGACAAGAATGAAACTTCAAAGGCAGTAGTGAAAGGAGACAAGATAGTGAAAGAGAAATCATCACTAAGGTTCGTGTTTATATAATATTTCTTGTAATATATAATGTGTATGCCATAATATATCCAAACAAATATTAATGCAATATCAATCCCATAAACAATTTCAGTTCACTCTTGTTTTATTCAAGATAAAGAAAAATAAATGTGCATGTAATTAAATCCAAGGTTCCAGATTCCTCTATTAATTGCTCATGTGGTTATGAACTCAATGATTGTTATATGCTTTTGATGTCTATTATTTAATAACTTGAAAATTTATTCTAAAAAACTTGTGACTAGTTCGTGCTTCCATACTTTTATGACTTCTATGTATGATAATACATTGATCTCGTATTAATATTATATCACTTATGAAATTATTCCACTCAATATGAATAATTTTCCTTTTCTATTCGGAATACTTTTAGTAAGCCTTGAAAATAAATGGTTGGATGCTTATAATAAGAAATGTGTTACACTTAGATTCTACACCTCATATTTATATATAGGGTTAATTATGAATACATCCAACTCATGTCACATATACATGAAATAGTCCTATTTTTTTGGTACATTAGGATGATATTGATGATTATTTGAAATTTACTTTGGATTATACTAAATGGTACTGACTTTGAAAATGTGATAGAATTTAGAATTCGACTAAACTATTACACAATGGATCAGTGGCGATAATGAGTTTTCTTGCTCCTTCATTCAAAGATCAATTTAGGGGATCAAATGGCTCACGATGAAAAGGACTTTGAGAACTGGACTTTGATGAGTTACGTCTCTCGATTGCATGTCATTCATGATTCAAGATGTTGAAAGAAAGTGAGAATTGTTGCGAATGAGGCCCTTTGGTATTGAAGGTTAAATCAAGATTTTTTACCCTTACGATAAAGAAAAATAGAGCTGATATTGTCGTGTTCGACTTTGTTGTCAAGCAATGTATTAATTTTTGCCACTTGGCTAGAGGAGCGATGCCAAGTTTTTCGTCAAAATGTGAAAAACCAGGCATAGATAGAGTGGTGGAAATTTATTAAGGTAGACTTAAAACATTTTTTTTTGGTAAGCATTTTACTTTGTTTTTAGTTTCATAAATTTACCGTTTAAATTGATATTTCATCTACTAAAACTTTGTTTATTATTTGTTATGTTGTTGCAGCGGTGTTATTAGAGATGGTGCTGTTAAATTAAACGAGCCTGGCTCGGCTTGCCTCGTTAAGGCTCGGTTAAGCTCGAGTTTGAAGCCTTAACGAGCTGAGCTCGAGCTCATTTAAAGCTAGTCGGCTCTATAAGGCTCGTTAAGGCTCGAAAAGTGAAATTTATGTAATTTTATATAGTTCGGCTCGTTAAAACTCGAGATCGGCTCGTTAAGGCTCGAGCTCGAGGCCTTAACGAGCCGAACTCGAGCTCGAGGCCTTAACGAGCCGAGCTCGAGCTCGATTTTTGGCTCGTTTGCTCAACGAGCCGAGCTCGGCTCGGCTCGGCTCGGCTCGTTAAGAGCTCGAGCTCGAGCTCAAACACCTTAAGCTCGAGCTCGGCTCGGCTCGTTTACAGCCCTAATTAGAGGCCTGTGAGTTTTATCCAGTTTCATTCTCTTTTGTTTGGGCTTAATTGCATGGGGTATTTTTATCTGTTATTCATAAGGAAAAATCAAGTCATGTGCAGAAAGTGTATATTTCATTATATCATGCAAGGAAAACGGGAAACATACAATCGTGGGATGTTAATGATCTTAGAGAGATTGTATATACTGTCATTGGATACCCGTGAAGTTGGTACGTAGATTGATGCAACATTGACGAATAGAACAAGCGAAGATGAAGATGAATATTCACTGGATGAGAAGATAAAATCCTTATTTTTTTCTGGTAGTCAATCAATGTTTTATGTTTGTCTATCCTTCAAATGAACTTTAGACTCTCACTTGTCATCAATTGTTATGTCATTGATTATTTTCGTAATTATATTTTTTTTGTCATACGTCGGTTATAACATTTGACTCTTTAATCGATTTTCCGTTCTTCTGAACTGTAGAATAACGTGTTTCTTGTTCAAATTCAGTGAACTAGTTAAAAGGCTACTGTGTCCCTTGTACGCCATCGACATAATAGTTAATGAAAATAATGCAAAATTGTGGGAATCGAATAAAATTTTGAAAGAGTTATCTCGAGAATGTAAGATATAATCCTGCAGTTTCCTTGTTAGTAAAGTGCAACTTCCTTGCACTTTCATTTCACTTTCATTGCACTTTCATGGCACTTTTATAGCAGCCATTTAAGGCTGATTTTTCAGCTCAAGAAATTTCTAGGAAAGACACTAGAATAGTTGTTTTTAGTTCTTATAAATAGGGATGCAGTTTTTTCATTTGTAAACACACAGAAAAACTTAATACTCAATACATTGAGTTGTTCATAATCTTCTTCTTTCATCCTAAAAGTGTTCGTTTGTGCCGGAAGCATTTTTGCTTACCTGAGACTAACAAGTGGCATCAGAGCCATGGCAAGCCAAGATGTTGCGTCGATGGTGCAAGGGAGCGGAGCATACGCTTCACCATGCCAAGAGGTCATCATCCACAGGACCGTGCGGGATGTTGGCGGGGCCAACTGGCCGGTCCTCACACGCACAAACTACGGCGAATGGGCGGTGCTGATGAAGGTCAAGTTGCGTGCGCGCAAGCTTTGGCGGGCCATCGAGGAAGGCACCGAGGATGAAGAAGAGGACTGCGCAGCGATGGAAGCGATTCTGTCCGCTGTGCCTCACGAGTACGTGGAGTCGTTGGGCGCAAAGGACTCCGCAAAGGCTGCTTGGGACGCCCTCAAGGCCATGCGCATCGGGTCTGATCGCGCAAAGAAGGCAAAGGCGCAGCAGTTGCGGCGGGAGTACGAGGCGCTGGCATTCCGCGACGGCGAGGCAGTGGAGGATTTCTCGCTCCGTTTGCAGTCGCTCGTCAGTCAGCTGGCGGCGCACGGCGTCACCATCACCGACGAGGAGGCGGTCGCAAAATACTTGCGCGTCGTGCCGCCTAAGTATGCCCAGATAGCGCTCTCCATCGAGACGTTGATCGACATGTCCACCCTCACGATTGAGGATGTGACTGGGCGCTTGCGGGCAGTGGATGACCGCGTGGAGACGGCGACGATATCTACCAGCGGCAAGTTACTACTGACCGAGGAAGAATGGGCAGCTCGTATGCGCGAGCGGCGACCCGGGGAAGGCTCCTCCAGCCGTGGCGGCTACGGCAAGCGCCGTGGCAAGGCCCCGCAGAAGAAGGACGACAACAACGCGCGTCCGATCGACAAAGACACTTGTCGACGCTGCGGGAAGACTGGGCACTGGGCCCGAGATTGCAAGATTCTCAAGGAGAAAAAGGAGGCGCACCTCGCGCAGGTGGACGATGAGGAGCCATCTCTTCTCATGGCGAAGTTCTGCACGTCGCACGACGTCGAGCCAGAGTTAGAGAAAGTCAAGGCAGTGGCTGCGGAGCAGGGAAAGGCACTGCAGGCAGTTCACCTCGACGAGTCGAGTGCTCAAGTCCACCTTGGACGAATGGGCGGTGGCATGGAGCAGAGGTGGTACCTGGACTCTGGCGCTAGCAACCACATGACCGGCTCCAAGGAGGCCTTCTCCGAGCTTGATGACGGCGTGACGGGGACGGTGAAGTTCGGCGACGGCTCGAAGGTGGAAATTCGAGGTCGTGGCACTGTCATCTTCCGGTGCCAGAACGACGAGCACCGCGCATTGACGGATGTGTACTATATCCCGCAGTTGCGTTCAAGCATCATCAGCATCGAGCAACTGGACGAGCACGGCTGCGAGGTGCTTGTCAAAGGCGGCGTGCTAAAGCTCCAGGACCGAGAACAGCAGCTGCTGGCTAAAGTCCAGCGTTCTCGGAACCGCCTCTACCTCCTCGACTTGAAAGTGGAGCAACCGGTGTGCTTGGCAGTACGGCACACTGAGAAGCCATGGCTATGGCATGCTCGGTTCGGCCATTTGAGCTTCGACGCACTCGGTCGACTGAGGAAGATGGTGCGCGGGCTCCCGCACATTGAGCACGTAGGCGAGCTGTGCGATAGCTGCCTGGCAGGGAAGCAGAGGCGGCTGCCTTTTCCAAAGGCGGTCAAGTATCGTGCAGCGGACGTCCTCGAGCTCGTCCACGGCGACCTTTGCGGGCCGATCACGCCGGCTACGCATGGCGGACGACGCTACTTCTTGCTTCTCGTGGACGACTGTAGCCGTTTCATGTGGCTGCAACTCCTGACGAGTAAGGATCAGGCGGCGGAGGCAATCAAGAGGTTCCAGGCGCGGGCTGAGGCAGAGTCCGGAAAGCGGCTGCGCGTGCTTAGGACGGATCGCGGTGGTGAGTTCACATCGGTGGAATTCGCCGCGTATTGTGCAAACCAGAGGGTGGTTCGCCATCACACTGCGCCGTACTCACCGCAACAGAACGGTGTAGTGGAGCGGCGGAATCAGACCGTGGTGGGCATGGCCCGAAGTATGATGAAGGCAAAGGGCATGCCAGCGGAGTTCTGGGGAGAGGCCGTGAGCACGGCGGTGTTCATCCTCAACCGTGCGCCCACGAAGGCGCTGAAGGGCATGACACCATTCGAAGCTTGGCATGGCAGGCAGCCAGACGTCTCGTTTCTGAGGACGTTCGGGTGCATTGGCCATGTGAAGAAGACGAAGCCCTTCCTGTCCAAGCTTGAGGATAGGAGCACACCGATGGTGTTCTTAGGCTACGAGGAGGGGAGCAAGGCCTATCGGCTCTACGATCCACGTGGAGGCAAGGTGGTGGTCTCGCGAGATGTGGTGTTCGACGAAATGGCAGCCTGGGATTGGGAGAATCCTGACACGGGGGAAGCCCGTGGCGTCGGCGGTACGTTTGTCATCGAGCATTTGGTGATCCACGGAGGAGGAGATGCGGGATCAGAGGAGCCAGCTGCGGACGCGCCAAGTCCAGCAACTGTGGTTGCGTCAGTTGAGCCGCAAAGTCCGGCCATGGGCACGGGCGAAGAGTCTCCACCAGCAGCTGCACACACGCCCCCACCACAGTCCCCTGCTGCGGCAGGACAGGGGACACCTCCAGTGACGACAGTTGAGTTCACCTCTCCTCCAAGCGACATCGACGAGTATGTGGATGCCTTCCACGACGGTGAGGAGGTGAGGTTTCGCAGGATGGACAACCTCGTTGGCAACTCGATTGTACCAGGATTGGCAAGTCGATTACTCGACGATCAGGAGCTGCTCTTCGTCAGCGCAGAGGAGCCATCGACTTTCGCGCAGGCCGAGCGCGATGTCAGTTGGAGACGAGCTATGCTAGAGGAGATGAAGGCGATCGAAGAAAATGAGACGTGGGAGCTCGTCGATCCACCTCCAGGCTGTCATCCAATCGGGCTCAAATGGGTCTACAAGGTCAAGCGGGACGAGTGTGGCGCCATAGTCAAGCACAAGGCGCGCCTCGTTGCTCGCGGTTTCGTCCAGCGTGAGGGCATTGACTTTGAGGAAGTTTTTGCACCAGTGGCGCGCATGGAGTCAGTTCGCCTACTGTTGGCCATGGCGGCAGCGAAAAACTGGCGCATTCATCACCTAGACGTGAAATCGGCCTTCCTCAACGGCGAGCTAGCGGAGACTGTCTACGTCAAGCAAGCCCCGGGCTTCGTCGTTAAGGGAGAGGAGCACAAGGTGTTGCGGCTGCGGAAGGCACTCTATGGGCTGCGTCAAGCCCCACGAGCGTGGAATGCCAAACTCGATGCCACCCTGGTTACGCTTGGGTTCACGCGTTGCGCGACAGAACACGCGCTCTACACGCGACGACGGGGGAAGGAAGAGCTCGTCGTCGGCGTGTATGTGGATGACTTCATTATCACCGGGGCAAGAGAAGGGGACATCAACGGCTTCAAGCGCGAGATGGCAGCTCGTTTCCGCATGAGCGATCTCGGGCAGCTCTCCTACTACCTCGGCATCGAGGTGAAGCAGGGGAGAGACTCCATTACTCTCTGCCAGCGTGCGTATGCGGGGAAGCTGTTGGAGCGGAGCGGCATGGCTGATTGCAAGTCATGCGCGACTCCGATGGAGGAGCGACTGAAGCTGACGAAAGCCAGCACCGCGGCGAAGGTGGATGCAACACTCTACCGGAGTATCGTCGGCGGGCTGCGCTACCTAGTCCACACGAGACCAGATATCGCATTCGCCGTGGGCTATGTCAGCCGCTTCATGGAGGACCCTCGAGAGGATCATTGGGTTGCAGTAAAACGGTTGTTGCGCTATGTCAAGGGGACGGTGGATCAGGGCATTATTTTTCCCAAGACCGGCGACAGAAGTGAGTTGCGACTCACGGCTTTCAGCGATGCAGACATGGCAGGCGACATTGATGGGCGGAAGAGCACCTCTGGTGTGCTCGTCTTCCTTGGATCGGCCCCAATCTCATGGCAGCCGTTGAAACAGAAGATTGTGGCGTTGTCTACGTGCGAGGCGGAGTACGTGGCGGCAGCCACAGCGGCATGTCAGGCGGTCTGGCTGCGTCGGTTGCTGGGCGAACTGACCGGCGAGGAAGCTCGTGCACCAACTCTGATGGTAGACAACCAGCCTGCCATTTCCCTTGCAAAAAATCCAGTCCTCCATGACCGGAGCAAGCACATCGATACTCGTTTTCACTTCATCCGTGATTGTATCGATGAAGGACAGATTGTTTTAGAGTTTGTCGAATCCGGACGGCAGCTCGCAGACATCCTTACCAAGCCACTCGGCCGTCTTCGGTTCATGGAGCTGAAGATCAAGATTGGAATGGTGGGAAACAAGAAAGAGCAGCAGGATTAGGGGAAGAATTGTAAGATATAATCCTGCAGTTTCCTTGTTAGTAAAGTGCAACTTCCTTGCACTTTCATTTCACTTTCATTGCACTTTCATGGCACTTTCATAGCAGCCATTTAAGGCTGATTTTTCAGCTCAAGAAATTTCTAGGAAAGCCACTAGAATAGTTGTTTTTAGTTCTTATAAATAGGGATGCAGTTTTTTCATTTGTAAACACACAGAAAAACTTAATACTCAATACATTGAGTTGTTCATAATCTTCTTCTTTCATCCTAAAAGTGTTCGTTTGTGTCGGAAGCATTTTTGCTTACCTGAGACTAACAGAGAAGACAATGCTGATTATGCCATATTTGTTAGATCTCCAACAAATAGTAAATATGTTTTGAGATATTTGATAAATGTTCTCAACCATTACAAAGTTTATCAAGATATACATCCCGAGGTAAATATTTGATTGTCTTTTCATTTTTTGAGCTTTTATTTTCTTTTGGCAGATTTTTATGGATGTTGAAATTGAGCTTTTATTGCGTCGTCACATCACTCATCTTTACCATGCACTACTTCGTTGTCTATTTTTTTTTTT
>CACSLK010023397.1:6544824-6573952 GCA_902706635.1 Striga hermonthica
TTTTTTTTTTTTTTCATTTTTTCCATGGGCCCTGAGTAATTTGTTCTTCCTATTATTTATTCTAGACTTTTCTTGTGTAATTCTTACATTTTTTTTCATCATTGTGAAGTGACAAGGTCGTGTATGAAGGAGTGGTTATTCCGTTTTAGAAAGCTCTTTCTTGTTTCATTCATTCGACTTCAAGCTCTTGTATTTCTCATTATTATACGATTTAGTCTTTTATATGTGCTGGGTGAATGTAATAAGTGATGCTCATCATATATGGTTTGTGACCATTTGTTGTGTTTTTATTGAATATAGGTAAGTTTGCTTTAGATGTTAATTTTGTTTATAAACATTTTGTAGTTTATGAACTTAGAAGTAGTCAGAATGTTCATATCTTAATATTTTATCTTGGTTGACAATTGTTACTCTTTTAGATATGAGAATCAAACGAAATGGAAATGGTCCTAAAATGAGATAATAATAGACGTATATGACCTTATGACTACCGCAAGGTTAAAATATATGCGTTATATGTTAAGATGTTTTGTCTCATTCATTAATTCAAATATTTGAGACTCTTATGACTACTTTGTATTTTGTAAATGGAGGAATAAATAGGACTAGCACAAGTATAAAATATATTATTTGATGCTTTGTCTTATTTAAAAATAGAATATTTCGAATGTATATCGCTACGTTGTATTTAGTGTTATTTGGTTGTTTTTCTTACAATATGATTTTGTGTTGGAGTTTGTTGGTCAGTTGCATTGAGACATAATCACTCATGAAAGTCGTGACTCGCTAGTTATTTATTCATAAATGACATGCGTTCTCTTCTAATTTGCTTACCTATTGTGTTATAACTAGCTTGTGCACATATTATCAGATTAATTTGGAAATGTATTCAAACAATATTGGAGGATATATATTATGGTTAGTATGGGCAGAGACTGCAAGGCTATGGATTTGCAGTCAAATTGATCAGTTAGAGACTTAGAGTAAACAAATTGGCTTTTCTCCTCTGTTGTTTAACATAACCCTTAGAAAAGTAGTAGTTGATTGTTTTCTAATAGTACAACCAAAACAAAAAACACACTTTACCCATTTTTGTCATTAAGTTGCACTATCCGCTAATTTTCACATTCAATTCAAATTTCAATTTCGAAATTGAATGCAAAAACTATTTTATAATTTTATATTTCGGAATCCTGGAATTAAAGAAGATACAAACCCAGTAACGATGAGTTCCACCAAGTTAAGCGGGTTGTTTTTTTTCAAGTTCTATTTCTCCCAGTTTCTTACTTTTTTTGGCAGTCAAAATGAAATGATCGCATGAGCTTTGTATTATTGTTTTTGATTGGTTTGAATCGATTGATTATTTTCATTGATTTTTCAGCATTGTGCTGGTTTTGGAGATGAATCTTCTCGTGCAAGGTATAGCTTATTCTTTTATGACAGATAGAACATTAGTTTCGTAAAAAGATTCATGCAAGGTATAACTTATTCTTTTATGACAGATAGGACATTAGTTTCGTAAAAATGTGACACCCCTGCATTTATGACGATTAAATAAAGTAAAAAGCATTGTTCGAATAAGCATCTGACCAAGATTTTTAATCTTTTGTTTTGTTGTTTACCGCATCACCTCACGAACTTTATTACTAAAAAACTTATGATGATTCATGTTAACAGCTTTTGTTCAACAAATCTTTACTTTTAGTCACTCAGATTTTTGCATTATTTGAGCTTATTATGTCTCCGCACATTTGGTAATAATTAACTTTCAAATCTTTAATTCCTTTGCACACGTGCAACAATAGTTGTTACTGTTTTTTGTCACAACCTAATTTTCTGTATTGCAGTGCATTTAGTTATGTTGGGTTTTTGTGTGATTCTGCATTTATTTGAGAAGTTAAACATGAGATGAAACATGAATATTATTTGTTGTTTACTCTTTATGTCAAATGCTTTCCTCTCTTTCCATTCGTTATTCCATTGAGCCTTGGATATTGCTGAAAAAATGACACTATCTTTGTCCTTTGTAAATTGTATGTTTTGTTTTCTGGTTTGAGTGCTACTTAAAATCCTCATGCTTGATGTTCTAATTATTGATTCTCAGCTCAGATTTTGAATGGTGAAAGCTTGGTTCATTAATATGTTCCTTTCATTTCATGGAAAATTTTATGTGTTTTCTAGTTAGTGGAAGCTGTTTGTTCTTAACCAAACATGAAACATAAGCAAATACTAAATCTTGTGGGCCGAACTCTCTCTAATGTTTAACTTGTATTGACTAGTTTTTTTTAGTTATCAATTTTGGCACCAAAACACATGATGCTTGTTCCTTTTACATATTTTTTTCCCTTCGGGTATCCTCGACTTTTGCTTTTATTTTTTGTTTTGACATCTGTTATGCTCATCATACTATTTTCTTTCCTTATCAGATCGAATGAGCTTGGAGATTATCAATTTTTCTATGACCCTGATGCTTGCTTGTGTTCTTTTATCAGTTTATTTTATATTCAAATATTTCCATGGCGATGCTCCTTCTTGGTTTCCAAGGTACTGGCTTATATGTTAGCCTGAATCTGGTCTGACTAATTCCTAGAGGTTGCTCTGCCCTTGACTTGTCCTTAGATGATTATTTCATTTTACTGCAGAGGTACTACAACTTGAGGCTTGTGTTATGTAGGCATTTTTGTATTGCATTTTGTGCTGTCAAGTCGTGGGCTATTTTGGATTCAGTAGTAATATGATTTCCCAAATATGACCATAATGCTTCCTTAATTTCTTTAATTTGATATTCAGAGGTTTTCATGGCGATGTTCCTTCCTAGTTCTTGTTTAAAAGTTATTGGCTTATATGTTAGCCGTGGATTATATGTTGGCCTGAATTTGGTGATTGTCATTACAACTTGAGGCTTGTGCTGTTTAGGCATTTTTGTATCGCATTTTGTGCTGTCAAGGCGTGGTGATATTTTGGAGTCAGTAGTAATAAGATTTCCCAAATGTGAACTTTCTCTAGCTATGGTTGATGTATATCATAGCAAAGTAGACATTTTATTGCACTAGTAAAGTGCATGCACTAATGGCATGATTGGTTTAATGGAATGAAATTTGCTGGAAATGGAATGAGTTGAAACATGGAATGATTAAAGTAAAAAAATGAAACAAGTTTTGTCATTGATGTGTTTGCTATGTAGAAGGAATAAGACCGAAATGAAATGACATTATCATCCTATATTATCATTTATTACTATTTTATAGAAAAAAGTTAAAATTTATATTAATGTTATTTTCTTATTTATGATAATACTAATATTATTTTGTATTTTAAAAATATACTATATTTTAATAAACGTATTTTTGTATTGATACACCCATCTTATATAATAAATAAGTGAATTATGTATTTATATTCAAATTAACTAATACAAAATAAACCCCTGTAAGCATGTAGTCAAATATACCTTTTTATAGTATAATTCAATTTATGAATAAATATTTGATTATATAAAATAAAATAAGTTTCTTATAATATAATGTAATCATGATAATATAGTATATATTATATATTTATTTGTTATTATTATTTGTTAATTTTTCTTTAAAAAGTTAATTCCTAAACATACGGGAATAAAAAACATTCCATTAGCTATGGAATGGCTAATCACATGTAGATGAGTTGTGCAATTTCCATTGGAATGGTCATTCCCTTCTAACAAATATACTAAACATGTGAATAGAAATGAGTAAGGGAATTATCATTTTGTCCAATGGCTAATCATTAGGACTTTTTTTGATGAATCATGGGACACCTGGCGCACATTTGAGGGTTTAGCTGCATGCAAAGTGATAAGTGGCTGCATGTATTTTTGCGAACGAGATTTATACCCGATTCGTGGGCAACAACCTCGTTCACATTGAGTATAATATCGGCGCGAAGGATCCTCCGCCTGGGAAAGGACCGACGCGAAGGAAACTTCACATGATCGACGTTGAAATTTGGACTTCGGCCATGGAAGACAGGTGATGATGTGACTCTAACGAGCGCAAAGTGCCGATTTGGTCTTCAGATAACTTGTGTATGGTGATAATTGTGTTCGTGTTAGCATTATGATGCGTATATGAATCATTAATTCAAATTGGCAAACAATATGTATAGCAAATTCTGTTATTTGATAGATCAAATTGAATAAAAAAAAAATCACTTTCACTGATCGTTACCCTAAATTATCCTTCTATGATCCCTCTCCTCTCCTTTTCTTTTCATTATTATTATTAATGGCCTCTCCAGAGTTGACATGTCCACGGGTTGGAACTAGCTCGAAACCAACATGGTCAGGTGTAACACCCCGTCTAGACTTACTAAAATCAGAGTAATTTTTTCGCACTATAAAAGGAGAGCTCTAATTTATTTTTTGCACTCCTATTAATTTTTGGAAAATACTTTAACTTTAATATACGGGATGCTACTCAACTTTAAACTTATATCTTTAATCTTTAATATCTTTAAATTACTAGGCATGCAACCGACTATAATTCATTACTCTAATAAGGAGCCATGAACATTTCAAGATTTAAGCATGCATAGAATGAAATTTTAGATACTGAAATACTGAAATATTGAGTGCAGAAGTAAATGCATCAAGAAAGCATAATAACTCAAACATATTCAAATATACATGACACGTTTACTCAAGAATATTCTTGCTTTGACCACCACCACATCATCGGCTCACACTCCACGCTCGACATTGTCACCTGAAAAATGGTTAGTGGGGGGCATAAGCATAAACGAATCAACGATGCTCCGCCAGAACCGACACTGAAATGTTTAACTAATATAATAATATTTCATGACATTGACATATATGCAAGTACTTACTGGATCGGCAGAAACGATGCGGTGATGAAAATTTTACTAACGACTAAACATTCATCCAATAAATACTTAAATCGACAACTATCTATAGTTGCTATTTAACTGATTGTGTTTAACTGCCGCTTAGCTGACTGGCTATGACTGCTTCTCGACTGATTATAACTGATGCTCAACTGACTATCAATAACTACTGCTCAACTGACTAATTATAACTGCTGCACAACTGACTAATTGTAATTATTGCTCGACTGACTGACAATAATTGCTGCAACGCGAACTAAGCATATCTCTGATGTGATAAACACTTCACAACCTAATCATACATCTAATACGATAAAACACATCACAACCTAAGTATACATCTAACATGCTAAAGCATATCACAAAGGCGTATAAATAAGTAAACTGTCTATAATTGCTACTCAACTAGCGGTCAATAAGTTCTGCTCAATTGACTGCTTAACTGGCGAGAAAGGCACTTAGCTTTCACGCTTGCGATAAGCAACTGTAGGACCTATTATGTAGGTCGTCGCCCATACTAGGGAAAAACTAACTCTTATGCACTTCTAAGGTTGGAGCTTAACTCACAACTGTACTAGAGTCCTTGATACTAACTGACGTTCGAAACACTTTATTAGGACAAAATCTATCTCTAGGTCCATGCTCCTTAGGAAAGAATTATTCTAACCTCATATGAAATTCAACTTAACTAAAAGTTGAACTAGAATTCTTATTTCATCTTAACTAGCGTTCGGTTCACTTAGCTAGATAAGATTTACTCGCTAGTTAATTGCCCCTATTCGGGCGAACTCTTACATACATACCTCAGCCATGATAGTGCGATTATAGAAAATGTAGTACCCAGTACAGGACCTTACCTGATATCTGAAGTGCAAGTGCTTAATGGATTGCAACTGTCGGATGCTCGACTCTCCACAAGCTACAAAATATATTCTAAGTACTAAACTTAAACTGAAAAACTCGAATTATATTATCTGAGCTATCTAGGTTCGTTCACTCAGCTTTAAAACTCATTTAGGGATGTACGAGCTGATTTTTGAAAATTTATTATTTTTGAGGCATATTAGAGTTCTCTAAAATATTTCTAATTCTAGAACCATATTCTGACAGGCTTTCAATATGATCGGTTCAGAAAAATACTAAAAATCTCGGTTCATGCTCAAACTGATGTCCCGAACTAGAACTCCCGAATCGTCTGGACTGCCCGAACTAATTTGGCAAAACTAAAATTATATCTGATTGAAATTTATCTGAAATATATTTGAAATTTTTTGAACCGTCCGAACTGCCCAGACTGATTCAACTTTACTGAAATTCCCTTCGAACCGTCCGGACTGCCCGGACTGGACCCACGGCTCACTCAGAGTTGATCGTTCATTCGTTTAACTATGTGCAGCTCGGTCTGACCGTGGTCCGAGTTCGGCCTAGCAACTCAGGCCGACACGAACTCGACTGACACGGCTTAGCCGGTGCACGAGTTTGAAACGGTTCCACTGACGCAAGGGCGTGCTTGGACCACGGCTAACGGAAATTACGCGTAGACAGTAGATCGGATAGACTCACTACACAGTTACGCACTCTGTGGTTTGACTCGAGCTCGGTGCTCGGGCAAGCACTCAATACTGAGTTGACTGGGCCTGAAATGGAGCTGCTGAGTCGGGTCTGTCACGGACTCAGACTTGCATGGGGCTGAATCGGCCGGGATGGAGCTGGACTCGGCTAACTCGATCGCGAACGGGCTGGACTCGGTCTGAACGGGCGCGAGACAAGCAAGTTAGAGCAGGGTCGCGTGCATGAGGGCGCGGGTCGTGGAGCCAGTCACGGGTCTAGGCCGTTGGGTCGTTAGAGGTCCGAGCTGAGGTCGGTGTACGAGACCTGGTCGGAGGCCGTGAACAAAGACGACTCGGTTGGTCGTGACTCGACTGGAGAGACGCGTGACTCACAAAATTGAGCTAAGAACAGCTCGTTGGCGCGGCTAAGGGCCCGGAGCTGCAACGACGCGGACTTGTCGGCGTGGGGCGAGGTCGCCGACAACGGTGGCTTGCCGAAGAAAGATGGAGCTCGCCGGTTTTGAAGCTATGGAGGTAGAGATGAAGATGGATCTTGAAAATGAAAGTGGAGATGGTGATGAATAGCAACTAGGGTTTGGTGTATTTGGTGTTGGGAGAGATGAAGTGTGATATTTATAGCCAAAAGAAGACTAAGGTTTGTGTAACAATTTGGGCCCAACATTGGGCTTTTAAAATTTCCTAAAATTGGGCTTAATAACTGGGCTAGAGAAATTAATTGACTTTGACTTAGGACAATAAATGCTCAGTTAATAAAATTAATCGAACTCGGACTAGATAAAATTAGTTGGTCGAACTTTATAGAATAATTGGACTCAGATTTAAAAATTGTCTATAGACTCGATTTTAAAATGGACTAAAATAAAATCGAACATAGGCTCGATTAACTTAAATGGGACGGCTAAAATAATTGGACTCAAAAGTGATTGGGCTTGAATAAATTAATTATTCGGCTACAGTCTGCTTTAATAAGATTTTCGATCATTCGAAGGCTCGTTTTTTAAAATAGAAACGATAATTGGGCTAAATAAATCCAACTTGAATAATTAAAATCGAATAAATTCTCCATGGCTTAGACTTTAAAATAACAATAATAAAATTAGGAAACATAATATTTATGAAAATAAAGTCGAGCTCCATAAATAGTAAATAATATTTTGCATTATATCAGCCCCATTAACCATGGGTGTTGAACCGGCCTGTGGTTTTACCTAAGCTGGTTCAGATTCATGATTTTTCCAAATTAATTTGAATCGCCGATTTCTATTCTGAACCTGAACCGCAACAGAACCAACAATTTGATGAATTTTTTTATTGATTCGGCCTAAAACGTACGGGCTAGTTCTGAATCAAAACCTATGGTTTATTGAACCACTCCATATATGTAATTGGATCGGTTTAGAGCCCCCAACAACAGGGTCTGGAACTGACAATTTCGAAGTTTCGGATTTTAGCTGCCTAGTGTGCAAAATTGTTTATTAATTCCTTGTTTGTGTCCAATTCCCCCGGAGGAGCTTCCCTATGTGCAATTTTTTTTTTTTTTTTTTTTTTTTTTTTTTTTTTTTTTTTTTTTTTTTTTTTGTATTCCTTGTTGTGTGACACTCAACATGAGGAATCTAGACTCGGGATGAGGCAATTTCTAGGTCCACATCATCATATAATGCCGAAATTGGCATTTAGGGCACAAATCCGTAAAAGGCGTTGTAACAACTAAATAAGTAAATTTTTCCAAACAAAGTTTACTCTATGCATGTCTTTTTTTTTCTTGTCGAAACGATAGAAATACTCACATAAACCAAATTAATATTTGAATACAAATCAGACCGAGTTTGAAAGCTGAAACAAGAGAGAACCACACGCAGATGACCTAGAACAAATGAAACTGTAACACCCCGTCTAATTATTCTAGAATTTATAAAATCAGAGTATAATTTTTGCTTTTTCATTTTCGAAAACTCTTTATATTTATTTCCGAAAATACTCATACTAACCCGTCGAATGCTACTAACTTACACTCTTTCTCATGCAGACGTAAATAAATACATGCAACCTAATCAAATCTGTTATATATAGGTACCACAGAGATAAAGGCATTAAACATGCATAGGTCTGATAATCTCATAATACATACTAAGTCTAAAATGTGCGGAAGCTGAAACATAATATGTCTACGCATAATAATAATACATGTTTAATGAATGACATGTAAATGCGTCACAAAAGAAATGACCACGACCACAACTGAAACCTCACGCGCCACGCATCGCTCCGTCACCTGAAAAACGTAATGGGGGCGTGAGTAAAACCACTATGCTCCCCAAAGACCAGTACTTAATTATACAGCATCGTTAATAACAATATCATGACTTTAAGTATATATAAGAATTGATTTGAACTGAAACTGTAACTGGGGAATCTGGTGGTCATAAAGATCATGGGCTTAAAAGCCAATCATGTGCACACTTCGGTGGATCATTAAGGCCAATTAAGGCCTCCCTCAGAACCACGAGGGATCTTTAAGGCCCGCCACGACCTCCCTCAATGGTGAACTAACTATTTCTCATACATACCTCGGACATGGTACGAATTAAAGACGATGTATAACCAGTACGTGACCCCCACCTGATAAGCTGCTACTGCTTGGCAAGTGCTGGATGGCTGGTAGTTGTCGGAGGCTCGACTCTCCTTATGCTACACAATTATTTGAGCAATATGTACTAAGTACTAAACTCAAAAGCAATATGTACTAAGTACTAAACTCAAACTAAAAACTTGATTCTTATTATTATCTGATCTTACTAAGTTCTCTCACTCGATTATAAAATCATCTAATCCAAATTTAGAGACATGAGCTATTTTGGAAGGACTTGTTGACTTTGAGGCATTCTAGAGTTTTTTGAAATATTTCTAAGTCTGGTCTGCTTATCTGATTTATCTAATCTAACTTATCTGATCTTATCTGAATTATCTTAATCTATCTGACTTATCTGGCTGAGTTTAGAAAAATATTGAATCTCGGTTCACGCTCAAACCGGTATTCCGAACTGTTATTCTCGAATTGTCCAGACTATCCGGACCGATTCGAATGAACTGGACCGGCGGCTCGATCTGAGCAGTCCGGTTGCTCATCTGAGTGGTGCAACTCGGCTTAACCGTGGTCTGGGTACATACGCACGGATACAACATCAGCCGACGCTCAACTTTTTCTACTCGGATCTAGAGTTCATCCGGACTGACCGGGAAAAGGCCGAACTAGGGTTCTATACTCAACTTGCTATCTATCTTGGTCCAAGGCGAAAACTCAACCTCTACGTTAAACGTGATTTCTAGTGATTTTAGGCCCAACAACTGCAGCTAAATCTCAACCGACTAATATCTAGCAATTTTTACAAAAAGCAACTAAAGCCCCAAATTATTAGGCATACCAAACAGTCTCCAAAATTTACGAAATTTTAAAAATAACACATTTAGCATTTATAAGATTTTTCCATAAAATTTCAACGCATTTTGATGGCTTTAGCATTTTTTTCAAAACCGAGCATATCGACTACATATTAAACAAATCCGGTAAAAATAGTAAACAGGCACCAAAATTCACGAAAATTAGCATATAATCTTCTTATCATGTATAAAGTCCAAGGTCAAAACCTCAAGTCTCAAATCAACACTTATCACGTTTAACTCGAAATTATTACAACCGACAATTTACTCGAAACCCTAATTCGTCTACCAAACGGACGCTAAAAATTAATTCGATTATACCTTAAGCCTCAAGTCAACAGAGAGAATTTTATCATATTTATTTTGACACTTTAACGCGTTTATCGAAAAGTCCCGATTTATTCGCTTTAAGCTCATTGGTCCCGATTTATTCCAAAATCACTCAAATCAAGATCTTTTTAATTCTTATCTCATTACAATCGACAAGTCTAAGCCACATAATGTAAGTTTTAGTGATTATACCTCAAATGCTCGAAAAAAAGCGGATCGGGCTAGGGAAATGGAAGAAAATGGACCAAGAATCCGGTCAGGTCGAACCGGTCCGGCTAGGGGCTGTTTGGACCGGATTTTGGGGCTGTGGAGTTGTTGACCAGGTCAAACTCGAGCAATGGAGCTGCTCATCGCGGATTTAAGGTGCTTGGATGTGAAACCGGTCGGGTCGGAGAAAAGGGGTGCAGATCCGGGCTTGTTGTGGGCTTCGCGAGCAGATCGGGCTGTGGACGTGAGCTAGATTGTTGGCAGCTAGGTCGCCAGAAAAAAGAGTTGAGGACGAGATTTTTTCCGGTGGGGAGAGCCGCGGGTTCGAGCTTCGCCGGCAAGAAGAGCTGCGCGCGGCTGAGGGCTTTTGCCGGTGCGAAACTGAGCTAACCGCAAGCTAGGAGGCCGGAACCAAGCTGAAATGACGCGTGCAGGTGATCAACATGTGGGAGTCGCGACTTTCCAGCGGTTCTCGAGGCTGCAGGCGCAGTGGTAGAGCAGGCCGGAGCTGTTTACTAGCAACGTCGCCGGAAATGGCGACTCGCCAGAGCTGCGGGGATGCTGGAATTCTTTGTGGCTGGCTGAATTTCTGAAAGTGATGGTGGTTGGTGGAGGTCCCTTGAGGTAGATGAAGCTTGAAGATAGTGGCTAGGGTTTTGGGTAAGAGGTGGCCAATCTTGAGCTAAGAGATGTTCTATTTATAGCAAGGTGAGGAGCTTATGGTTTTCATTGTGTATTGGGCCAAAAAAACATGCTTGGTAATTTGTGACGTCGTGCCAAATCAATGGGGCTCAATTATAAAATACTACTCGGGCTCAGAATAATTTAACTAGGGCTTATGAAAATAAATACTACTACTTGGACCGAATGAATAATGTTGGGCTCGGTAAAATTAAAATGGCACTCGGTCTTGGGATTAAATTTGACTACTCGAATTAAAAGTGGGTCGACTAATTAAAATAAAATTCGGCTAGGATTTAAAATGTCTCGATTAAATAGTTGGGCCCAATGAAATAATTGGGCTTGTTCGGGAATTAAATAAATTCCCGACTTTTCTAATACTCGATAAAAATAACTAATTGATTCTTAGACTTAGGATTTTATATCTAGTTTCCGAAATAATTAATCGAATACTCTCTTTATGGCTTAGACTTGAAATTAAATAAATTATGCAATTAATACCAGTTATTCTCGGAATAATTAAATATTACTAATTGTGATAAATAAAGTCGAGCTAATTATATAATTTTTGGGTCGGGGCTTACAATCTATCCTCCTTAAAATATTTTCGTCCTCTGCTAAACTAATGCCTAAGTCCATCTCGACTATAAACTAGAAACTGAAAAATACAAAGTACAAAAGTACTAATCAGAATGAAAAATCTGGATGTCCCGCTCTGAATTCGTTCTTCTTTGTACTAGTGATCTTGGCTTCGCCATGGCAACTTCAGCTTCAAGTCCCCAGGTAAATCCGGACTAGTGACTCTTATTTCAAGCTTCCATAATTTACCCAACTTTTTTCTCTATTATACACCGTTAACTCATGTTCGAGAACTCAGTGTTTCTTCTAGATACTGTATAGATCTGCTCTGGTCATAAATCGGTCTCATTGGTACTGGTTCGCCATAGAGATTCACCAAAATTCACTATGGGCCTTAGATTAAATCCAAGACAAACCTTTTAGAAACTATACTTAGAAACTTCACAAGAAGCTCATCTATTATCTTGGTGGTATCGCTCTTGCTATGGCGACACTCCTGGACTTAAAGATGCCTACTTCTCGGCTCTCTAACTAGCGTACCTTCCGCCACAAGGTGGCCGTAGGTACTACCTCACGTGTCAACTCGGATCAACGTGAGACTCGTCTAAATTTTCCACATGGTCGAGCTCAAGTACTACTCCTCAAACTCGAGACGTGGAGAAATTTTCTAAACATTTCCCAAAAATTTCGACGGCAAAGCCCTAAAAGTTATGCTTAGCTTACCATCTCGGCTGTATGTTGTACATAGCTGGGGTAACGAAGCTGTAGTTTTCTTGCGGCTGTGACCCTCAAGTCACCTTGCCGTACACATTGGTCTACAAGTCTTTCTGTTGTTGGCCTGTACGCAATTTTCACAAATCAGGGTTGTCTTATTCTCTTGCATGGATCACTAATTTCTACTCTCTCATCTGTAGGTCTACTATTGACCAATAAACTTTCTCTCACTATATTTTTCTTGTATGTCAGCGATCCACACTCGTGTCTGTACTAAAACGTACGGTGTCATGTCTACCCTCTTCTGTTAACTGCTTTAGTGGCAAATTATTCTTCTAAACGGGTCTGTCATTCAAAACGCAAGCCTTTAAGCGTTCTGATCATCTTTTCTAATTATCCATCAGTCTGTAAAACGGTGAGGACAAATAACAACTGTGGTTTGACGCATTGTGACTCGGCTACTGAAGAGGCGACACATTGCGTGCAGTATGCCACATGCGGTTTACCCACTACCCGGAGCCCACAGGCGCAAAACACCTGCATGCGGTACCTGCGTGCGATGTACTTGCGGTGTCAAAGTCGCCTGCAATAAAAAACACGATCGCGTCCACATCTTGCGTTAGTAGCCTTATTGTACTGCGACGTACGACTTTGAATGGTGCCATGGCCACTGACGCAGGGGCGTGCTTGGGCCACGGCTGACGGAATCAGCGCGTTGACTGGTAGGTTTGACGGACGGACGGGCGTTGGGCAGAGCACAGGGGCGCGGATCAGTCGGACTCGGTGCACGGGCACGCACTCGGTGAGTCTGCCCTGACGATAGGGAGAAAGCGGGACAAGAGCGTGAACATCGGTATGAGCTCCAGATACATGCTAATTCACGCATATTGCTCAGATCTATCTGCATTTTAGTACAATCTGAGTGTCTCACTGCTTAAATGGGTAAACTTTACCCAAGGGTACTAAAATCTTACTATTAAAGCTTCTCTGTTCTCTATTTGTTTTACCACAGTTGCTCTTCTTTACACTATATCTCAGCTTAATACTGGAATATTGTTCTCTGTTGTTGAGGATACTTTTACTTTGCTCGCTAGACAACTCTCTCAAGTTATCTTTACGCTTACTACTTATATGTTTCTTCATAATTTCTTTTTCTCAAAGCCTAGTCTAAAACTGGTGATGTCGAAACACCACCAATACTTAGAGATGATTTCATCACCTCAACTTTCACGTGCTTTCTAATCTTGAGGCATCGAGTCCTTCGACTTCTAGTGGAGGGGTCCGAGCTTCAAGTCAATCTTGGAACTTGCAGTTTTCTCGCATGGGGTAAACAATTTTTCGGCTCTCGAAGGTGAGTACTTACTCTCCTTATTAAGTCTACTTAGCTCTCATTAATGGGTGCATTTATTCTTTTCTTTATGAACCGTCGGGCGCACTATAAAGTGATGCTCTTGGTCTAACACTTCCCAATCTGGATTTGGGTCTTCAGTTCTCGTAGCTTCTTGACGTCTCATTGGTTGGCTATGCTAACATTGGTCTTATTCTGGCACCTGGTCATTTGAATTCCACCTTTCGGTCAAATGGTCTTGCCGGTAATATTTATGAAAATATGTTCACGCGATTGCGAACATTGGTTAACTCTCCGGGCCTTGATAGTGATTTGTTCTCTAATCAAGACTTTTAAAAATTTCCCTTTCGATATATGAACGCCTAATTTATAGGGTCTTCGTCTTCCTAAATAGACTATCTTCAACTTTCCCCTGCGCGGGGGTTGGTTCTTCTTCTTGAATTATGGTTGTTGCAATCTCCCACTTGTCTTATGTTGGATCTACTGGGGGCTGCTACAGGCTATTGTTTGTGTATTTTTATACTATTGGAATCTTTCTTAGTTGATAACTTCTTTTCGAGATGACATATAAGTCGTCCTGGTGTTAAATAATTTAAAAGCAGGCACATCGTGTACTAAGATCATCCCTGATATAGTATCTGGCTGCTCGGCTGACTGCGCTTAGTCAACTGTGTAGATACGTGTAGGGGCTCCTCGTGGCTGGCTCTGAGATGGCGGTCTCTAGCCCTGCTGGGGTTGTGGACGGTCTGGGTAGTCAGCGATCCTGTGACCGGGTCTGCGACAATGATATCATATGTCCTGCCCAGCATGACACTCTCCACGGTGGGCACGTCCGCATGTTGCACAAACTGGTGAAGCTCGTCGGAGTGGTTGTTCTATCTGAGCTGAGGCTCTATGTCGGCGGTTCCTCATTTCTTCGTAAGATTTCCACTTTCTTTTGTTCCTGTTCGGCGCCTGCTGGGGCGGCGCTAGCACGGCGGGCTGGATAGCAGCTGGCTGTCTGAATGGTGGCTGTGCAGGTGGGTCCTGCTGCTGGCATGCCTCAATCAACTGAGCCAGCTCGACGGTCTCATCATAACCCAGGTAGCCACGGCTGGCCACTAGCATCCGAATGTCTCTCCTCAAGCCATTCCAGAAATGGGTGGTCTTTTTCTCTTCAGTGTCTACTAGATGATGAGCAAACAAGCTCTTACGAGCGAAGTCGCGCTCGTAATCCTCTACCGAGAAGCCTCCCTGCTGAAGGTCATATAACTCTCGTTCCGCCCCCTCGCGAAAGTGGTGCGGGTAATACTTGGCCTCCAAAATCTTCTTAAGCCAATCCCATGTCAGCTCATCATGATCCTCCTCCATCCTCAAACTCCTGTAGTCGTTCCACCAATCCCTGGCGGAGCCGTTAATCTGAAGCTCGACACATGTGACCTTCTGCTGGTCGGAACAACCCATGACTAGGAAGATTTGCTCCTGCGAATCCAGTCGTCTATGGCCATCGGGCCTTCCTCTCCAGTGAAGGCTAGAGGTGTGAATGTCTGAAATTGGGCCTCGAATATTGCCGTTCTCGCTCTGCGGGTGGGTTCGGAGCTCTGTGGAGCGGTATTCTGGATAGCCAATTACAACTTGATTTAGATCAGTATAACGAATAAAAAATAGCTACACCATTCTTAACGAATTTAACAAATTTCTGGAAACACCTAGCTTGGCTAGAGTTCCGATTTCTGCTTAACTCTACTGATTCCTGGCTAGAGTTCTGATATAGTCTAGAGTTGGACTTAGCTAAATTTTCTAAAACTTTTTCTAGGGTTCTCTTTCTATCGGAGGATAGATGCTAGGCCCTAAGATCTCATGCTATATTCTCATGCAATTGCAGAAATTTAAAACTTAGGTGAGTTACCTCGGAGTCGGCGCGGCATGAGCGTGGCGTGGTCATGCTTTTCTAAACTTTTAAGTATACAGAACCACAAAGTGACTCTTATACCAACTGTAACACCCCGCCTAATTATTCTAGAATTTATAAAATCCGAGTAAAATTTTTGCTTTTTTATTTTCAAAAAACTCTTTAACTTTATTTTCGAAAATAGTCATACTAACCCACGGGATGCTACTAACTTAATTCTTTCTCATGCAGACGTAAATAAATACATGCAACCTAATCAAATCAGTTATATATAGGTACCACGATGATAAAGGCATTAAACATGCATAGGTCCGATAATCTCATAATACATACTAAGTCTGAAATGTGCGGAAGCTGAAACATAATATGTCTACGCATAATAATAATACATGTTCAATGAATGACATGCAAATGCGTCACAAAAGAAATGACCACGACCACAACTGAAATTTCACGCTCCACGCGCCGCTCCATCACCTGAAAAACGTAATGGGGGCGTGAGCAAAACCACTATGCCCCGCAAAGACCAGTACTTAATTATGCAGCATCGTTAATAACAATATCATGACTTGAAGTATATAAGAACTGATCTGAACTGAAACTGTAACTGGGGCATCTGGTGGTCATAAAGAACCTGGGCTTAAAAGACAATCATGTGCACAGTCCAGGGATCATTAAGGCCAATTAAGGCCTCCCTCAGAACCACTGGGATCTTTAAGGCCCGCCACGACCTCCCTCAATGGTGAACTAACTATTTCTCATACATACCTCGGACATGGAATGAAAATTAAAGACGATGTATAACCAGTACGTGACCCCCACCTGATAAGCTGCTACTGCTAGGCAAATGCTGGATGACTGGTAGCTGTCGGAGTCTTGACTCTTCTTATGCTACACCATTATTTGAGCAAAATGTACTAAGTAATAAGCTCAAACTGGAAACTTGATTCTTATTATTATATGATCTTACTAAGTTCTCTCACTCGATTATAAAATCATTTAATCTGAATTTAGAGACTTGAGCTATTTTGGAAGGGTTTGTTGACTTTGAGGCATTCTAGAGTTCTTTGAAATACTTCTAAGTCTCGTCTGCTTATCTGATTTATTAATCTAACTTATCTGACTGAGCTGATCTTATCTGAATTATCTTATTCTGATCTGACTTATCCGCCTGAGTTCGTAAAAATACTGAATCTCGGTTCATGCTCAAACCGGTTTTCCGAACTGCTATTCTCGAATCGTCCAGACTATCCAGACATATTCGACCGAACTGTACAGACAACTCAATCTAAGCAGGCCGGTTGCTCATCTGACTGGGTACAACTCGGCTTAACCGTGGTCCGGGTACATACGCACGGACACGACATCAACCGACGCCAAACTTTTTCTGCTCGGATCTAGAGTTCATCCGGACTGACCGGGAAAAGGCCGAACTAGGGTTCCATACTCAGCTGGCTATCTACCTTGGTGCAAGGCGAAAACTCAAACTCTAAGTTCAACGTGATTTCTAGTGATTTTAGGCCCAACAACTATAGCTAAATCTCAACCGACTAATATCTAGCAATTTTTATAAAAAGCAGCTAAAGCCCCAAATTATTAGGCATACCAAACAGTCTCCAAAATTTACGAAAATTTAAACATAACACATTTAGCATTTATGATATTTTTTCCATAAAATTTCAACGCATTTTGAGGGCTTTAGCATTTTTTTACAAAACCGAGCATATCGACTTAATATTAAACAAATCCGATAAAAATAGTAAACGGGCACCAAAATTCATGAAACTTAGCATATAATCTCCTTATCATGTATAAAGTCCAAGGTCAAAACCTCAAGTCTCAAATCAACACTTATCACGTTTAACTCAAAATTACTACGACCGACAATTTACTTGAAACCCTAATTCGCCTACCAAACGGATACTAAAAATTAATCCGGTTATACCTTAAGCCTCAAGTCAATGGGGAGAATTTTATCATATTTATTTCGACACTTTAACGCGTTTATCGAAAAGTCCCGATTTATTCGCTTTAAGCTCATTGGTCCCGATTTATTCCAAAATCACTCAAATCAAGATCTTTTTAATTCTATCTCATTACAATCGACAAGTCTAAGCCACATAATTTAAGTTTTTGGCGATTATACCTCAAATGCTCGAAAAAGAGCAGATGGGGCTAGGGAAATGGAAGAAAATGGACCAAGAATCCGGTCAGGTCGAACCGGTCCGTCTAGGGGCTGTTTGGACCGGATTTTGGGGCTGTGGAGTTGTTGACCAGGTCAAACTCAAGCTATGGAGCTGCTGATCGCGTATTTAAGGTGCTTGGACGTGAAACCGGTTGGGGTTTGGAGCAAAGGGGTGCAGATCCGGGCTTATTGTGGGCTTCACGAGCAGATCAGGCTGTGGACGTGTGCTGGATTGTTGGCAGCTAGGTCGCCAGAAAAAAGAGCTGAGGACGAGATCTTTGCCGGTGGGGAGAGCTGTGGGTTCGAGCTTCGCCGACAAGAAGAGCTGCACGCGGCTGAGGGCTTTTGCCGGTGCGAAATCGAGCTGACTGCGAGCTAGGAGGCCTGCTAAAATGACGCGTGCAGGTGATCAACATGTGGGAGTCGCGACTTTCCATCGGTTCTTGGGGCTGCGGACGCGGTGGTAGAGCTGGCCGGAGCGAGTTACTAGCAACGTCGTCGGAAATGGCGACTCGCCAGAGCTGCGGGGATGCCGGAATTCTTTGTGGCTGGCTGAATTTCTGAAAGTGATGGTGGTTGGTGGAGGTCCCTTGAGGTAGATGAAGCTTGAAGATAGTGGCTAGGGTTTTGGGTAATAGGTGGCCCATCTTGAGCTAAGAGATGTTCTATTTATAGCAAGGTGAGGAGCTTAGGGTTTTCATTGTGTATTGGGCAAAAAAAAGGCTTGGTAATTTGTGACGTCGTGCCAAATCAATGGGGCTCGATTATAAAATACTACTCGGGCTCGGAATAATTTAACTAGGGCTTATGAAAATAAATACTACTACTTGGATCGAATGAATAATGTTGGGCTCGGTAAAATTAAAATGGCACTCGGTCTTGGGATTAAATTCGACTACTCGAATTAAAAGTGGGTCGACTAATTAAAATAAAATTCGGCTAGGATTTAAAATGTCTCGATTAAATAGTTGGGCCCGATGAAATAATTAGGCTTTTTCGAGAATTAAATAAATTCCCGACTTTTCTAATACTCGATAAAAATAACTAATTGAGTCTTAGACTTAGGATTTTATATCTAGTTTCTGAAATAATTAATCGAATACTCTCTTTATGGCTTAGACTTGAAATTAAATAAATTATGCAATTAATACTAGTAATTCTCGGGATAATTAAAATATTACTAATTCTGATAAATAAAGTCGAGCTAATTATATAATTTCTGGGTCGGGGCTTACAATCTATCCTCCTTAAAATATTTCCGTCCTCGGAAATGCTAAATTTTTTGGCTCTACAAATTTATCTACCTATGTGTTCTGAAACACGGTAGTTCACAGAAATTACAGAAACGATCCGACAGAGAAGTTAGATCAGATAAAAAATAATGTCTGCAGACGACGGAAAGATGAAAATTGAAAAGTTCGATGGTGCGGACTTTGGCTTTTGGAAGATGCAGATTGAAGATTATCTGTAGCAGAAGAATATGTATCAACCACTCAAAGGAAAGAAGCCAGATGACATGAAGGAAGAAGAATGAAGTCTCCTTGATAGACAAGCCCTTGGAGCCATTTGACTGACGTTATCCCATAATGTTGCTTTTAACATTGCAAGAGAAAAGACGACAACATATCTCATAAGGCGCTTTCAACATGTACGAGAAACCATCACCTCATATAAAGTTCATTTGATGAGGCGATTGTTCAACCTGCGGATGACCCAAACTGCTCTGGTGGCACATCATCTCAATGAACTCAACACCGTTACAACCAGTTGAGTCCAGTTGGGATCGAGTTCGATGATGAAGTGAGGGCTTTAATACTTTTGTCTTCCCTACCAGAAAGTTGGAATGATACGGTCATGACTATGAGTAGCTCATCGGGAAGCAATAAGTTGAAATTTGATGATGTCCAAAATTTGGTTCTCAGTGAAGAGATCCGATGGAGAGAGTCGGGTGAACCATCAACCTCTTCTGTATTGTATATAGAGTCAAGAGGAAGAATTTCAACCACAGAAAGCAGACACAACAAATCAAAGGGAAGAAGATTCAGGTCCAGAAATCATCGTAGTTCCCAAAAACTTGAAGTCGATCGAGTGCTGGAATTGTGGGAAGACCGGGCGGGCACTACAAAAACCAGTGCAAGAGTGCACCAAAGAATCAGGAGGTCAAAGAAGAGGCAAATATTGCTTCAACCTCAGGAAGAGATATGCTGATATTCTTTGGAAACAGAGAAGAGACTTGGGTGTTAGACTCTGTAGCATCCTTTCATGCTACCTCACAGATGGAACTATACGAAAATTATGTTCCTAGAAATCTTGGTATAGTTTATCTTGGTAACGAGCTTTTATGTGAGGTTATAGGGAAAGGTATAACAAAAATCAAGTTGAGCGGGTCTCTATGGGAATTGAAAAATGTTAGACATTTTCCCTAACTGACAAAGAATTTAATCTCTGTGGGCCAGCTAGCCAGTGAAGGCTACACGACAATCTTCCATGGTGATGATTGGAAGATTTCAAAGAGTGCAATGACAATTGCTCGAGGCAAAAAGAGTGGTACTCTTTACAAGATAACATGAGCATGTCATGTGATTGCAGTTGCAGCAAATGAAAATCTCAATCTATGGCACCAAAGAGTTGGTCATATGAGTGAGAAATGGATAAAGATCATGCACTCAAAAGGAAAATTACTAGGCCTCTAGTCAATAGAAATTGACCATGTATGAAGATTGTATACTTGGAAAGAAGAAGAGAGTCCGCTTTCAGATAAGTAGAAGAACACCAAAGAAGGAGAAACTTGAGCTCATCCACTTTGATGTTTGGGGTCCAACAACAGTCCCATCTGTTGGTGGGAAGCAATACTTCATGACTTTTACCTATGGTCACTCCAGAAAGGTATGGGTTTACTTTCTGAAACACAAGTCACAAGTATTTGAAGCTTTCAAGATTTCGAAAGCTATGATGAAAAATGAGAGAGGCTTGAAGATCAAGAAGCTCAGATCCGACAATGGTGGTGAATATGTAACCACCAAATTTAAGAAGTTTTGCTATGAGCACAGGATCAGAATGAAGAGAACCGTGCCTGGTATGCCTCAACACAATGGTGTAGCTAAGCGTATGAATCGAACGTGGACTGAAAGAGCCAGAAGCTTGTGTATGCAGTAAGGCCTACTAAAGTAGTTCTGGGCGGAAGCAGTCAACACAACAACTTACTTGATCAACCGAAGTCCATCAGAACCATTGGATCACAAGTTACCAGAGGAGGTATGGATCGTAAAAGAAGTAAAACTCTCACATCTTAGAGTTTTCGGGTGTGTAGCATATGTGCATATCAGTGATCAAAGTAGAAACAATCTTGATCCATAATGTATTTTTCTTGGTTATGGTGAAGATGAGTTTGGCTACCGCTTATGGGATGAAGAAAACAAAAAGATGATCCGCAACAGAGATGTCATCTTTAATGAAAGAGTGATGTACAAGGACCGGCATAACACAAGTGCCAACAACTCAGAAGCGAGTGGGCCAGTTTATGCAGAGGTGGAAGATATCCCAGACATTCCTATAATAAGGAATCCTCGGTCATAGAAATCAAATGAAGAAACCGGTGAGAAATCAAAACCTTATACTCCAAATCCTGTATTGAGAAGGTCCTCTCGGCCCCATGTGCCTAACAAGAGATACATGGACTACATGTTGTTGACTGATGGAGTAGAACCTGAAGATTATAAGGAGGCTTGTCAAACCCCGGATGCTAGCAAGTGGAAGCTTTCCATGAAGGACGAGATGAAGTCTTTGATCTCAAATCAGACATGGGAACTAGTCAAGTTACCCATGGCAAAGAAAGTACTTCACAACGAATGGGTGTATCGGATGAAAGAAGACCATGATGGTTCCAGGAGATACAAAGCATGACTAGTTGTCAAAGGATTTCAGTAGAAAGAAGGAGTTGACCATACTGAAATCTTTTCTCCAGTTGTAAAGCCCAATACTCTTCGGACTGTGTTAAGTGTTGTGGCTATTGAAGAGCTCTACCTAGAGCAATTAGACGTGAAGACTGCATTTCTTCACAGAGACCTAGATGAGGAGATCTATATGCACTTGGCTGATTATTTTTCAGAAGGAAAGAAGGATATGGTGTGCAAATTGAAAACAAGCTCCAAGACAGTAGTATAGGAAGTTTGAAAGCTTCATGCACAAGGAAGGTTTCTAGAAGTGCAATGCTGATCACTGTTGTTTCTTCAAAAAATATGAGTACAATTATATCATATTGCTACTTTAAAACGATGACATGTTAGTAGCTGGATCAAATAGGAAGACACCATAAATTTGAAGATGAAGTTGTCAAAAGAATTTGACATGAAGGACTTAGGCCCAACAAAGAAGATTCTTGGAATGCAAATCACGAGAGATAAGCAAAAGAGAGTTTTTAAGTTATCTCAGGCAGAGTACATCAACCGTGTTTTGCAGAGATTTAACATGGACAAGGCCAAACCAGTCAGTACACCTTTGGACAACCATTTTCGTCTATCCAAGGACCAGTCTTCTCAAACAAAAGAAGAAGAAGAATTCATGGCTAAAATTCCGTATGCTTCAGCCTTTGGATGTTTGATGTAGGCGATGGTATGTACGAGGCCAGACATTGGCCATGCAGTGGGAGTTGTGAGCAGGTTTATGTCAAATATGGGAAACGCTCATTGAGAAGCTGTTAATTGGATTTTGAGATATCTACGTGGCACAACAGAAAAATGTTTGTATTTTAGAAAAGAAGATCTAAAGTTACAGGGCTACGTAGATGCAGATTTCAGAGGCGAAGTTGATCACTGAATAAGCACCACCGGTTAAGTTTTCACTTTCGGGGCTACAACTGTTAGTTGGATGTCGCAAAAACCAAAGATTGTTGCTCTATCCACTATAGAGGCTGAGTATGTAGTAGTGATAGAAGCCAGTACAAAATTGATATGGCTTCAAGGATTGTTAGCAGAGTTGGGTTTCACTAAACAAGAGAGTGTCTTGCACAGTGACAGTCAGAGTGAAATATATCTGGAAAAGAACTCAGTGTTTCACTCCAGAACTAAGCACATTGACATACGATATCATTTCATCAGATCTCTTCTTGAGGATGAAGTGTTGGCTTTGAACAAGATTGTAGGAAGCAAGAACCCAACAGATATGCTAACGAAGGTGGTGACCATTGACAAACTGAAGTTGTGCTCAACTTCAGTTGGCCTGCTAGAGTAACATACCAGAGAAGACTACTGCAATAATCAAGGTGTGAGGACAGATTGAAATCAGTCCTCAAGTGGGAGATTGTTGATTCAAGAAAGGCAACTTCCCCTTTCTCTAAGAGTAATTAAAAAATGAAGCAGCCTTTGGAGACAAATGGAGCAGCAACCGGATATTGAAAAATGAAGCTGTCGTATGTTGAAAAAATGTACACTCCCTCCTATATAAATTGAGGGGGATTTTGATGAGAAAATCACACAATCAAAAATACAAAGAAGAAAGGAAAAGAGAGTGAGCTAGAAAAAGAATTTTAGCTTTTGTGTATATTTTTGAGTTGTGAGTTGTGAGTGAGTTTACGAGTGTTTTGCAAACACGAGTGTTTTCTTTTCTCCTAATAAATATCTGCAGTAGTCCAGAGACGTAGGCATTATTGGTCGAACTCTGTTATCAATTTGGTGTGTCAAAATTTTCTTTTTTACTTCACTTTTATAGATCCGACTTCATGGAAATGTCGGCGTATTTTTCTCCAACACTATATGCACATATAGTTTTCTAGTATTAATTTTAACAAAATATATATTATGTTATATTTGTGATACTTTAGTTTGCTCCCAGAAAAATTATAATTAATTATAAAATCAAATTCAAATATTTATTTAACAAAACAAACAATAAAACTAAAAAAAAACAAAAAGAAAAAAAGAAACCCGAGAAACAACCCAAGAAACAAGATAATAAGGATAAAAAGCTGATAACAAAGGAACGATGTGGAGTATTATTACTTTAGCTATATCTCATATAGCTCTAAAGTGTGGTCATACACGAGAAAATTTTGTACTATACATTAGAGATACCAATTTTGCTATGAAGCCATCGAATGGCTCGGCTTATGGAGTCATCCACAGTTATTCACATAGTGTATTTACATGTGTTCTACAATAAATGCACTTTGGACATGTGTCAGTACATTAAGTGATGAATGGCTCCATAAAAAAACCATTCGATGACTCCATAGAATTTTTGTTCTATATATATATATATATTAATTATTTATGATTTGAAATTGGAATTTGTCATTGGGATGTTGTCATGAAAGACGTGAATCACGGGTGTAGTAGGCTGAGAAATTGGGCTTTATATTTACAATTATTTGGGCCGAAATTTTGTACAATACATATAGAGGAAATTACATCCTCCAATACAAATTAAGATTTTTATTACATACTTAGAACTCATATATATTTATTTGTAAATTTACTGTAATTATGATTTTGATTTACAAACTTACTAGACTATTGATCAACATATAATTATTTTTAGATATGGTAAAAACAGATTTAATGGGAGTTATAATTATCTCTCTCTCTCTCTCTCTCTCTCTCTCATCTTCGTCTTCTTCAACTACAGGTCGTTGTTCTCCTCCCCAAGTGATGATAGGCTTCAAATTAACCGTGAGCTCAGACAAAACAATCTCATAAATTCGCACAAATTTCATCCGTGCTCAAGGAAAAAACGACCCCACCATTAAAAACCCTAAGTTTTTCCTCTCTCTTCTTCACCATGGTTTGGAATCAATCAAGGATTAAGTGGCTTCACCCCAACACCATCGCCATGAATTTGCAAATGTTTATTTTCGTTCTCCTTATCTTTTTTTCGTTTTGAGAATTTTTGTTGTTCTTAGTCTTGTTTGTTTGTTCACTAAATTATTTGGTTTGTTAAGTTATTTTGGTGAGATTAGTGATGTTTTTGGCTGTTAACTTTGTGATCATATGCCGTGAATTTCTTGAACTTAGTATCTGATACTATTGTCTGTGAACGATTGATTAGCTAATTTGTATGGTAACTTGAAATTATTTCAGATGACTATAACTATTGTTTTGGGGGAGGCCCTCGGTCCCGACAAGGGTGCTTGATACGGTTGCACCAGTCCAAGCACAACAAGAAACATGTTATATGATATAGGATATTATATCGGACAGGGTTAATGGATAAAGCGAATACATATGGAAGAATAAGCCCACTAAGACATCTAAGCATAACGATATGGGTCAAACCTAACTTGGGTTCAAAAGGTACACTCTCCCTATAAAAGGGGGCCAAGGTATCTCATTCTCTCCATTCTCTATTCATTTGATTACTACATTTTCTCTCTCTGGATGGAGCACTAACTTAGGTATCGGAGGCCCGACGTCGGGGCCACCCTCCGACGTTGGGTTCTTGCAGGTACGGAGGCTGGTCGAGCTAGAGAAGCCCGGGTGAAATCTATTTCCCTTCATTGGCGCCGTCTGTGGGATGCGTCAAAAAAGTCAAGCAGAGTTCTGAATGAAAAAATGGAAAACCTTCTTCTTCTCCGTCGGTCGCCACCGCCGCCGCCGGCCATCGAAAAATGTGCTCCGATCAGAAAATTGCTTACATCATCGGATAGATCTGCTCGAGGTGAATCTGCCCTTAATATTTTATGCGAAAATTCCTTCGGGAAGACCTTCAATTTCGCGGTCAAAGTTTCCAGATCTAGCATGAAATCGGCCAAAATCGAACAATCAAACGCATTTTCCCAACGATCTGGGAGGGCTATGAGAAATCCAAAGGTACCACCGGGATCCTCTCGACGAGACAAATCTCCAATTGCGGACCTTACCCGTGCGCCGCCGTCCGCCACCGCCGGCGCCACCGTCTCTACCTATTTCTTACACCATCACGAAGCTCTCTTCGTGCTCGTCCTACCCTTAAAATTTGGAGCAAAAATACCGTCTGGAAGGTCGTCAAATGGTCGGTCAAAGTTCTTAGATCTAGAGATAATATGGTCAACCTCCGATTTTCTTCCTCGATTTGTCGGCAATTTCCTCCGATTTCCTTCGAACCAATGGAACCATTGAAATCTCCTTGTCGAGGCGCACCATTAGACGTTCACGTTCGCCGGAGACGACGATTTTCTCCGGCAGCCCTTTTTTCTGGCTTTTTCTCGCCGGAATGAACCATGAGTACTCCCAGGTAGGAGGAGGAAGCTCGTGCACGGTAGCCTAGGCCCGGTATGCGCGATCCAGCTGGAAGGAAGCCCGTCCGCAGAGAGGCCCGAATTCTCCTACGCTGCGGCCCACAAGAGGAACAAAGAGCGCGACCCAGTCGAGAAGCCCATGCACTAAGCCCACTGCATAGCTGTTCCAGCGCGCGAGCCGCGCCCAGCCCGCGCGGCCTGCTCCTCTCACAGATCAGGCCTGCGCCCAGCCCGCCAGTGGCCCGCGCATTCAGCCCAGCCTCCACCCTTGTTCAGCCCGCGCATGGCCCAAGTGTAGCCCGCGAGAAGCCCACTCCCCTGCTGCCCCTATTCTCGGCCCAATAGCGGGTTTTTTGTGGCCCAAAGGCACTTAGCCGCAGCCCAATACCCTTGATGTGGCCCAGTTGACGTTTAAACCCCCTTTAGTATCCCATAATGCTACCAGCTCGAGCCCAGGTGGCGTAGCTCGAGCCCAGACCGGTCTAGAGAATGCAGAAGCGGTCCAAACTGATCCAGCTTGGTCTAACAACCCCGGTTCGAACCCAAGACTACTTCAGGATAATCGGACATGGACGGTAAGGTAATTTGAGATAGTATTCTCATACCGGAGGTGTGCGACTAATCTAAAATCAGAGGAATTGTTTGATTTAAATTGGATAAAGTTGGAGAAATTATTCAATTTAAATGGAAAAATTTGAAGACTTGAGGAGTTAAATGGGTAAAAATTGATAGATAATTGGATTTGATAATGGAGACATCTAATTTATTCGTGGAGAATCATCTAATTCATTCGTGGAGAATTATCTAATTCATTCGTGGAGACATTATTTGATTTGATCGAGGATACATTATTCAATTAATTCATGAGGATTATGCGAATTTTCCGTGGAAATTATTTGACTCATTTGAAGGATTATTTGATTTGATTGTGAAAATATTTAATATATTCATGGAGGATTATTTAATTTGCTCGTGGAAATATTGGTTTGCTCGGGAAGATATTATTTGTGGATCAATATTTGACTTGTTCGTGGAATTATTTGGATTATTTGTGGAGAGTTGCATGATTTATTAGTGGAGATATTATATGATTTACTCGTGGATATATTGATTGGTTTGTGGTAATATTTGATTTGTTTGTGGACACACCATTTTATTTATTCGTGGATATATTCAATTTATTTGTGCAAAATTATTGGATTTATCCGAGGAGCCTATTTGATTTATTGGTGGAGTATTATGTGATTTATTCGTGGATATTATTTGATTTGTTCGAGGAGGTATTATTTGATATATTTGAGGAGAATTATTTGATTCGTTTGAGGAATTATGTGATTTATTCGAGGAGACTATTTGATATATTCGTGAGGATTATTTGACTCATTTGCGAAGCATTATTGGATTTGGCTGAGGGGAATTATTTGACTCGTTCAAGAAAATATTTGATTTATTTATGAAAGATTATTTGATTTATCATGGAGCTTATCGGAGTTATTTGTGGAGTATTATTTGATTTATCATGGAGCTTATTTGATTAATTCGTGAAGATTATGCGATTTGCCCGTGGAAATCATTTGACTTATTTGATGCAATTTTATTCGAGAAGATATTATTTGATTGTTCGAGAGATTATTTGATTTGTGCGTGATAGTATTTGATTTATTCGTCGAGGATTACTTGATTTGCTCGATGATTATTTGATTTGTTCGTGAATATATTGGATTTGTTCGGGGATATACTTGATTTGATCGAGGAATTATTTGATTTGATTGTGGATATATTCAATCTGAGCGTGGATACATTGGATTTGTTCGTTGATACATTTGATTGCAAATAATGCGGGTCGTGGTTTCGAATGGAGGATGTTTGTGATTATGCTCATCGTGTGTTTGGTGCATTTATCGATGGACTCATGGAAATGTGGATCTTCATGTGAAAATGTGAATTTTGTTGAAATGGATTATTTGTAATTTTTAAGCATGTCATTGCTCGAGCATGTCTTAAATCAAGGAGATGGTGATTTTGGTATTTGATATCTTGTTTTTCTTTTTGGCGTGGAGAATTGCAAAATTGATAACTTGAATATAATGTGGATAAATGATATCTCTCTGAATTCTTGTCGAGGAAACAACAAAATAACCTGAGTCTTGACGGGCTATGGCGGACGAGCTGTTCAGTGTCGAGGACAAAATGAACGAGCATAGATCCATTAAAGGTGGGTGATAAGGAAGGACGAGCCTGTATGATGTCGATCACCGGGGGAGATTTCAAAGGCAGAAATCATTCTCTTTTGGAGAGGTAGGATAATGGGAAGTGATACTCAAGATCTTCAGGTATGAATTTAATCTCAACTTTTGTTTGCGGTCCAGTTCGACCGACACAATTTGTGGTACATTGAACATCTTGGCAGTCTTTTTTGGAGGAATGTTCATTATTTGAATATTTTGAGCGGAATGTGGATGAGATTGTGGTGTATATGGATATGTTTGGAATTATCATTCTAGTGACTAGCATAATGAAAAAAATGAGGTGTACGTGGAGCATCGAACAAAACCTGGGACGACTAAGGCTTTCGGGCTGGCCAGTTTCAAGTCATCATGACTAATGAGCTCGGTGTTGGGAGTAATTCATCTAAATTTTCATTTGGTGCATTCGTCTGATGGTTGTTTGTAGCTGCAGAGTATGGTTTGTTGAAATTATTCATTGAATTCATGGTTTTGTGAAATTCTGGTTGACCGCACCCTTGATAAGGTGTTTATGTGATACAAGCATGCAGACCAATTTGATTGCTTTGATTTATTCATCTCTTGCTATTATTGCTATGGGGATTGCAAATTGGATGAAACGGAGGTCGAAAAATATACTTGACTTATTTTGTTTTGTTCGATATAACTATGCATTTGACGAGGCTAATGAGAATGATCGATTCCTATTCTACCTCATGGTGTTTGGTGTGTTTTCTTGTCGACTCAACGGCAGGTCAAAGTGTTCGATCAGTTCGAAAGGAAAAAATCCACCATGACTAAGGCCTCCGGGCTGGGTGGTCGCATGTATCGACCACTCCTTCGAGGGTGGGCATGTGTTCGAA
>CACSLK010023397.1:6594860-6607039 GCA_902706635.1 Striga hermonthica
GATGTTGATGGGCTGATCGAGCTTATGCACCTTCTGGAGCACTATAGCTCGGTTACCGGCCAACTGATCAGTGTGCAGAAGAGCACCTTCACCCTCACCTCCACCAGTGTGGACAGTTGGGCTCAGAGGATCCATGAGATCACTGGCTTTGCGCGCGGCGACCTTCCCATTACTTACCTCGGTGCCCCTTTATATAAGGGTCACCTCTCGAGAGCGCTCTTTGTGGACATTATACAGAGGATGGTCGATAGGATCTCTGGTTGGTCGCATAGACACCTTTCCTTCGCTGGTCGTCTTGCGCTGATCAAGAGCTCCCTTAGCTCTCTTCCGCTTCACTTACTTATGGTCCTCGACGCCCCTAGGTCTACTCTTGACGAGATTGACCAGATTATGGCTCGTTATTTCTGGGGTTACGAGGACGGTTCCGGGAGGAGGAGACGTACCCACTGGGTGAGTTGGGACTCTATTTGTCGCCCTTTCTCTGAGGGAGGCCTTGGCATCCGCCGTCTTAGGGATATAGTTACTGCCTTCTCCTACAAGTTGTGGTGGCGCTTCAGGGAAGGAAAGTCGCTTTGGTCCAGTACCTTCGCGGCAAGTACTGCTCTAAACGTGCCAACCACCCTTGTTGGGTGACTGTTTGTAATATTTTTGTTGTATTTTTCGTTATATTTGTGTTCTTCTTTTCCTTTTATTTTTTCTCGTTTTAGGTCATTTTGTGAGTTTTTAGTTCGTTTTGCGTTTTATTATGTGTTTTGTTCCATTTTGGTTTTCTTTATGTTTTTCGTGTGTTTTTCCCGTTTTTCTTCTTGTTTTTCGTGTGCAGGTCGGAGGCATCGTGAGGTAATGACATGGATCGGGCAATCATGGTTATGTAGATGGACTCATTGGCTACACATAGGAAAAAACGGAATTTGGTTTCGAGTTCGGATGAATCCGGACGGAATCAAAATGCGAAGCCGCGCAAGTTACCGACCCTTTAAAGGTTGGAAATTCCACATAATTTGTACTCTGATCAATAGTGTGGTTTTCAAGCATCATTGGATAGAGGAGCTCGTTAGCTACATACAGGAAATAGCGGAACTCAATTTCGAGTTCGGATGAGTTTGTACGGGATCGAAGCGTAAAATCGAGCAAGTTGCGACACCTTGGAAGTTAAAAATCCCTAGATAATTGTATTCTGGGAGACATTTATATTGGCATACATCATTGAATAGAGGGGTTCGTTAGCGACGCATAGAAAAAAACGGCACTCAATTCCGAGTTCGGACGAGCCCAAAACAAGCCCGAGAAGCAGAGCTGCCCGAGATATGCGCGAATGCGCGCGGAAAAATACCCTCTCGGATTTTGTCCGAAAATTCCATCTTGTATCTCAAATTTCCTATCTTCTTTCACCTTTTCTTCCATTCTTTCTTTGGTAGATGAATTGTGGTTGATTTTTAGTTGAATTGTGGTTATTGTTGGTAAATTGTGGTTGATGTTGGTGGATTATGGTTGATGATATATCTATTAATAGCCCCATCATCTAATCAACATCTATCCCTCACAATCCAAAATATTATCATCATCACCACTACCATCATTCTTATATGTTGTCTTAGATTAGTTTCTCTTTTGGTTGTGAATTTTGGAGGTGTTTTCCAAGGCTTGTACTTGTTCCGGTGTGGCGTGCATTTGTTTTCGGTTTGGCGTTTGTATCAACTTTATTTCTCGACTTGGATTACTTGTAAGTTATTTTTCTTGTAATNNNNATCAACACCCATTCTAGATTCCGAACAGTCTTCCTCGAGAGATCGACCCGGGAAACGAATCATTTGATTCGGTGCTCGGTAAAATAAAAATTATTTGTACACAACAGTGACGGCGGTTAGTCATGATAGCAGACAGTGGCGGCACCTCACTAGGGTCGGTAGGCGCTCCCAGGAGCACATCTTTTGGATTTTGGGTGAGGGTGAGGTTAGTTTTTGGGATGAGTGGTGGTTAGGTGATAGGCCGTTGTCTAGCGATAGGCAAGTGTCACATTCCCCCTATCTGCTTGTGAGCGACCTGTGGACGGACGGGTCGTGGGATAGGGGGAAGCTTGATAGAGAGCTGGGTTCCGGGGTGGGTTTTAGCGAGCAGTTATTAGATCAGATCCAGCAGATCCCCATCTCGGGGGACGGTTCGGATGGCATGAGGTGGAGACTTACATCATCGGGTGTGTTTTCTACTAACTCGGCTTGGGAGCAGATCAGGCTGAGAGATCGGCCTAATCTTTTCTTTGGAGCCATCTGGAGCGACCTCTTCACCCCTACTATATCGGTTTTCCTTTGGCGCCTCCTCTTGCGCCGGATACCCGTGGACACTGTTTTACATGCGAGGGGGATCTCTTTCCCCTCCCGGTGTGTGTGTTGTTCTGAGACCGGACGTCATGAGACCGAGACCTTTACCCACCTTTTTCTAGAGAGTGAGACTGTGAGGAGAGTGTGGGAGCATTTTGCCACTTGGACTCATATACCCCTACCCACCACAGATAGTTTTTTTGAGCTCCTGAGTTTTTTCTCACAGAGCACACACTTTAGACACGTGGGCTTCCTCATTCCTTGTCTGATCCTTTGGTTCACCTGGACGGAAAGGAATAGTGTGAAGCATAGGGATATTATTTTTTTGTTCTCTCACATTGTTTTGCAGGTATAGAGACATATTTCACTCCTCACATCTTTGGGCAGGCTCACTGCCAGAGACTGGACAGGCTGCACACCACCACACCGCTACATGGTAGCTCCCCCTGTGCTTGTTCGGCCTCCTCGGCCCAGAGTTGTCGTTTGGCTTCGACCCGACCCCCTTGGGTCAAGCTGAACACTGATGGCTCTTTTGATCGCCAGACCGGAGCTGCCGGAGGAGAAGGTTTGATCCGGGACCACAGCGGCGCCCTTATCACCGCTTTCCACACGTCCCTTCAGGCCTCCTCGAGCTACGATGCAGAGATTCAGGCACTACAGATTGGTCTTCAGCTTGCTGCCCACCTCTCTAGTAATATTTGGATCGAGTTGGACGCTGCGGCGGTCGTCACCATCCTGACCTCGGGCCATCAGGGCTCGTGGCAGATTCAGCACCCGCTTATGCGCATTAGAGCTCTCCTACGGTCTTTCCATCACAGGATTACGCACATCATCCATGAGGGGAATAGACCTGCTGACTACCTTGCCAGCCTTGGCGCCACCACACCGGACCTACACACGTTTCAGACCGACACCACTGCTCCACTCCGTCTTCGCACGCTGGTACGGATGGACCAGCTTGGATACCCATCTTTCCGGTTTTAGTAGATTACATTTTCTCTCCTCTGATCATACATTTATTCCGAGCACCTGTTAGCCCGATGACAGACATTGTAGTATTTCCTTTCTTTTTCTTTTTTCTTTTCTTTTCTTTTTCTTTTTCTGTTTTTGTCTGCCTATTGATTTGTGAGACTATGTCGATTGTAGTTGTTTGATATTTGGGCCCGTTTTGGGGTCTTGATCTATGTACAGGTTGGGGATCCAGCCCAATCCCTCGCCCCCGGGGCGTTTAAAAAAAAAACATAGCAGAGATATGTAACTAACCTAGCAATGAAAGACAACTAACCTAGCACCAACAGACAGCTAACGTAGCACTACTAGGTAACTAACATTGCAACATGATAAAACTAACCTTGCAGAGTTATATAACTAACCTTGCAGGGATATAAAACTATCATTGCAAATGTATACAACTAGCATTGCAGACCAATGTCGTACAACTATCATTGCAACATAATAAAACTAACCTTGCAAAGATATACAACTAACGTTACAACATGATAAAACTAACCTAACAATAGAAGACAACTATCCTAGCAAACTCTTTTACAAATTTGATAAATGTTGGTTGACAGATAACTAACCTAGCAGTATAAGACAACTAACCTAGCAAAAAAAGAGAACTAACCTAGCACTAACAAACAACTAACCTAGCAGCAACATACAACTAACATTGCAACATGATAAAACTAACCTTGCACAAATATATAATTAACCTAGCAGCATCTAAAAAATAACAAAACAACACAGATATATACAACTAACATTGTAGAGATATACAACTATCATTGCAACATGATAAAACTAACTTAGCAGCTACAATACAACCAACCTAGCAAGACCTAATAACTAACCTTGGAATAGACAGAAAACTAACCTAGCAATAGACAGATAACTAACCTTGCAACAAGGGAATTGTAACCTTGCAACTTCAGAAACTAACCTTGCGATAGCATAAAACTAACATTGCATGAAAAATCATATTCATCCATAAACAAAAGCTAAATCTTAATTAAAAAAAATCATATTTACATCAAAAGTATTACATCAAAAGTGTACCATCAAATCCAACTACATACATACAAATTCAGTTTTCTTGGAAATGGACAACCTTTAACCTCTTATTTGCATGATTCTTCTCGGCTTGAAATGCATCTATCTTCTTCTCATTCTTTGTTTTCACCTCGTTGAAGTCATTTAAGACAATTTCCGAGCAGCACTTAATGCGCATTTCTTTCGGTTGCTCCAGTTTGTTTCTTATAAGGCCACTCTTCCAGTTTTTTGAACCACCTTCGTAATAAGTTTCCCTATGCCGCATAACAAATACGCCACAGTCAACTTTGTTTTTGGCATCTCTCCAAAGAAAAGAAATTTTGGCTATCTTCATGCTTGAGACCTTGTCTGACAAACGTGGGAGGTTTCTGGATCTCAAATATCCAACAAGAAAATCTCTCTGAAAAAAAAGAAAAAAAACACAGTTATTAAAAATGTGTTAACAGTGCATGATATAATATGTTGAACTATATATGCAATGTTCTAAAATTAATTTAAAAGATTAGAAATTATTACCAGATGCACATGTTGAGACTGGTATTTTCCAAGGATGGTTCCACCGACATAAGAATTGTCCAAAATATTGATAGCATCTTGCTTAAAATCAAAAGTGACCATATACAGGTGCTCGCTCTTGCACACAGGGAACAAAATATGATAAAAAAAAACAAAAATTATATAATATTAGCATGTTACTAAATAATTAAATTGATCAATACCAATGTAAAAAGAAATTACCATATCACTATCTTCAAGTTTATCATCACATCTTGATTTTTTTTAAATCATTAGTCATACTTTCACAGAATAAACGAGCTTTATATTCAAAATCTAATTGTTCATTGGGTTGTGGAACACTGTGCATTTGGAAACAAATGAAAAAAATATGTTATGAAATAATAAAGAAAATATAACTAAACCAGCAACTATAAACAACTAACATAGCAACTAGATATTACTAACACAGCAACTAAATAGAACTAACCTAGCAGTGTTATACAACTAACCTAGCAGCAGCAGACAACTGACCTAGCAGCTTCAGATAATTAACCTAGCAACAAGAAATAAGTAACCTAGCATTTTGAGACAACTAACCTAGCAACATCACACAACTAACCTAGCTACAAGATATAAGTAACATAACAGCTCGACAACTATCAAAATATCAGAAAACTAACCTAGCAATATTAGAAAACTAACCTACCAACTTCAAAACAAATAACTAAACAACTATCAAAAGAGATATTCAAGCACAGAAAATAACAAAACAAAAAAAATATTCAAGTGAATAAGAAAACTTACACTAGAATACGAGGATCCAAAAAATCTCAATGACATATCTGGTTTTCTATTCAGTTCTCTCAAATTCAATATCCTGCACCAGGTATCCAGCACAGACACAATGATATAGCTATCCAGTCCTAAAGACATAATCTGATCCATCATTAGAATCACATCGCCATTCTGAAAAATTGTCTTAAACCTGAAAAGACATAAATAAAAAAGAACAATAATTTATAAATTGTAAATAATAACTGAAACTAAATGACAAAAATAAAAATAAATAAAAAAAATTCTTAAGTATGATAATTTACCTTGTTTCCTCATTCTTATCCAATATCCAATCATAAACTTCTCGGTCCCTTGAACTTGCTTTTGAAATGTCGAGTTGTTTCAGTTCAAGTTTCTCCTTCTCTTTTCTTTTCCTTTTCTTTTGAGCTTTTTGCTCTTCCTCCACCTTCTCTTTCTGCTCCTTCTCTTTCTTCTCTCTCTCTCTTTCCTCTCTTTCTTTCTTCTCCACCTCCTTCTTCTCTTTTTCCTCTCTTTCTTTCTTCTCTTTCTCTTTCTTTTCCTCCTCTTTCTCCTCTTTCTCCTTCTGCTCTCTCTCCTTTTGCTCCCTCACCTACTTCTCTTTCTCCTCCTTCTCTTTCTTCTCTCTCTCTCTTCCCTCTCTTTCTCCTTCTGCTCTCTCTACTTCTCTTTCTCCTCCTTGTCCTTCTTCTCTCTCTCTTCCCTCTCTTTCTCCTTCTGCTTCTCTTTCTCTTCTTGCTGCAACCTCTCTCTCTCTCTCTTTTTGTTGATTCTCTTTCTCTTCTTGCTCCCTCTGCTTCTCAATTCTCTCTCTCTTTCTCTTTTTCTTTCTCATTTTCATCTCTCACTCTCTCTTCTTCTTCCAACAACTTCTCTCTATCAATTCTCTCTCTCGCCCTTTCTCTTTCTCCAGTTTCTCCCTCTCTTTCTCCTGCTTCTCTTTCTCCTCCTCTCTCTCATCGATTTTCTTCTGCCTCTCCATCTTCACTATATTTATTTTATCTCTCTCACTGATCTCTGACTCTTTCTTCTTTGCAGTTTGAGCCTCCTTCACCGACTCAAACACAATTGCAAGAGGAGCATCTTCAGGAATTTCTGCAGAGGGTTAGGGGATAGCAACAATATCCAGATTCCTTTTCGTCTTTTTCTCTTCCCTCTTTCTCTTTTTATCCTCTCTCTTTTTCTCTCTTCTTCCTTCTCCTTCTCCTCTCTCTGTTTGTCTTCTATTTCTTCCATCTGTCTCGCCACCTCTTCATCTACTCGCTTAAGAAATGCAGCATCTTGAGAAACTAAAACTGGTTCTTCATCGCCGATTGGGGCTTGGGAAAGTTGCCTTGAAATTTGAAGAACGTCATCCCAACCTCCTCTGTCACTCTCTTGGGACTGGAAAGACAACCCCAATCCCAATGAATAACTGGGCCTTTCATTGTGATGCTTCTTCTTGTATGCAGCCCTCTTCCCAATTGCAACCTCAACCTTCTCAGCAAATGCAACAATTTCTGGATCATTCCAGAAAGCAGCTGCTTCTTCACTATTATCTTCAAAAGAATCTTTCCTCTGAGAAGATTGAGGTACATTGGGGCTGAAAGTGATAAGATTTTCAGTTGCTTTTTGAATCTTCTTAAAATTTAAATCTTCAGTCACTTAAGCGGGTGCATCTTCAAGCAAGGTTATTACGTCAACCACATCAGACGCCAAGCACATAACCTTGCTGACAAGCTTGGATTTATAACCCTGTTTATACATACAATTAAACAGAGTGAACAATTATAAGAAAGTATGGAGGAAAAATAAACTGAACATGCATAATACAAAGAAGTAAACTAGAAGTAATTAACCTAGCAACAAGAAAGAAGTAACCTAGCAGATATATAACTATCCAAGCACTCACATAAAACTATCCTAGCAACAGAAGATAATTAACCTAGCAACAACAGACAACTAACCTAGCAACAATGTACTACTAACCTAGCACTAACAGACAAAAACTAGCACCATCACACAGATACCTAGCAACAACATACAACTAAAATTGCAAAATTGATAAAACTAACCTAGTAGAGATATATAACTATCCTAGCAACAGAAGATGACTAACCTAGTAAGAACACAGACCTAAACTAGCACCATCAGACAACTAACATAACAGAGAAATATAACCAACCTAGCAACAAGACACTACTAACCTAGCACCAACAGACAACTAACATTGCAACATGATAAAATTAATTGCCTTTCTTGCTTTCATCCCTTTTCTTGCTTGAGTTCGGAAGACGAACTTATGTTTATCACCCCGATTCGTGGATACATATAACTAAGCTAGCAACAACATACGACTATCATTGCAACATGATAAAACTAACCTAGCAACAACATACAGCTAACCTAGCATCAAGAGACAACTAACCTATCTTCCTCACCTCTATCATCCCGTTGTTCCCCCCTCCGACCACCACCTAACCACCCTTGTCGGCCGCCCGTCGGCGGCCTCTCGGCCGCTGGTCCTGTTTCCTATTGTTCCCTCATGGCCCCACCATCTACCCCCCCCCCTTTCACCTCCCCTTTCCCCGTCAGCTAAACCATCTTCTCCGGCCCCTATCATGGCGGAGCTTCAATCCTTGTTCTCCCAGCCAGAATTCCAGCAGTTTATTACGGAATTTTTGAATAGCAGACCTAAGAACAAAATTTTGGAAGAAGGGAAGTTATTTCCATCTATGGCTTCCCCTCAAAACAACGTCGCGGTCGGAGCAGCTTTTAATCATCCGGCATCAGTCATCCAACAGAGTCAATGTGATTTTGAAGCAGTTCATTCTAGCTGACCAGTTGCATTTGATTCATTGCCGCCGCAGAGTTCAATCCTGCAGACCTACGCTGAAGCTGGTAGCGGCGTACAAATCAAAATCCCTCAGCTGCAAGATGGGAAACCCTCAGCTGACGTGGCGGTGACTCCTCTCCCTATCCTCAAGCCCAAATCTCCTCCCCTTTTGGGCCTTTAATAGCCTTCTGGGCCTCCAAACACTTTGGGCCCATTATCACATACCTTCACTCTTTCAGCCCATATGCCCGACTATACAGCCCCTATACCCACATCAGCCCACAACACTAAAACAGTCCACAAGTCCCCCTCTTCATCAACACACAAACCCGACCGCACAGACCAGACAACCTTTTCAGCCCACAGCACCAATCCAGCCCATAACCCCTTATCTCCCTCATACCTTTCCCAGCCCATCTCCATCCTCTATAACCACTCCCTTACAGCAACTGTCCCAGCCCGGCCCTCATCTCTCCAACAGAGGAACCAACCCGTCAATCGCCATCAGCAAACTACCGATCAACCAGCAAGCAGCAAATCCCTACCTGGCGCCGGCACGGGCGGCGACAAGGCAGCCGGAAAAGCTCAGTCGGCCGGCAAGCTTACCGGGACCAACCCGGAATTGGTCCCCTCAACCACCGCAGCCGATCACCGGTCTATTCCTTCTTCCCCGACTGATTATCATGCCAGAGCAGGCGCTTTCAATGCCGGAGAATCTACCTTGAATGTGTTGTACGTTCGCGAGGATGGACTTATTGTGAAGGCTTTAAATGCGGCGACCGGAACCCATTCCCCGAATGGGCCACCACCGATGGGCACCTCCATGGTCAACCTCGTTGTTGCCGGGCCACCACCGGACACCACCATCCCTCTTTTTTCCTTCCAAGAGGCTGTCACGGGGAGGAGAGAGGGCGGTATGGGCGGCCCGTGCCCGACACCCAAGGAGTTCACCCTTGATGGGGAATACGAGCATGCTTGCGGCACCATCATCCGCTCGGACGAAAACAAGGTGAAGGCTCGATTCTCGTAGGCCGAAGCTGACACCCTTGCCGGTAAGTTAGCTAACACCTTGGTATTTAAGTTCTCTTATGACATCCCTCCCCCCTGAGTTATATCTGCTGGATTAGGTCAGTTGGGGTTTAAGGGTAGATTTTCATGTAAGTGGTATAATTTCAACCATCTCCTAGTCACCTTCGACCTTCCTGAGGATTATAATGAGACGTGGCTTAAGACCTCCATTTCTGTGTGCCGATGCCCAGCTAGGGTGTTCAAGTACACTTTCGGGTTCAACCCGAAGACGGAGACGCCTTTCGTCCCCATGTGGTGCCGCCTCCCCGGCCTTCCACCACACCTCTATCACCGGGATTCCATCACCACACTTGCAAAGTGTGTCGCAACACCGGTCTGCATTGATGCCCCGACAGCCCTCCAGCCGAGGGCTAATGTGGCTCGGTTTTGTGTTGATATTGATCTCAGGGTTGAGCCCGTTCATGAGATTGAGATTGAGCAGGGTTCGGAGACCTTTGCTCAGCGGGTGATCTACGAGAAGATCCCCGCGTTCTGTACCTCCTGCAGCCATATGGGGCACATAGCGGCTGATTGCTACATTAGTGGCAATACGCCACGCCCCACTCTGCCTCCGCGCCACCGTGCGACTCAGCCGGGACCCTCCAATGGCCAGAGGGAACCGAAGGGAAAGGGCAAAGGCCCTCTCCATGCGCCCGGATCCCCAAAGGGGGTCAAGGATAAGGGCAAGGCTGTGATGGTCTCCACTGCCCAAACTGGAAAGGATGTTCATCCTAACCATCCTAAGCAGTTGGCTTCTGTTGGGCCCAAGGCCAAGACCTCGGTCTTCATTCCCAGACACACCCTTCAGTCGGCCTTTAAGGCCAACCACTCATTCTTTGTTGTCCTCTCCCCTGAGGCAGAGGAGGAGCCTGAGACCTCTACCAGTGATCCCCATAGGTCCTTAGATCTTCCTTTTTTAGACGATGATGACCTCCTAGCTGAGCATCTGGAGCAGTCGGACGCCTCGACCTGTGGTACGTCCGTTCACTTAGCTGATGACAACACTCGAGGTGTTGTTCCTTTGTCTGTCCATTCATCTAGCCAGGACCGCTCCCTGGAGATGAGGACAGCCCTGCCACCGCTCCCCCGAAAGGGGAAGAGCCAACACATCTTCCCTCTGCTGAGCTTGGGAGCTCAGCTGAGCATATTGCTACTCTCCAGCCTCACTCTCTCAGTGAGCACACGAGTGCTCCGCCAAATGGAGCCTCTCTCCCTCCCATCTCGGAGCAGGCATGCGGTCTTAACCGCGCTCAGCATGACGTCTCGTGCGAGAGTTTCGTCTCTAGCGCATTCGTCCACTTTGACAGACAGGAGACGACCCCAGAGATGGGGCAGGTCCCTAGTGCTGCTTTGGGTCTAATTGCTCAGCCTGATGACTCGCAGGCTACAAGCACCTACCGAGGACGTCCCCCCTCAAAGACCAGGCCCACACCGCGCGTAACACGACAGACAGTCTCCCCTGCCCTTCGATCCTTTCGCCACCTCCTCGCTCTTTCAGGTGACTCGACCCAGCATCGCCACAGTCGGACCACGTCTGGTGGCTCTCACGCCTGTTGATATGTCTATTACATCTATTACCTGGAATGGCCGAGGCCTGGCTAATAGGGCCACTCTCGCTCATCTCCACTCTCTCATACGTGATCATAGATTGGACTTTGTTGGCTTTTTAGAGCCGATGATTCGCACCCCTGATTTTGACTATTACTCACGTCGCCTTGGTTTCCACTCGGACGTGGGTAACACTTCGCATAAGATCTGGTTCTTCCACTCACGTGACTACACCTGTTGGGTCCTCCGGGATACCAACCAGGTGCTTCATGTCGAGCTTTCTGCGTCCCATCTCCCCAAGCCCATATTCCATATCTTGGTTTATGCCAAGTGTAATAGGGTCAGGAGATATGATCTCTGGGACACCCTGCGTGAGATTGCTGAGAGCATGGAGGGATTGCCATGGATGGTTAGTGGCGATTTCAACATTTTTATGTATCCCGATGAGCGTGTGGGTGGCCTTTTGGATCGGTCTAGAGAGATGTGGGACTTTGCTCAGGCTGTGGCGGACTGTGAGTTGATTGACGCTGGATGTGAGGGTGAGCCCTTTACGTGGGTTAGGGACGATCTCAAGGAGAGGCTCGACCGTGCTTTGGTTTTTGAGGTGTGGTCGAAGGTGTTTGCGGTCACGGCCGTCTCACACCTCACTCGATTTGGGTCTGATCACTCACCCCCCCTTCATTAGGTGTCCATTTTCAAGCACCCCTCGCCGTTCATCCTTTAGGTTCCAAAACATGTGGGTTCTCCACCACTCCTTCCATGACACTGTCAGGGACTCCTGGCTTCAGCCGACTGGGCTCTTCGGGATGCGCAATCTCGAGGCGAAGCTCGTCAGACTGCGGCGTAGGTTGAGACAGTAGAACTGGGATGTTTTTAGAAACCTCCATCAGCGCCTTTCCGCGGCTCAGAGTTCGCATGCGGAGGCTGAGCGGGCCTATGATCTGGACCCCACTCCGGAGAATAGGACTGTGATGCGCCGCTGCCATGTTGAGTACCAGCACCGACTCCTTATGGAGGAGGATTTCTGGAAGCAGAAGGCGGTCGTTCGCTGGGTGGCCGAGGGCGAG
>CACSLK010023397.1:6631579-6648123 GCA_902706635.1 Striga hermonthica
AATCTAATGGCTAGGAATGGGTCTCACATTCACACTTTAAATATGTGTACTCATTGGATCCAATCCCTATAAATATGTATATATATATTTATTCCTTGATATAAGAGAAAATAACTGTTTTACTTTTTCTTGTTCACCATATAATACTTTATTATTATTTTATTATAAACTTTATTTTCATATAATGTTATTATTATTTATAAAAGTTGTAGAATTTGTACGTCCTCTTTTGGTTTTAATTTTATGTAATGAAAAATATAATGCATGTTAGAATTATTATATATGTAATCAATTTAAAATATGTATATAAATTCAAAATTAAATAGTGTATAAATATTTTACAAAATATACACACATGTTTTTTTTTAGAATTTAATTTTGTATAGTAATTAAACAACTTGGATTTAGCAAATGCCAAAAACTCAATCTCTTCTATAATCAAGATTTTTCTAATTTGAATTATAAGTATTTATAGTTTATTTAGCATACTCTGCAATGAAAATACATTTTACAATAATTTTATTATAGCAAAAAAATAAAATAAAAAAATGATAAAAAAATATTCATGATTGCCAATAATGTTTAAATTATTTTTTAAGATTAGTTAATATATTTCAATTTTAATCTTTTGTCAGTAGTAAAACTATTTAATGTATCTGGTCATATCTCTTATATTAATTTGAAATATAATTTATTTATATTTAACGAAATAAAGCTAAGAAAAAATTATATTGGAAAATATTAATTCACCAACTTGTTTTCGCCTGATTAATTGGAAGAAAAAATTCTACCTAACTTATTACGATTTTATATACATATTTTTTTTAATAAAAAGTGAATATTTATGAAAATAATTAATATTATGGTTAGAACTTAAAATATCTTGTAATATTTATCTTGACTAAAATATTATCAACATGAATCACGGAAAATCAATCTTGTAATTTATTATAATGGATATAAATGGAATTATTGCATATAATAATAAAATTATTTTTTTTTTACCATATCTAATTTGATTTTATTTGAAAACATGTATATGGAAGCAATTAATGCATATATTTAAAAAGTTTCCAAAAATATCTATGCAATAAATGCTTCATAAACTTATGACTATCTATATATATATAAAGAGAGAACGTATTTACCAAAAATAGTAACAAAAAGTAACCAGCATTTATTGTATTTTATTTTTGGCAGTTTTTTTTTAAACTATTCCCAAAAATCGATCAACTATATATGCACCCTAAATTCATGGGTTTTGTGAATTTAATTTGGGTAAATTTCCATTGATTGTTACAATTTTTCAAAAGTTAAAATTCTTTCTCATTTTTCCTATACAAAAAATTGATTACCATAAATCGGGATTTTCCAGTTAGACAAAATACTATCACATATATCTTTTCCGAATTGCAGCAGATCAATTTTTTATTAAAAAAAATTGGATTGCATAGAAATTGGGTAAATTTAGGTAAAATTTGGCATGACAATTTTGTAAGTCAAAATTCTCTTATTTTTTTATTAAAAAAATATGTTTACCATAAAATCAGGAATTTCAAATTAGGAAAAATATTATAACTTATATCTTTGCTTAATTGCAACATATTATGTATTAAACAAAAAATATTGGATTGTATAGAAATTGGGCCCAATTTCAAATTTAAAATTAAAATTTAAAAATTTCTTATCATTTGGCCGGTTTGGCTATGAAGCCAACAGTTGGATCCATAATGGAGTCAATCTTCTATACACAACAAATATACCTATCATATTAATAAAATTATATTAGTGTTATTTATGTAGTCAGAGAATATGGTATGTTTACTTATTGTATGTAGAAAGTTGGTTCTACTATAGAGTCAACTGTTGGCTTCATAGCAAAATCGATCATTTGGCTACTATTTTCTTTAGTTCAGATTTCTTTTAAACATAAAACAGTGTCAGATAATATTAATTTGAAATTCAAAATGAAATCGGATTGGAACATCCTAAAAATCTGGGTTTTGTTTAATCCTCTAGGATACAAATTTGAAATTGATTTCATATACTTACACAATTTTTTTCTTCCTTAGATTAAGTAATTTACAATTTTAAAATAATAAAGCGATAGGATATCAAGAAGACGTTTAACAATCTTCGTTATATTTGGCTATGAAATCTTCATCAAAGCTGTATAAGTCATATCATATATATTCTGCTAAATAATTTAATTGATTTATTTAAGCCTATCTAGAATCCTAATATAATTGTGGCAATAAGCGATGTACTATAAGATCAAACAAATAATGTTATGTACAAGGATATGTTTAATAATATACAAGTTATATTTAGTTTTATTCCAATACATGCATTTTACGTTCATCCAAATTTAAATGCTTACATCACTACAAAAATAAATGTTGTATTCCAACGGAAAATCCTAGGGTAATATATTCCAATGGAAATTCCAACGGATATTCCAATTAAATAGATTCCGTTGGAATAGTTCCAACAGAAATTCTAACGGAAATATTCTGTTGGAATGTGTTTTTCATTGGAATTTTAGATGGAATTTGATGATTCCAACGGCTATATTTCCAACGGCTTTTTACCGTAGAAATTTCCGTTCGAATATGCAAATTCTGTTCGAATTTTTTTCCACCCCCGTTGGAAAATCCACCGTTGGAGTCATCAAAATCCAACGAAAATTCTAATGGAAAACCCATTCCAATGGAATATTTTCATTGAAATTTCCGTTGAAATCCATCGAAAAATTTCAACGGAAATAATAATATTGAAATATCCGTTGGAATAATTCTTTTGAAATATATTTCCGTTAGAATTCCATCATTTTCTTGTAGTGCATTAATAAAACTAACTTGTGCATTGCACGGGTACCACACTAGTTTTTTTTTTTATTAATTGGTTATTCTTATTATATATATAAAGATTTGATAAATGCTTGTTTACTTTGTTTAATTTCCACTGCGTTTCGCCTCGTGCGGTATATCGAACCCAACAGATCCCCTAGCCAACCAATTTACATCCTAAAGGTAAATTTGTTTAGTATTCAATTATAAACAATAATTCTTTCACAGTTTATATATTACTAGTGTGGTACCCGTGCGATGCACGAGCTAGTTTTATTAAGGTAAGCAGTTAAATTTGGATGATTGGAAGAACGTATAATACATATATTGAAATGAAACACAATGTAACGCTATATATTATTAAACACATCATTGTACACAAAGCTATTTTTTTGGTCTTTTGGTACATCGTCTATCGCCACAAATTTTATTAAGATTGTAGATAGTCTTAAATAAATCGATTAAATTATTTAGAAGAATATATACGATATTTTGTAAGTGTATGAAATCATTATTTATTTTGTAAGTGTATTCAATCAATTTCAAATTTGTATTCTAGATAATTAAACAAAATCCAAATTTTTAGGATGTTACAATCGATTTCATTTTGAATTTCAAATTAATATTATATGACTTTGTTTTATGTTTAAAAAAAGTTCGAATTAAAGAAAGTAGGAATCAAATGATAATAGATTTTTAAATTTTAATTTGAAATTTGGCCCGATTATTATGTAATTCGATTTTTTTTAATAAACATGATCTGCTACAATTAAGTAAAGATACATGTTATAGTGTTTTGTCTAATTTAAAATTCTCGATTGTATGGTAAACATATTTTTTTAATAAAAAATAAAAGAATTTTGACTTTTACAAAATTATCATGCCGACTATGCAATCCGATTTTTATAATAAATAATTGATTTGTTGCAATTAGTAAATGATATATGTGATAGTATTTTGCCTAATTCAAAATTTTTTATTTTATTTTATTCAGTTTTTTTAATAAAAATAGAGAAAGAAAATTGACTTTTGCATCAGTCAAAATTTACCTAAATTAAATCCACAAAATATATAAATTTAGGGTGCACATTAAAAAAATAAAATTGTTGTACCATTTCAAGATTAAATCAACCGTAATTTGTTCTAATTAAAATATAATAGTTTCCAAACAAAACACTTTAGTTAGCCAAAAAATTATGGTATGTAATATTGTTTCTTTAAGGTAGCACAATTTTTTGATAGAAAAGTAACAAATACCATAATTTTAGGATAGTGTTTAATGCTGACTTTCTTGAAAAAAAAAAAAAGTTACTAAGTATGAAATGTAATTAATGTTAATTGAGATTTGACCAGCATATGACCTACTATTTTTAGAAAATGTTAATTTTTTTTATATATATATAGATTAGTTGGCAATATTTGAGATCACATTTTTTTTTTCCATCTTGTCCATAAATAAATGGCTACCACTCCACTACCAACTACCTGCTATGCTAATTTATTTTTGTTTGCAGTTTTCCTTTCAACCACCTGAGCCCTCCCTCCTTAAATATTCAGCAGCTGCAGAACTTAATTGCAATATAATTAGTCCACTCGCTCTTTATTTTTCTTTCTTCCTTTTTAATATTATAATATAATATAATATTTGACTTTTGGGTTTCATAATAATTTCCTCTTTATTGCATTTCTAATAATGCTGGTGTAAAGATGTCCCTACTCCTTATACCTTTAGTCAATATACAAACTTGAAAATTTAATTAGGCGATCATGGTTTATGTGGCAAAAATCGCTTACTTAGTTAAAATCCATTTGCAATACACTAAATTTTTCTTTATTAAAAATGGTACATTATGTGTAATTTGTATCATTTTCGGGACATTATTCATAAAAAAATAGTACGTTATGTTTCAATTTGTAATATTTTTGGGACATTAATCTAAAAAACAACGTACCAATTTTGGGATAATGTTCCAATAATGATACAAAGTACAACATAACATACTATTATTGATTAGAAAAAAATTGGTGTACCAAAAATAGACTTTGGACAAGTAAACCGAACAAAACTGAATTTTTGCCTCGTTTTGGTTGGTTTGGTTCGTAATTAAAATCATAAAGAGCTTTTTTTTTTTTTACACACGCACACAAGAGGATTAATACTGATTCCTCAATTTTCCTTTCAGTGACTCAAATTCGGGATATGGGATACGCCGAGCAAGGTATGCGTCACTGCGCTAAACCTTCTTCGTCTAAAATCATAAAGAGCTTGACTAGTGGCATTAGGAAATTGACCATCTAAAGCGATGTACCATCTAGAATGAAATGAGCTAGCTAACCAACTACATTAACTACGTACTGTCCCCCAATTCTTTTTTATGTTATTTATTTTCATACAATATCAAGAAAAATGGCATTCTTAATTTACACAAAATTGAGATTACAAGACTATAGAATTGTGAAAGTATTTTATTAATATCACACACACACACACACACACACACCAATAAATAAATAAATAAATAAATAATTAAAAATGCCCTCAATTCATAAAAATCTTTTCAACAATATATACACAAGTGGTTTGAAAATCACATTTTTGCTATGGAGACATCGTATGATTCGGCTTATAGAGCCATCAATCAATAGTTATTCAAAAATAGTATATTGACACGTATTCTATAAGAAAACCAAAACCGACTCCATAGAATTTTTGTTGAAATCATACCATTTTTATTTCTACTATAAAATTGTAACTTTTTTGTTTAACAATCAAAATCATAAAATTTCAGTTTTCTAATATAAGATTATAATATATATCTTTTATTTAATTTTAATACGTGGGTCATAGCTGTAAAAGGAAATGCCGGACCAATATAAACACTTCATTTTGAAATCATATTATTTGTAGTATAAAATCATAGTACATTTTTTTTTTTCACAAATAGTAACTTTGAAGTGTCGAACTCGCTTTTTCCAAGGAGTTTGCTTCACGCTGATTGGACCGACAGCAACGGAACACTTTCACTACCGTGCTCACTTACCATATTTAGGATCGAAAATACTATATTATATCCAATTTTAGGGAGATGCTACGGTCCCGTTACGGTACCATCCCGTCGGTTGTTTTAACCGTTAGATCTACGTGTAGTTAGATAAGATCGATGATCCAACGGTTAAAACATCTGACGGGATGGTACCGTAACGGGATGGTAGCATTTTCCCCAATTTTATTTGTAGGATATGTTTTTTCTTCCAATATATCACTCTTACTTTAATTTATATTTTTATTCTTAACTTTACTAATATAATTAATAATATAACTTATTTACTATTACAAAAGTATTAACCAAATATTTTTGTATTTGGTTAATACTTAATTGAATTAATAGATTATTATTTCCCTGATTTTTACTTCGCCCTTTGATTTTAAGGGTGTAAAATGTAATAATATCCATAGTATATATATGCACAGTTTTCAATCCTATGTGTGTATTTTCGTTGTTTCGTAATCGTGTCGAATTTCTGGTGTTTCGTAATTCTATGTGCTAGTTTCCTATCTTATGTGTCAATGCGATTGAAGTAGTCCACCTATCCATATTTACCAAAACATATCAAGTTATTAAATACTTTAATAACTTAAATTATAAATATATTTAGTACTTAATAATTTTATATTTTTATTACCGTTATTTTATACAAATATATTAAATTAATTATATTTTGACAAACTTCGATTGGATATTCGTATTTCATAAATTAAATAAATAAATAAATTTATATTAAAATTAATTCATCTATTCATATTAATTAAAAATGGAAAAAATATATTATCAATTAAAAACGTTAGCTAAGAATTCAAAATCTTATTTGAATTAAAAATTATTATAATATAAGACACAAATTGTACAAGTGAATGTCTCATTTAAATATTGATTACATTGCAATATTTTAAAATGTATATTAAATTTAAATAAAAAGTTGTCTCGTGTGTGACAAATGTGGACATCTTCTTTTTGGTTTGGCAAAAGTGCCCTGAAACTTGTTAAAACCCAGAATCCGTGCCCAATTTACTTGCAAGTTACCGGATATGACTGATTTTTCGTGTGGCAAAACAAGACAGTAACTTGTTAAAATTCAAAATTTGGGCCCAAAAATTAGGCACGAATTTCGAGTTTTAACAAGTATCAAGGCAATTTTGCCAAACTAAAATGAAATTGTCCACATTTGGCACACACCCTTAGTTACATGGCGTAATATACAATTTTGCCTTCTTTTTTTTTTTAACTAGGATATATGTAACCACTTGTATTTTGTACTAGCTTTTTTCATTTAAACTAAAGGGTGAGACAGTTTGTTTATAAGATTTTTCAAAAAATTCTCACATTTTAACTCAACCACGTTTTTTTTTTTTAACTCAACTTTAACTCAACTACATTATCATCAATATTATCAATATAATTAAATAATATCAATCAATCATTTATACACACCACATAAATCTTAATTCACTATTCATCCACTCACATTAATTAACCATCACATCACATCTTCTCTTTCCTACTTTTACATCAAACTAATTTTAATTATTATATTTTAAATATTATTTTAATATATCCACTAATAACTAATCATATCACTTTTTTCAAAATTGACTAAACCAAATCAAAAAATTCCAAACAAACCCAAAAAATTTCATAAAAAAACGACGACAGTCAGAGCAAAGGTGTAGACAAATTAGGTCACCTATATACATCCAGCCACGTAACTCCGCCCATGCAATCCTTAATTACAATCCCCACCCACACACCACCACCGTCACACCACATTTATTACCACAACAAACAACGAACAAATAAAGTTTATTTATTTATTTATTTTTCCTCTTTAACACCCATTTATAAATCACCCGGCAAAATTTCTTTCCATATATCTCACAGACAAAAGTTAACGACGTCGTGTTAAAGAAAAAAGAAAAAAAAAAAAAGAAAAGAAAATGTCTCTTGTGACCGACGAGATCCGGGCAGCCGCGTCGGAGACGTACGAGGGGGACGATATATGTCAGGAGAAGTCTCGACTCCTTTTGACGGAGATGAATCTGCCAAACGGGCTGCTGCCGCTCAAGGACATGGAAGAGTGCGGTTACGTGAAGGAGACCGGCTTCGTGTGGCTCCGCCAGAAGGCCAAGTGCGAGCACCGGTTCGAGAAGATCGGCCGGCCGGTCAGGTACGCGACCGAGGTCACCGCCTACGTCGAGCCCAACCGCATCCGGAAGCTGACCGGGGTCAAGACCAAGGAGCTCCTCCTATGGGTCACCCTCTCCGACATCTACGTCGACGATCCACCGACCGGAAAAATCACATTCAAGACCCCAGCTGGCCTCAGCCGCTCCTTCCCCGTCGAGGCTTTCCAGATTGAGGAGCCCAAGGTGGTGGAGGAGAAGGAAAACGAGAAGGAGAAGGAGAAGGAGAAGGAAGAGGCTGGTGATGGTGGGCTGCCGGCGCCGGAGGAAAAAGAGGAGGTCAAGGCCAACTTGCTGCCGGAGAAGGAAGTCAAGGTTGATGCACCCGCGGCGGCGGCGGCGGCGGTGGAAGTGAAGGAGGTGTAGTAGTATGAACAAACTTGAAGAGTTACTACTGCTTGCACATTAATAATAATATCCTTAATGAGAGATTAATTATTTGAAGTTATGGGGTGAATGTTTTGATTATCATATTATATTATAATGTATTTTCACTTTCTTGAATTACATGTAATAAAAAATTAAACTTATTTTAATTTATTTGGTGTCCTTTTCCATCGTTGTAAGACTAATAATATGTTCAATTATTTGGTTTGAAAAAGTGTTTTGTATAATTACTTGTGGAAGCGGTCATATTTAATTTAACTGAATTATTAAATTATTTTTTTTATGGTTAGTGTACCTAGCTAGAAGAACATAATTAAAAGTCTGCCCATGTATTTAGTATTGGTGAATTATAGGGACTCGTATGATTCATTATGATTTGTTTAACTACTTGTGGAGGCGGTCGTATTTAATTTATTTGAATTATTAAATTAAATTTGTATGGTTAGTGTACCTAGAAGAACATAAAAGTATGCCCATGTATTTAGTATTGGTCAACTTATAGGGACTAGTATGATTCATAAAAATAAAATGTAGGTGTAGGTGAAATGTATTTTAGTGATTACAGGGGTTTAAACATTATTATATCTATAATTAAATACCCTAACAATATGAGTCATTAGTAATAAGAGTGGAGAATTCAAGTAAGACAAAGAAGAAGCATATAATAAAGTTTCTAGCTTCTTCCACTTTTCCTCCTCCATTTTTAACAAATTCAAGTGTTTTGAAATCTTCAAATGCACTTAATTAAATAAAAGCGTAGCGTACTAAGGCCATCTCCAGCCCTTATCTCTATTATAGCGCGGACTTTACTCTACTCTAGAGTAGAGTTGAACATTCATCTCTAACCCTTATCTCTACATTTTACTCTACATTAAATATATTATTTTTTATTCATTTTTTATTTCAAATAAATTGGTATATATGTATATTTAATCTAAAATGTTAATTACTCAAACAATAAAAATATATTTTATTTATTTTTATTTAACATAATTTTACTACAATCATTTGGAAAATGATTGTAATAGGGCATATATTCACATTTTGAAAAATGATTTAGGGCATATATGGTCTAGACCGTATATGGTTTAGGGCATATATTTATAGTCTAGATTTTCTTAGTGAATATATGCCCTAAACCATATACGGTCTAGACTGTAAATATGCATTAAATCTAAATTTTGTATAATTAATCTTATATAAATCTTATATAAACTTTTAATTTTAATGAAATCTGCTTGTTTGAATGTGTTAATTTTTATTTATACAGTACTATTTTAATATTAAAAAATACAAAATAAAATTATAATACATCAATAAATAAAAACTACAAAATTATTTAGAATAAAAATACATTGCACAAAGTTATTTAGCATAAAAATATATTTATTAATACACATTATACAAAAATTTATCATTAATATTACATTAAAAAAATAAAAAAATAAATAAAGAAAATATGTAGCGCTGCTACAGTGTTGCGCCACATCTGGCGCAACACTGTTCACATATGGCTTGTAGCGCAGGATTCCAGCGCAGGATTGGAGCATATATTTGACGCTACTCCAGCGTTTTGCTCCATTCTAGAGCAGCGCTGGAGTTGGTCTAAGGGCTCGGCTTGACATTTATTGCAATAGTTCGAAGTGTTCATAATATTCTGAATCTTTAGCTAACCAATGAAGTCAATTATAGTGTAACCGAACTCGAATTAGTCCAACTGAACTCAAAGTAGTACAATTGAAGTCAATTATAGTGTAATCGAACATGAAAAATATCAAACAAAACACTATTTTGTAGTTCCTTCAGTTACAAAAGAAAACTATGATAAATGGTGAGAGCTTTGTTTGGAGCCTATGAATGTTTAGACTATGTTGACATCTGTTTTCGCCAATCAGACCACCAAATGTTATTTAAAGTGTGGTTAGTAATTTAGTTCAGATTTATTACAGAAATAAATGAAAAAATAAAAACAACAATACTGGATTGCCAACGAACTAAGGTGCCTACGTCTTTGATATTTATTTAGGGGTTTAGGCCACTCTCTGTTGGGTTCTGTTAGGACGTCGGCAATGTCGGAAATAAATATAACTTCCAGCATGCTGGGAACAACATATAAATTTTCCAGGTATAAACACTGAACATGTGAATTATGAAATGTTACAAGTTTCAGCAGAAAACATGATTCAAACAAAAACCTAACATAATGAATCTAATAATTCCTGGGATTTTTACCTCACATATAACATCATCAAATAACCATATAAACCAATTAAGTTCCATGCATTTTCATCAAGAACTCAATTTTATACGATTTTTACAAGTTTCTGCAGATATAAACAAATAATCATTTACTCTAGCAATTTAATGTTTGTAGTATTTTTGGGCAAGGGATAACCGAGCTACCCGACTCGGGTCGTTCTCAAAAGAAGGCTCTTCGGAGCTTTGTACACTACCTAGTCGCCAAATCACACAACCGAAAACATCCTAGACATGCTAATCGCTTGGTTTGGGTTGAATTTAAACTAAACTAAACTACTAGTTGAAAGCATGAGAAAGCAAGTAAAGCATGAGCGCATGAGGGAGAAAAGGAGAGAGAGAGAGAGAGAGAGAGAGAGAGAGAGAGAGAGAGAGAGAGAGACAGAGCAAGCAAGAGAAATAAAGGGGGAAAGAGGGAGATTGGTTCATCGGAGTCATCATGATCAAAACCACGCAAAAATCCAACCATTGCCATGTTCGCTAAAAACCCTAAAAATTCAAATCAAACTCTAGCATGAATCGAGCAAGAATTCAACCCCTATCACACTTAGTCAAACATTCATGATCCAAAGCAACAATCTTTTCTTCCAAAATCTCAAGCACAAAATCAATTTTGCCAAAGCAAGAAAGATATACTAGGTAATGGGGCTTAAAACTAAGTTACCCACTCCACCATGCACTCGGGAGAAGAAACGGAATCAAAAGCTTGAAACTTTGCTCAAAACAATGTCGCCGGAAGTTCGCCGGAAAACTTGATTCATAAAGCTCCAAACCAAAATAAAAATAAAAAAAGAAAAAGAAAATAGAGAGGATTTTCCCAACTTAAAGTTGGGAAATGAGAGTTGTGTTCCAAAAATACAAAGCAAAATATCTTTATATAGCTACACCACAAAAACACACTAAAAACACGCAGATTAAATGAAGCACTCTCGGCCACGCTACAACATTCGCGAGCACGCGGCATGAGGATGGACGGTTGTGCACGAGAAGGGGGCTCTCGAGGTCGCGGATCTCTCGGCAAGCTCGCGGTCATGCCGAAACGAGGCTCTCGACGTCGCGGAATCGACAGCGAGATCGCGGCCATGGTGGAAAGATGCTCTCGAAGTCGCGGGAATTGAGGCGAGCTCGCAGCGTGCTGTGGCTATGGCAAATGAGAAGCTCTCGACCTCGCGAGAATTGAGGCGAGCTCGCGAGTTTGCTTGGCGTGTGGGCGTGCGTGCGGGCGTGGGCTCGGTTCTGCTTGATTCTTCGTTTCGCTCTATCTTCCCGCACCGAACTCCGATTCGCCCAAAACTTGGACCAAAATTCTTGTCTTTGAATGCTCTTCCTCCGGGTATGGTTTGGTCAAAATTTCCAGATTGGACGGCTCGATCGGCTCGGACGGTTCGTCTCCTTGTGCGCGATGAAATGGACCTAATCACACCAAAAACAAAGAGAAAAACGTGCAAAAATACGTACAAGCTATACAAGAGCAAGAATATACAAAACACGACAAAATGGACCGGTCGAGCCTAAAAACGGACCTAAGAACCACAAAATAAAACACATAAAATACAAGAAAATAAGGACAAAAACATAACAAACAACTCCCCCACACTTAAACCTTTGCTTGTCCTCAAGCAAACAAAACAACAAGCAAACAAAACAACAAGTAGTGTTGAAAGGAGAGATTGAGCGGTCCAAGATCAACAAACATGCATTATGTACTCTCCTAATCACTCGGTTATTTACAAAATAAAACTCAAACTCGAGAACACGTTCCCCCCATGTGAATCCAACAAAACAAAAACAAGTCCCAAGTTATTCAATCATGAATTACTCAATGCAAACTTCCTTCTACAATAAACACGTGCAAAAAGCCCAAAACGGTCTACTCAATGTATAGGATAAAAAAATCGAGACCATAAGCCAACCCCCATTTTTCTTTTCATTTTTCCATTTTTTTTTAATGAGTCACCTTTTCCAAATGGAAGCCGTTAGGACGATTATTACCTAGGTTAAACCTTGGAGGTTATTCCCGAGTCGCCTAGGCCGGTTTTTTGTGCTCCTTGACCCGATCTATCTAGAAGATTAACAGAGCCAAGAGGAGCCTAATCCTTTCGACTCCCACGAACTCATTTCGTGAGCTTCTCTTTCCAAACGAGGTTTCCGGACGAGATTACCTAGGTTTAACCTCGAGGGGTTTCTGTTTATTGTGTTTTTGTGCTTATTTTCGTGTGTTTTATGTGCTTTAGTTTAGTATTTTTAGGTTCGTTTTAGTGTCGACCGGTCCATTTTATCGTGTTTCGTGCATTTTTATTCTCGTATCATGTTTTTGTGGTTCGGCGTACTTTTCTTGTCTTTTTGGTGTTGTTTAGGTCCACATTATTCGATCTTGGAAAGACGAGCCATTTCTGAGACATTTTCGAGTCGTCCGAACCATGTTCGAGCCACACGGGCCATTTTCGAGCCGCTCCGGGCATATTATTAATTGTGTGGTAATATCAATTTGCGCATCTCAAGATGAAGAGAAAAAGATTTGGGAAGCATGGGTCGAAGTTTCAAGTCAATCGGATAACCGTGCGAAAAGTTAGAGCAAATCGAGTTGAAGCCATGTGCAGAGCCTGGGATTCGTGCCCGCGAATCCAATTTCGCGAGATATACAAAACTCGCGAGTTACTTCCAGCCCGCGAAAATGGATTCGCGCCCGCGAAAAGGTGCTAACTCGCGAGTCTCTCAACCAGTGCCTTGCTGCCCGCGAGTTTGAAGATTCGCGCCCGCGAAATTGCTCTATCTCGCGAGTTTCGCCCATGCGCACATCCCAGCACCCGCGAGTTTCCAAGCCCGCGCCCGTGGAACCGAAGTCGCCCGCGAGTCCCATGCCCATGTGCCTATCCTTTGCACTCGCGAGGGAGCCTTTTGCCCGCAGAAATCCGGCCCTTGCTCGCAAAAACCACTTAACTCGCGAGTTTCCTCACTTAATGTGTGTGTTTTAGTGTGTATTTGTGGTGTAGCTATAAATAGACATGTTGCTTTGTATTTTGGGAACAACTCTCATTTTCTTAACTTTCAAGTTGGGAAAATCCTCTCTATTTCCTTTTTCTTTTTATTTTTATTTTGGTTTGGAGCTTTATGAATCAAGTTTTCCGGCGAACTTCCGGCGACATTGTTTTGAGCAAAGTTTCAAGCTTTTGATTCCGTTTCTTCTCCCGAGTGCATGTTGGAGTGGGTAACTTAGTCTTAAGCCCCATTACCTCGTATATCTTTCTTGCTTTGGTAAATTGATATTGTGCTTGTGATTTAGGAAGAAAAGATTGTTGCTTTGGATCATGAATGTTTGACTAAGTGTGATAGGAGTTGAATTCTTGCTCGATTCATGCTAGAGTTTGATTTGGCTTCCTAGGGTTTTTAGCGAACATGGCAATGGTTGGATTTTTGCGTGCTTTTGATCACGATGACTCCGGTGAACCAAAATCTCTCTTTCCCCCTTGATTTCTCTCATCTTCTTGCGTGCTTAGTTAATTGCTTTCAATGCTCTTAATTTCGTAGATTAGCTTAGCTTAAATCAACCCTCAATTCAAGCGATTAGCATGTTTAGGACGTTTTCGGTTGTGTGACTTTGATGACTAGGTAGTGAACGAAGCTCCGAAGAGCCTTCCTTTGAGAACGACCCGAGTCGGGTACCTCGGTTACCACATGCCCAAAAATACTACAAACAAAATGGCATCGTTGCCGGGGAAGGCGAGTAGGCCATTGGATTTAGACAATTGATTGACTTATTTTTCGTATTTCTCTTGCTTTTTGTGATCCTTGCTTAATTTCGTGTGTTTCTTTGCTTATTTGTTTGTTTTTTATTTCTCTTGGTATTTGGTGTTTGTGTTCTTGTATATATTATGTCGTGTTATTCGTGTTTTGTGTTATTTTGTCTTGGTCTCGTGTGCCTTGGTTTGTTTGCTGTTCTTGTGCGAGGTAATCCGCTCGAGGAGCCCCGATGGACCCTTATGATTATTCTTATGCCGGAAGCTCGTCTCGTGGACACCCCGACAATTACCAAGAGGAGATGTACACAACATATGGGGAGTCGTCTTGTTTATATCCGAGTTATTCACCTTCTTACTCTTATGACGGATGCTCTACTTCCCATGGGTATGGCCCGAGCCATTTTTACCCGACATCTCGAGCCGATTATGTTTATGACATTTCGGGTCACGACGAGCCGCCTTATGTCAATCCTCCACCTCCGGATTATTACTATCCACCGCCTCCCGATTATGAAGGAACACCTCCACCCGAGCCACCTCGAGGAGCTTCTAGAGTCAATTTGGACGAGATCATGGAGCATTTAGAGGAGTGCAATCGATCCCTTCGTGCTTCAATGGCCCCCATGTCAGAAAAGGAAGAAACCGAGACCTTTGTTCCATCCTCTCCATCATTTGAGCACCTATCGGTTGGCCAACCTTGTACCTCGAGTTCCAAAGTTTCAATTCCAACAACGGTTGTGCCTTCCGAGCGTCACCGCGATGTTTTGACGAGCACTCAAGAGGCGCTTGCAAGCCTCATGTCAATCGTTGAGGAATTTCATAGTTGGAGTATTCCCATTCCATCCATTCTTCAAGTCACACTCACGAAGTTCGACTCTACCGTGGTCTCTTTTCTTGATTTGGACGCCTCTCACATTCCGCTCGGTAGGTATTGTTCTCTATCGGCGAGGATTATTCAGGAGAGTACTCGGTTAGAGGGTGAGTTTCGAGCTATGGTGGATCGGTTTACCTCCTTGAATGAGATGGGCCTCACTCTCGTTTATGACGGTACTCAATCTCTCGACACGAGTGAGGACCTTGACGAATTGGTTGTTAAAGAAATATCCTCTCTTGACGATTCGAACGTGCATTCCACGTTAGGTACGTCAAATTTCTCTTCCGGTGATAGTGCTTTGAGCTTTGATTCTAATGTTGAGAGTGAGTGTATCGATTCGGGAGTTGATACGGTGTATGGTACGAGAGAAAATTCATTTGAGGATTCGATTGTGTTTAACGATGTTGATAGTGCTCGGGAGGATGATATTGAAGTGGAGGATGTAGTAGTTGATGATTTTGTGGATGTTGTTGAGGAGGATTCCGAGCTATCATGTAATGTCGTGGACCCGAGGTGTGGGTTGATTGATGAGTCGACTTGTGATGTTGAGTATGATGTGGTTTCTATGTCCTTTGGGTCATCGTTTCGTATTATTGAGGACCGTGACCATTTGGAGGAGTTTAGATACGCCCATACTCCCGATGCTTGAGCTTGATGAGTACACGTTCGAGATAATGCAAATGATGCCCGGGATTGATTCGACGTGCTCCACGGTTATTTTTATATTTTCGGAGGTCGAGTATGGGGCATCGGTTTGTAAAAGTTCATTTCTTTTCTTGGTGGTTGTTGATATCCGTGCTCGGTTTCACAAGAATTCGGCCACGAGAGTGTTTTTGGCCCGCCTTTGTTTGGTGCTACCGGTTCGTCTACTCTTGGAAAATACAAAGGCGTGGCATGATCGACATTTTTTCTTGGATCCTGGTTGATTTTTGTTGGGGACGTCGAGCTCAAGACACTAAATTGAGCGCTTCGTGGGAGGCATCCCACGGTTTTTGCGTTTTCCCGTTTTTGTTTTTGTTCGAAAATAAATAGCCCCGCTAGCCACACGAACACGGCATTTTTGGAGAAGAAAACGAGGCTCGGAACCGAGATTTTATTGAAAAATGGGTTGAAAGATGGCAGAGTGTTGAAAATTTGAGCTAAGTATGGAAATTATTGAGAAATGCCCGTGCCGACCCGCTCGGCAATACCGACCTGTT
>CACSLK010023397.1:6757271-6776102 GCA_902706635.1 Striga hermonthica
CCAAAAAAAAAAAAAAAATAATAATAATAATAAAAAAATCCATATCCACCTCCAGCAAACCCACGTTATCTTTATCCAATCTACTGTCTCACCTACTGTTGTTTTGTCCTTTTCATCTGAAAATTGTTCGAGTCTTTGAGAGGCGTAGACAAATCGAGTAAAAAAGTCGAATAAATCATTAATTTGCCTCTGTCCGAGCATAGCCGTCGAGAAAGATTCAACCTTTAGTCGGAAGTTGGTTCCTGTTGGGGTAATATTAATTCGTGTTCTTCTCTCCCCAATCCATGTTTTGTGTTTCGATGAGTTGATTTTCTTGATAATTTCTGCTTTGATTCAAATGGAGTTTAGATTCTCTACTGGTTATGGCGTCTCTGGTTCATGAGCTGGGCTTCTTGTTCTTGAAGCCAATTTTATCAATAATGTTTAAGAATCAAAAGAAATCAAGAATTGGTTTTGTTTTGTTGTGATGTTGGTTTTTCGTAATGGTTCTTTCTAAAATCGTGTTTTCTTTTTTGCCTCAAGTAACTTTTTTAGTACTGTCTTGATCTGTGCTCTGTAACTTAGTGACTCTTTGGTGTTGTTTATAGATGAAGTGAAGGCCATATCTCTTACTATGGTTGATCACAGTTTATACTTTTCCTTTTAGGTACTCGGACCAAAATTCAGACATTCCATTCTTTGAACAATCCACATAAATTGGATAAGTATCGTGATGGGGTCTGAAGGTCCTGCTGCTGCTGCTGCTGCTCCCGTAACAATCCATGTGACGGGATTTAAAAAATTCCACGGGGTTACAGAGAATCCAACCGAGACTATTGTGAGCAATCTCGAAGCCTTTATGAACAAACGGGGTTTGCCAAAAGGGTTGATCCTAGGCAGTTGCACAATTCTTGAAACAGCGGGTCATGGAGCCCTTGTTTCTTTATACCAAACATTGCAATCTGCTGTGAGCATGAATGCCGACATGCCAAATTCGGGTAGTGTTATTTGGGTGAGTTTTGCGGCCCGTTTTACACTTTTTTTGGTATTGTCTTGAGTGAGTTGCTTCAAAATCCTGGGTAGATAGGGGATTAGTGCTTCATGAAGATATAGTTTCTAGGAGAAAGAACTTATGTGGTTTCTTTTCGTTTGACAAAAAAAACTTGCTTTGGTCCACTAATGGAAGAAGTGATTATTCTTATTTAATGTTTAATGCAGTTCTGGATTAGGACTGAAATGTTTTTCTTGATTGAGCACGTGGTTACTTCATGCGAAACTAGTCTAGTAAATGAGCAGTAGCTTTGTGACACTCTTAGAAAGGCAAGGGTATTGCATTTTACATAATTTGCAAAACAGAGTATTGTTTTGAGCTCCCCGTGGTTTTCGTTGTCCATGTTCATATTAAATTACAACTTTCTATTATCGTCAATTGCCATTTCTGCTCATGTTTATGGGGCTTGTTTGCCAACATTTCCATTCAGGAGTTGTTTAATGTTCTTGGAACAGTTATTTTAATAATGAAAAGTATAAAAGGAATAGAAGAATAAACACATTCACTTTCAATTTCAACTGTTCCATATGTTGAATCTTTATCTTTCTTCATCACGTTCTTCATTGTATAACTTAATTTTCCACACACTGATGGTCAACTTTATCTTTTCTACCTGGTTCTTGTAAACTTTGTTCAAGGGAATCCCATTTTTTATTCGCATTGATCAAGTTCAGAGCATTATCTGCATATAATAAAATCTATAGAACCATTATCAGTTCCAAACTTTCATGATTACAAATTTTCATCCCGGTTTTTTAGAGGTAAAAGGTAAAGCTTTTGAACCTGAAAGCTTTACCATCATCACTTTATTTAGATGCATTTTCATGTTTTAACATTTGCATTTTCATGTTGATGCTTTGTTTGCAGGTTCATTTTGGAGTAAATAGTGGAGCAACAAGATTTGCTTTAGAGAACCGAGCTTTTAATGAAGCTACTTTCCGTTGCCCAGATGAGATGGGATGGAAGCCTCAGGTTACACTATTCTTAATTTCTCGTAATCTTATCCCAGTTTTTCAGGATTGGAGAAGCTTGATTTAACTATGATTTTCATTTACAGAAAGTTGCCATTGTTCCAGCAGATGGTGGGATCTCACGAATTCGGGAGGTATGGTTCACGTATATTTTCTTGCGTTAATTTATTTCGAGGCTTATTTTTACTACTGTTCTAAAAATCGGCCTAGGCCCGCCTAGGTGCTAGGCGGTGCTCGGCCGCCTCCGATTTGTGCAAATCGGCCGAAAAAATTGCCTCGGCGGCGCCTAGGCGCTCCTAGGCGGACTTGGCGAGCACGGCGGCTCCTAGGCGGACTCGACGGCAAATTTTCTGTTTTTTATTTTTTTATTTTTTAAATACTAATTACATTATTTTGTTATCATGTTTTCTTTAAAATATATTAATATTATTATTTGGACTTATATGTGTGTATTTATTATGAGTTGAGTTAGTCATTTTGTAGGTAGTTAAAATAAATAAAAAAATAAGGCATTTAATATTGATTTTTAGGCCCGACTAGACGCCGCTGACGCCCTGCCTAGGCGCTCTAGGCGTTAGGCGCTAGGCGTTGGTCGAGCGCCTAGCGAGTTTTAAAACACTGATTTTTACCTAGGCCAAGAAAGATTCATGGATAATTGGTCAAACCTATTGCGTTGATTACTGGTTAATGACATACCAAGGTTTGTCGACCACTAACATGAAAGATGCTTGCTTTTTGCAGCTTTCATATATGTTATTCAAAGATGCTTGCTTTTTGCAGTTTTCATATATGTTCGTTGTGTTTACCTGTTGCTTTTCATTTGCATTTGCATTCGCATTCACATGCACTTGTTTTGGTGTTTCTGTGTATGGAGAACAATGATTATTGCTTTCTTTGTTTTAAATCTAGTTTCTGGTTGAGTTTTTTGTAATCTATTATTCTAATTATATTTATATGAAAATATTAAAATAATCTCATAATAATAATTTACCGAGAATTTTTTATTCTTCTATTTTTCTGTAGGACGACAATTATTTTGAAACGGAGGGTGTATTGGATTTTTGGTGTATGCTTTCGTTTGGAATTATTGAAATAACTTAAAAATTATCTCAATAGTCCCTTGAAAAAGGGAAAAGCATTCTTGATAATAGTATGTTCTTATCACTTTTACATTCCATGCTTCCCCATATTTGTGCAGTCTAAAATAAAAATAAAAATAAAATTTCAGGAAAAAGAAAATTCAAAGAAAAAGAGAAGAACATGCCTCAATCTATTGAAGTATTTTCATAATTTTGTAAAAATTTGAAGCACAAAAACAGTTTTGCAGACTTCCCTTCCGGTTGAGGACATAGCAAAATCACTGGCTAAAATGGGGTATGAAGTGACGACCTCAGATGATGCTGGCCGGTTTGTGTGCAACTATGTGTACTATCACTCTTTGCGATTTGCTGAACAGAATGGGATTAAGTCGGTGTTTGTGCACGTGCCTCTCTTCTCGACAATAGACGAGGCCACCCAGATGCAATTTGTGGCTTCCCTCTTGGAGATACTTGTCTCTTTGTATAAAAATGCTCTGGAGATGGTGAATAAATCCTAATATGTATACATATTTATATTGGGCTGTTTATGTTTGTGTGTGCAGAGATGGACAGTCTCTCAAAATGCAGTTAATAACAACAATTTGGGTGGATGAAGGTTACACTCTTTCTGGACATTTTTACATGTTGCTTTCTACCTCTCTCCTTGCCTCACCAGTAGGCAGTCACCACATATAATTTATTTTTGGGTAAAAAACTATTTTTCATTTGAACTACCACGATTTTGGTGCATCACCATATGAATTTTTTATTTTTTTTTTCAAACCACCATCTAAACTACATGGGCTTGTCAAATTGCCCTTAAACTAGAAATAAAAGCAATTTTGACTAAAAAAAAGTTGATTTTTGAGGGCATTTTAGGATTTTTATATATTTTTCCCCAAAAAAAGATAAATGAAAAAAATAAGAAAGACAACAAGGACTTGCAGCGCTGGCTTTCGACCCAATCCAAGGGGCCCTCGACTCCGTTATCTCACGAGTGAAACACGAAAACTTCTCCAAGAAAAGCCAGTCATGCCAATGGGGGAAAACATGGATAATTACAAGATCGAAATTTTTTCGGAAAAAAATCCAAGAAACGTCTGGTTGATATCCCGACAAAGTTTGATGGGGATATGTCGTTTGCCATGTTAAAGTCCCAGGATTGGGAGTGTGGTATTGCTAACCCGATTGCTACTTCTGAAGTTGTTCAGAAGGTTTCTCCACGAGTCGTGCGGCAGCTTAAGCCCACCTAAAGAGAGAAGTCCTCAAGTGGCCGATCACAAATCGCACAATAGCCCAACTTCTGAGGTTTTGAGGCTAAACTACAATTCACTTTTTCTCTGTTTGAGAAGACACTGAAAATGATAACTAAAAAGAATCGAGAACAATTACTGGATTTATTAATTTGTTAAGCCAAATTGCCCCCAAATGAAGAAAATATAAAAAAAATTATATTACTTGCAGGTCCACTTTTCTATTATCTGAGGAGTGTGTTTTTGTATTTGTTCAAAAAATATTTTTTTTGTGTAATTATGTTACATAAAAAGCGCGAGCCGAGTTTCTGAGCTCGAGAACCAGATTTCTCAGCTTGAGAATGACCTCAAGCTCTTGAAGGATCAACTTCGCTCGATCTGAGGAACTAAAGGAGCAACGTAGCAAGCTGAGAAAGACTCCGAGCAATCCAGACAATAGCTATCGGCACTCCAGGAACAGTTCTCCGAGCCCAAACCCAAGACCTATCAAGAAAACCAGGAAAACGAGCTCAGCAAGCTGAAACAGTGTTAGTGTTATATACTGAAAGCTTCGCTTTGGATGATATTACACTTTTACCCTTTATGAATGAGAAACATGTTAGATTAAACAAGATCTACGTTCTGTTATTTTGCATTAGATAGTGTGGGTCGTCATCGGGCGAATCGAAAATCATGCTATCAGTTACTCGCGAAACAAGAATAATTGGTTCACAACCCAGATGGACATGAACACCCCATAGTGAACGGTTGTAGTGTCAACCGTACAGTTTGTCTTTACTAATTAGATGCACTAGTACATTTATGTACTGAACAAGATCCCAGAAAGGAGCAGTTCATTTTATACTAATCGTCGTAAACGAACTAGGCCTCCGTTAATTACTGCGTACTCTTAACCCGTAAGATATTAAACAGACATATATGTGTAGTACTTATTACTTTGATTTACATGGGTGAGGCTTAGTGAACTGAGCCAATAGACCCGCTCTCTTGGTTAATATTGCTGCATGTATAATGTGCTCTTAGAATATATACGGTCACCATGTTCGTTAGTTTGATGATGTCCCCGGAGTGAGTTCATGAAGGATTATTATGCTAAACCCTGCAGGTGTATTAAATTCTGTCATAGTAATAATGTGATGAACGAGCACTAGCTTCGGTGAAAGAAATAATAAATTATTTAATTCTTGATTGTCAGTAATTGAATTAATTAATGGACATTATATCTTAAACATGAGGAGATAAATCGAGTAATTATTATTGGAGTCTCAATTGTAAATTGATCTAGGAAAAGGGAGTGCAATAATATTATGTTGGTGGCGCATTTAATATTATTTAATTAATTTAAATAAGTGGCTTGGTCTACAAGTATTTTAATTAATTAAGGAGCCCTAATCCTAATCTCCTAAGGGTCAATACTGTAACTCTATATATACATCATTAAGCTTATGAGAGAGAAGAGAATTCCTAATCACATGCCAATTCGGCTGCCCCCATATTCTCTCTCTCAGTTCCCATTTGAGCTTTATCTTCTTCTTGTTATTCCACTGGTACAAGATTAAGAGGTGTTGGAGATATACAGTAGAAGATCTGTAGGTAAACCGAGACGAAATATATTTCGCCGTACAGAGCTAACCGGAGGTCCGATCAAGACGTGCAGCATACCCAGAGACCATCTTGACGAGTGCTTTCCAACGCCGCCGAGATAGTCGTTGTACGACGCTGCACCCGCCCTCAAACGCCGCCGGAGTGTCCCAGGACTGCAAGCTTGTTTTTATTCATTATGCACCCGTTTGATCCAGTTTTCGATCCGATCTCGTTCGTGCAACCCTAGGACGCGATTTGCAGTCAACTATTCATTGGTGTGGTGTGTACGACATCCAGAAGATTAGCCAAATCGCTATAAATTTTAAGCCGTAAGCTTTCTACGTAAACCTTTAGATCGTTGCGCATAGGTTTACGTTTTGCTATTTAATTCGTGATTTGTACATAACGAGATCCTCATAGATCCCAACAAGTGGTATCAGAGCACTTGGTTTAATTCTTTGTGTACAAGTTCGAATTTTTACGGCTTTATTTGTCAAGATGTGTTCAAACGCAGCCATATATTGGAATATATTCGCATAACTCGGTTTTGCAGGAATTAGTTTAATCCGCTATTATGGCCGATTATGTGTTTGATGAATGTTGATGAATGTGATGTATGGTTTTAAATTTGTTTTTAAAGCCTCGGACATGTCGAGGAATTTGATGGATGAATGTTTGTAATAATTATTCACCCGGGGGTTGACGGATAGATTTAATTATTTTGTTTAGAAAACATGTACATCCATTCGTTGGATTTAGGATCGGATTATGTAATTTTGTAAATTATATTTTTCGTGTTGTAATCGTGGATTAATTGCCGGGAGATTACAAGAGATCAACGAGCCTCGAAAAATCATCCGGACTGGAGCCTGGAGATGCGCACGAAGGCGCGCGAGAAAAAAAAAAATTGATCGCCGGTTTTTTGACCACCGGCGGCCAGCGGCGGTGGCGACGGCGGGCCCAACAGCGGTGGAGGGGTTTTTCTTGGCAGGCAAACAGTACGATATCTACAAGGATTCTACTGCAGTGGGAGTTTTAGTTGAACAGAGAAAAAATATACAATGTTTCCTTATTTATGGGAACTCAATATTTAATGGCCATAATAGTGGATTTATTTATTTATTTATTTAAATTCATTATGCCATTATCTATTTATTTATTTATGCATGTTAATTAATTATTGTATTTGCATGGGATTAATTTAGAAATGCATATTTATTTATGTATGTTAATTAATTATTGCATTTACATAGGATTAATTTAGAATTTCATATATATTTTAATAAGTAAAAATCCGCATTTAAATTATACTAAGTTTTAGAAGGGATTTTAAATTAAAGTTAATTGTAAAATTCCTAAGGCCTCCATTTCTAATTTGTCGGTAAATCAATTAATTGCAGTTATGGGCTCCCCCTCGGGTGACATCGCTAAAATTAATTGTAGGTAATTACCAGGACGAATTTCTAATTAGATGATTAGAGGGAGTCTTATGAGAGAGTAGGGCCATCCCCTCGGATGACGTATAATCGAATTCACATGAACTCAGGATGGAGAAATGAGATTCACTTATAATGCGATTTATTTATAACTCCCTCGGGGTCCCTGAATTTATTGCATGGCCAAATGGAGACCGACTATTAATTTCGTTCGTCATGAATTTGGTTTTGACTTATGAAAATTAATGGGCCTTTGAAAGCCCTTCTCTTGCGAATGTTTGAGTTGTGTAGGATTGTCCTCGCATCACGCATTAAATCTCGGTGTTTTGAGATGTCGGTGAATTTAAGTTAATATTATTTTGAGGATATGAATATTAGCAGTTAAATTAAAATGTGTTTAATTTGTAAAATTATTTTCGTGTTTCTCAGATATTCATCATGTCGTTCAATCCGTTATCTGTTCTAAAAGAAAATCAATTTACTGGTCCTAATTATATTGATTGGAAGAGGAACTTAGACATAGTGTTGACTGTTGAGGGTTATAAGTTTGCGATCACTGAGGCTTGCCCGACAGAGCCCGCGGCTGATGCTCATGAGCAGGAGAAAGGGGAGTATGCTCGGTGGAAAAAGGCTGATGAGACGGCGAAGTGTTACATTCTGGCACCTATGTCAAATGTTCTTCAACATCAGCATCAGTCTATGAACACAGCGGCAGGAATACTTCTCAATCTCAAGAATCTGTTCGGACACCAGTCTAGGGCTGCTAGGCAAGAGGCTATGAGTGCTCTGATGACTACGCGCATGGCAGAGGGCTCACCCGTAAGGGAGCATGCTCTCAAGGTTATGGCGCTGCTCAATGAGCTTGAGGTTATGGGAGGTTTTATCGACAGGGAAACCCAGGTTGATATCATGCTCCAATATCTGCCGAAGAGCTTTGATCAGTTCCGGTTGAACTACAACATGCACAAGATGCATATGGCTATTTCAGAACTGCTAGCAGAGCTTCAGTCGGCGAAGGCCTTATTCACTCAGGCGCCTCATGCACTGGTTGCCGAGCAGGGTAGATCTCCCAGGCCTCACAAGGGTAGGAAGAGAAAGAAGTTTGCAGGAAAGGCAAATGTGCAGGATGTTCCAGTGGTCCAGCGACCGCCCCCTCAGGCTTTTGCAAAGAAGCTGAAAGGTAGATGTCACAAGTGCAACAAGTCAGGACACTGGAAGGTCGACTTCCCTCTCCTCAAGAAAGGTAACTCTCTCGTTAATGTCGTAAAAACATGTTTAGCGGTTGTATCTACCAGAACCTAGTGTGTAGATACTGGAGCCACTGATCATGTCTGCAATTCATTGCAGGGGTTCCAGAAAACCAGACGACTTAGGGAGGGAGAGATCACCGTCTACATGGGCAATGCTACGAAAGTGGCGGATGTTGTAGTGGGAGACATTACTTTCTCTTTTGATAGTAGTATTTTTGGTTTTGAGACATTGCCTTTATGTTCTTATTTTTAGAAAGAATCTTGTTTCAGTTTCTAAACTTGTTTCAGATGGATTTTCCTTTTCGTTTGATGGCTTGGTTGTTATTCGTTATGTAAAGCGTTTCATTTGTTCTGGTTCATTTAGTTGGCAATTTGTATGTTCTTAAACCAAACTCTCCTACACTGCAATAAACTGAATTAAATAATGTCGTGACTAAATCTAATAAGAAGAAAGAATCTTAGAGTATGAATCAAGCATATTTTTGGCACCTTACACTTGGGCACATCAACCTTAGGAGGATTCAAAAGTTAGTGGCCAGTGGACTTCTCGGTCCATTGGAAGAGCACTATGCAACTTGCGAATCATGCCTAGAAGGTAAGATGGCTAAGAGGCAGTTTACGACAAAGGGGTATATGAGCCAATAAGTGCTAGGATTGATTCATTCTGATTTGTGTGGTCATATGTCGAACCAGGCTAGAGGAGTTTTTGAGTACTTTGTCACTTTTATTGATGATTACTCGAGATATGAGTACATTTGTCTGTTGCACCGCAATTCCGAATGCTTTGAGAAATTCAAGGAGTATCGAGTAGTTGTGGAGAAGCTTCATGGTACAAGTATCAAGCCACTTCGATCTGATCGAGGTGGCGAATACCTCTTTTGGGAGTTCAGGACATACTTATCGGAAGCTGGGATTGAATCCCAATTGACTGCACCCGGAACACCCCAGTAGAACAGGGTTGCAGAACGAATAAATATGACTCTTATGGAAATGGTTAGGTCGGTGATAAGTTATTCTAAGTTACCAGATTCATTCTAGGGATTAGCACTGGAAACGGCTGTATATATTCTGGACATGGTTCCTTCAAAGTCGGTAGAAACTACTCCTTATGAGATGTGGAAAGGGCGCAAGCCCAGTTTCTCACAGTATCGAATATGGGGTAGTCCTGCGACGTGTTAGTAAGCTGTCAAGTTGGAGAAACGTTCGGAAGCACGAGTGTTCGTTGTCTATCCAAGGGAACAAAAGGTGGATTATTCTAGTAGACTAGTCTTAGAGCAGTTGAGGGGTGAAGTTGACAGTTCCCCACCAAGTGTGCAAGTAGATACATCACATAATACTGCAACACGACACACTGATAGTGTACCCGTGCTGACAGTACCTCATCGTAGTGGGAGGGTTTCTCAGTTACCCGTCCGATGTATAAGTCTTGGAGAGTCTAAGGGCTCAGTTCCAGGAAACCTAGAATCGGACCCAAGGATTTACAACGAGGCACTCCAAGATAAAGATGTAGATTCATGGAATGTTGCAATGAATGCTGAGATGGGGTCAATGGACTCTAATCAGGTCTGGGATCTTGTAGAACTACCCGATGGGGGTATGACCCATTGGATGTAAGTTGATCTACAAGAGAAAGAGAAGATCGGATAGAGAGGTGCAAACCTTCAAAGCTAGGCTTGTTGCGGAAAGTTATACCCAGATTGAGGTATAGACTGTGATGAGACCTTTTCTCCAGTAGCTGTGCTTAAGTCCATTCGGATTCTCTTGGTTGTAGCCGCTCATATGGACTATGAGGTCTGGCAGATGGATGTCAAGACGGCTTTCCGTAACGGAAACCTTCAGGAGAACATCTATATGCAGCAGGCAGAGGGATTCATTGCAAAAGGTCGTGAGCATCTAGCGTGTAAGCTTAATCGGTCCATTTATGGATTGAAGCAAGCTTCGAGATCTTGAAATATTCAGTTCGATGAGGTGATCCAGTCGTACGGGTTCACTCAATGTCTGGATGAGCATTGCGTGTACAATAAAATCAGTGGGAGCGTGGTGGTGTTTCTTGTGCTGTACGTGGATGACATACTTCTTATTGAAAACAATAAGAAAGAGTTGTCAGACGCAAATGTGTGGTTGTCTAAGCAGTTTGATATGAAGGACTTAGGAGAAGCGGGACACATTCTTGGTATTAGGGTCGTTTGAGACCATAAGAAGAGAATGTTGTGCTTATCCCAGTCTTCATACATAGATACTGTCTTGGCTAGGTTCAGCATGCAGGATTCCAAGAAAGGTACCATGCCTTTCAGGAAAGGAATCCCTCTCTTTAAGGATATGTCTTCCAAGAAGTCTCAAGAGATTGAGGATATGAAGACAGTTCCTTATGCATTCGCAGTAGGAAGTCTTATGTATGCTATGCTTTGTACCAGGCCAGATATCAGCTACGCCGTTGGCTTAGTAGCTAGATATCAAAGTAATCCGGGTAGGGAACATTGGTCTGCGGTGAAGCATATACTCAAGTACTTGAGAAAGACTAAGGAGTACATGTTAGTTTACCGTGCAGACAGCTTGTTACCTTTGGGTTATAGTGATTCTTATTTCCAGTCAGATAGGGACAAGAGTAAGTAAACCTCAGGTTATGTGTTTACCTTGGGAGGTGGAGCCATTTCATGGAGGAGTGCTAAGCAGAAATGCGTGGTAGACTCCACCATGGAAGCCGAGTACATAGCAGCCTCAGAGGCAGCGAAAGAGGCAGTCTGGCTCAGAAACTTCTTAGTTGACTTAGAAGTGATTCAAAGTTTTCCACGTGGTATCACTGTGTACTGTGATAACAGTGGAGCAGTAGCAAACTCAAGGAAACCACGAGCCCACATAGCAAGTAAACACATAGAGTGCAAGTACCATTTGATCCGAGAGATAGTTGGTAGAGGAGACGTTGATGTTGCCAAGATTGCATATGAGGACAACTTAGCTGATCCTTTCATGAAGAGTTTGTCGGAGAAGGTCTTTGTAAAACACGTGACCGGAATGGGAGTCAATTTCATGGCGATTGGATCGACTTAGGTCCTTTAGAATAACGGATGGATAGGACTATACTTGTAAAAGCGAAAACTTTAAGTATTAGTGGGAGATTGTTAGTGTTATATACTGAAAGCTTAGATTTGGATGATATTACACTTTTACCCTTTATGAATGAGAAACATATTAGATTAAACACGTTCTACGTTCTGTTGTTTTGCATTAGATAGTGTGGGTCATCATCGGGCAAACCGAAGCTATCAGTTGCTCGCGAAACAAGAATAATTGGTTCACAACCCAGATGGACATGAACACCCCATCGTGAACGGCTGTAGTGTCAACCATACAGTTTGTCTTAACTGATTAGTTTCACTAGTAAATTTATGTATTGGACAGAATCCCAGAGAGGAGCAATTCGTTTTATACTGATCGTCGTAAACGAACTAGGCCTCGGTTAGTTACTGCATACTCTTAACCCGTAAGATATTAAACAAGCATATATGTGTAGTACTTATTTCTTTGATTCACATGGGAGAGTGTTAGTGAACTGAGCCAATAGACCCACTGTCTTGGGTAATATTGTTGCATGTAGGATGTGCTGTTAGGATATTTACGGTCACCATATGCGTTAGTTTGATGATGTCCCCAGAGTGAGTTCATGAAGGATTATTATGCTAAACCTGCAGGTGGATTAAATTCTGGCATAGTAATAATGTGATGAACGAGAGCTAGCTTCGGTGAAATAATAATAAATTAATTAATTCTTGATTGTCAGTGATCGAATTAATTAATGGACATTATATCTTAAACATGGGGAGATAAATCGAGTAATTGTTATTGGAGTCTCAATTGTAAATTGGGCTAGAAAAATGGAGTGCAATAATATTATGTTGGTGGCCCATTTAATATTATTTAATTAATTAAAATAAGTAGCTTGGTCTACAAGTATTTTAATTAATTAAGGAGCCCTAATCCTAATCTCCTAACGGTCCATACTGTAGGTCTATATGTACATCATTAAGCTCATGGAAAGAGAAGAGAATTCCTAATCACACGCCAATTCGATCGCACCCATATTCTCTCTCAGTTCCCATTCGAGCTTTATCTTCTTCTTGTTGTTCCACCGATACAAGATTAAGAGGTGTTTGAGATATACAGTAGAAGATCTGTAGGTAAACCGAGACGAAATATATTTTTCTGTACAGAGCTAACTGGACGTCCGATCAAGACGTGCAGAATACTCAGACGACCGCCTCGACGAGAGTTTTCCAACGCCGCTGAGATTGCTGCTGTACGATGTCGCACGCGGCCTCACGCGCCGCCGGAGTGTCCCAGATTGCAAGCTTGTTTTTATTCGTTTTGCACCCGTTTGATCCAGTTTTCGATCCGATCTTTCGTGCAACCCTAGGACGCGATTTGTAGTCAACTATTCATTGGTGTGATGTGTACGACCATCCAAAAGATCAGCCAGATCGCCATAAATTTTAAGCTGTAAGTTTTCTACGCAATCCTTTAGATCCACTGCGCATAGGTTTACGTTTTGCTATTGAATTCGTGATTTGTACATAACGAGATCCTCATAGATCCCAACAAACAGAACCTCTCCAAAACACTCGCCCTCGTTGAGGACATGAAGGCCCATCTCACTCACAGCAAGGCTTCCGAAACTCGAGCCCACTCGCTCGCCCAACAAATGTTAACCTAGCTCGAGGCCACAAAAAATTAAAGACGGTGGACACTCTCCAGTCGGACAGACTCCGAGCCACCGAGACCCACGACGCATTGGCTCATTGAGGACATGGCAACGAGTTCTGTGAAGGCGGGGGTGATGTTGTCGAGGGTGGAAGTGATGTGGTCAAGGTCACCGGAGATTAATTAGGGTTTGGAGGTGGCTGCGAATTGAACCTTGCTGTTTTCTTTCTTTTTTATTTCTTTTATTTTTGGAAAAATATATGGAATTACTAAAATACCCTCGAAAATCAGTTTTTTTAGTTAAAACTACTTTTATTTCCGGTTTAGGGGGCAATTTGACAGACCCGTGTGGTTCAACTGGTGGTTTGTAAAAAAAAAAGTTCATATGGTGATGCGCCAAAATCGTGATAATTCAGATGGAAAATAGTTTTTTACCCTTTATTTTTTTTCTCTTCATCAAAGCTAATGTTAAGCAAACCTGACCGTTAGGCAACCATTTTTACAATTAAATGTTCGTCTGGCCCGACGACTGATCACGTGTTTTTTAACATATATGCATACCTTCACATTGAAATGTCATACTTTTTTGTCGCAGTAGCAATAGTATTTTCCCATTGGCATCCTTTATTTTTCCCCTCGTCTCTCTTGCTCGACGAAGAAATTACGATAGACTTCTGAGTTTTGATATTTATCAAATGGTAAATGTGATTTACCAAGATTTTTATAATTCAATATCAAAATGCTAAATGTAATTTACCAAGATTTTTATAATTCTAAGACAAATGTGATGAGTTTAACAGCCATAGAATAGAGTACTCACAAAGACAACAGCGAAAAAGAAACAAAAAACAAAAAAATCCCCAATTCACCGTTCTAATCCTCGTCCTCTATCAGCGCAATTTTCGGCGTCTTTCCCAGCGAGGCTCGCCGAGCAGTTGGTGGCGGCACTCCTAGGCTGTGCGGCCCGATTTCGGGAGGTTCGCCGTATGGAAGAGTTATTCTGCACCGGGGAGGAGGGTGTGCTTGACCCGCGTCCCAGTTTCTGTCGTTCTTCTGGTGCTTGGACGAAAAGGACGGTGGCCGTCTCCTCGGATTCTTGGCTGTTGTGGTCCTCTGGCAACCTCTGGCGTTGGCAAACAAGGTCCGGTTTTTTATTGTCGGGGCTTGGGTCTGTGTTGTCGGCAAAGTGTTGTTCGGGGTGTTGGTCGGTTAAATAGGAGTAGTGGTTGTTGGTGTAGGCTCAGTTAGGCGTTCTCTTGCAGTTTTTGGGTCGGGTTCTGTGGCCATTACTCTGCTACCGTTTTGCTGTGAGTGGCTATTGTTGTGGGAGGGTTGTAGTAACTTTAGTCGTTAGTTTTTGAGGTTTGGTATTTTAGTTGTATTTTTAGTTTTGTGTGTTGTTTTATCTTCTTTTGGAGGATCGTGTTATTCTCCTGTTGGTAGATTGTGTTATGTTCCTGTTGAGAGCTTTTTATTTATCATGTTTTATTTTGTAGTGTATGTTGTGGTTTCTAGGTTGCCTTGAGTAGTCCTCCAATTTCGGCTAGTTAGTCGGTTGTATTTATTTGTTTTAGTTAATGAATATTTGCTTTTTTAAAAAAAGGGACAAATTTGACACTTTCTAATATTTGGTATATTTAAACTCTAACTATATAGAAAATAGCAGTGTTTTCAAACCCGATCTCATAATTGATTCGTTTCACTTCCGAGGTCATCAATTCCATCATGTTGTCGGCTTATTGGGCCATTTAGACATGGCCACGGGCCGCACGACCCGTCGACCCGGCACGGACCCGACCCGATCAAACTCGTTGTTCACGGGCATGTCTAGGGTCATTTATTGAAGAAAATTAGTTAGTTTTATAAAATTTAAAATTGTATGTATATTATTTTATCTTATACAATTAAGTATTAATAGTATTATGTTTTGTCATAAATATATTGAATAAAATATATAAATATAATTTTATTTTTAAATACAAAATATTTTAGAAAACAAAAAATAATACAAAAATATGACCGGGTTGACCAACTAGGTTATATCCAACTGTAGCTAGCTGGGTCTCATGTTACACAATTCAAAGGATTCATCTAGATTGGTTTTGGCTCCAAGTCGATGGAAGACGGTCCGAGTCAGAAAAAAATAAAAGTTATTATTATTATTATTATTATTATTATTATTATTATTATTATTATTATTATTATTATTATTATCAATCTAGTCCGTATGTCTGCTTTTAAAGCATTGGAAACACCAGTAAATATCACAGTTTTCCATTTTTTTCAATGTTCTATGTTTATATCTAATACAAGTCTCGCACCCCGATCGGCTGGAAACTGTCTCGAGCTCGCCTCCCTCGCTGGTAGAACACGGAACCTGCACGTAACTCTCACGCCGGAGGGATTTTTCGGTGAAGAGCCTCCGACGCTCAAGTCAGTTCTTGAGAAGATGAGTAGAATATATGGAAAAATATGTAAGTATGAAAGATTTTGTGTAAAATCAGAGTTCTCGTCCCTATTTATAGGGACGAGTTACCTTCTTTCCACGCGCGGCTTGGGCGAGTCGACCTCTCTTCCCTCCCGCTCGTCCGTACAATCACCCGCCTCCACTATCTTGGTGTCAGAAAATGCATCACAGTGTGTCAGTGAATGTCAGAAACCGTTATCGCCCTGGACCACTCGCCGCGCGCCGCGTGTCCCCTTTCCACGTGCTGGGGATTCTCCTATATACTCCGCTATTCGACTAAGTCTGGAGTAGTTGCTGAGTTGTCCCTAAAGTGAAAAGTGGTCGATTCCACGACCAAGCCTATCTGACCATCTTTCCTCGACCAGACCTTCGAGCAGCCAGTTTTTGTCTAATTCTACTGAACCCGCTCTTCTTCGTCCTCTACTTCTTTTCTTTATTACAGATATTCGGTCTGGTTCGACCAGATCGCTGATCTATTTTAACCGACTGACCTGACGAACCGGTCCAGTATATAAAATCCCATATCAATATCATATATTTCAATAGGAATAACTCGAAGCCTCACGACCGAGGGCACGCCTGCTTTGACGTGACACACAAACAAAAAAAAAAGGGAAAAAAAATATTTCAATAGGAATAACAACTTTAGGTCAATTGTGGTCTAAACGATTTAATATTTCATATCCATCCAATAATTTAATAAGAACGCATATAATAGTTGGTTTAACGATTTACACAATGTGTAAGGTTGAGAAAATAAAACGGTTAACCTCCCGTGCAACTTTACAAACGATTAAAGAAACATGAGGAGAAAATGATAAGTCATGTTTGAATTATCTTTAGAATGAATATTTGGAATGAGGTTCACAAATATTACGTTTAGGCTAGTCATATTTTTCGCACAAAAAATACATATTTACACTGTAAATTTAAGTATGACATTAGAGTAAGAAAATGTATATTTGGTGGAAAAATATGACTGTCTAATGTTTAGACCATCTACAAAAGATTTAATGAGTTTTATGGATATTGAATACCATATTCCCAAATGCTTTGACGATACGATAAAAAATCATATGGATTTAAATCTAAAAATCTAATTTATTAAATTTGAAGAATTTTAAATTCGGCCGAGAAGTCTAATTTATTTTAATCACTGTTTGAGGGATTTAAGTAGTTATCAGATGTTTGGTTTGTTTTTTGGAATCAGATTGAATTATATTTGGAACTCGGGAATAGTATTTATTAATTGACCACTTTATTGTTTTCCTTTTAGAGGAATTTGCATCCCTCAAATATATTTTATATTACATATTTACACTTAATTAATATTTATTTGAAAATATACAAAATCTACACAACATAATTGCATATATACTAGAATTCAAATTTAAGTCAACTTGTCCTTTAATTAGGGAAGGAACATATTACACGGGATTTAACTCTCATTCTATTCTCTCTCTCATCTCTCTCTATTCCTCTATTTTTTTTTCTTCTTCTTTTCATTCGACCAATTTTGTTCTGGCTTTGCTGTACATTTTGAAATCCGTACGCAATTTTGTTAGGGTTTTTGGTTAGGGAGATGGAATCAGCATTCACTTTTGAATCGTTCATTTACAGAGAGCTTTTTGCAGTGTTCGATAGCCCATAGTGTTAGATCGAGGGTGACAATCTGTTTCCATCCGGCAAAACACGCCGGCGTGGGCCTTCTTCTTCGAGGATTTTCGGCGTCTGAGGTCGGTGGGGGCGGTAGAGTTTCTCGATCGGATCCCTAATTCATGTCATTAGCTATAAACTGTGTGATTGGCTATATGTTAAAATGTTTTGTTCTGATGAAGTCATACGTACTTGGAGAGATATCATTAGCTATAAATTTTGTGGTATATGTTTGCGTTTATGTACAATATATTTTCAGTATATGTTTCCATCACCACAGTATATATTTTGTGGTATATGTTGCGTTTATGTACAATATATTTTCAGTATATGTTCCCATCAGCACAATATATGTTTTTTGGTATATGTTGCGTTTATGTACAATATATATTTTTTGTTCTCATAAAAAAAAAAAAGAAATTTTGTGGTATATGTTGCGTTTATGTACAGTATATGTTTCAGTATATTTTCAGTTTATGTACTGAAATTATTCAGTGGCCAGCGAAATTTATCGGTTGTCTCTCTTCTCCTTGCATAACCGCCATCTTCTCCAGCGAATTTCACCCGTCAATGTTTACGTATACCATTCAAAAGTACAATTTAATGAATGATAAAAAATTAAAAAAAATATAGGGAAAAGGAATGCGCAAACATATAGTTTCAATCAAGAAATATACGTCAATATGTATTATATTTCGCATTCTGTTATTGAGTGTAAAAAGTGTTTGATCAATGAAAAATACCTTAGTATTTTTTTATATGTTGCGGAACATTTTTATTAATTACAAAATAATATCGACCCCATCAGTTGTGTATTTTTTTTTTTGCAAGATAATTATTTATTAAAATTCAAAATCATTGGCTTTCTATTTTTTTTTGTCAAAACCGTTTTGAGATTATATTAGATATGTAATCTTATCACATTCACCAAATATTATATATATATATATATATATATATATATAAATGGGACGTTTATAACCCACTAATTAAGGGAGAAGTCAGTTTGAGGTTTGGAAACTTACAATTTGGTAAAGATCTAATTAAATCATATCTTTTAGGTATATATGCAAATAAGATTTTATTGGTAGTAAATACTTAATATTTTACAAATCTTATGGCAGAGGTGTAAATTTCCCTTCATTTTATAGAATACAAAAAGCTACTATAACTAAAATTAGGCGTTGCTCCACAGTTGTCAGAATCGGTATAGAAAAGCTTCTCTTTTCTACTACAAATGATAGATTCAATCTATCGTGAATAAGTTGAATGAATATCCTATTCTATTTTTGTCATAAAATAAGTGTAATTCAGATGGGGCAAACTATTATTTTAGAGTAAGAAGAGTAGTAGTAAGCTCTCTCTCTCTCTCTCTCTCTCTCTCTCTCTCTCTCTCTCTCTCTCTCTCTC
>CACSLK010023397.1:6777468-6797918 GCA_902706635.1 Striga hermonthica
CATCTCAAAACCAAACGAGATGATCACTTGATGAAACTTGAAATACCATTGTCTAGATGCCTGCTTGAGCCCATAGATGGATTTCTTAAGTTTGCAAACCATATTCTCTGAATCTTTGGACTCAAAGTTTTCTGGCTGCACCATATAAATAGTCTCATCAATGTCGCCATTGAGAAACGTTGTCTTTACATCCATCTGATGTAACTCAAGATCAAAATGCGCCACTAGTGCCATTATAATCCTAAAGAGTCTTTCAAAGAAACTGGAGAGAAAGTCTCTTTATAGTCAATGCCTTCTTTCTGTGTAAAGCCTTTTGCAACAAGACGAGCTTTGAATCTTTCCACATTGCCTCTTGAATCCCTCTTGGTTTTAAATATCCATTTGCAACCAATGGGTTTCATACCTTCTAGCAATGGGACGAGTTCCCAAACGTCATTGTCATTCATAGACTTTATCTCCTCATTCATGGCATCTATCCACTTTTGAGAATTTGAACTTTCCATGGCATGATGAAAGTTGATAGGATCATCTTCCATCATTGCAATGTTAACCTCATTTTCTTGGAGAAACACAATATAATCATCTGGTATTGCGTTTCTTCTTTCACGTGGATCTTCTTAATGGCACAGGTTCTTGAGGTTGTAGAATTTGTTCAACAGGAGGTTCTATGACATTGTCCTGATTTGTGTCCTCAACAGTGATAGGAGCAGAGTCCTGATCAATGCTGGCAACAACTATGGGAATATCAACATATTCCTCTTCAAAGACAATGTCTCTAACATCATCTCCCCCCGCAAACTCAACATCCTCAAAGAACCGAGCATTTCCAGACTCAAAAATAGACTTATTTGTGGGATCATAAAACTTATACCCTCTTGATCGTTCAGAATATCCAACAAAATAACAACTAATAGTCCTTGCATCCAGTTTCTTTTCATTAGGCCTATATGGCCTAGCCTCAGCTGGACACCCCCAAACGTGCAAATGCTTTAGACTGGGCTTTTTGCCTGTCCAAAGTTCATAAGGGGTCTTATTAGTTGCTTTAGTTGGAACTCTATTAAGGATATACGCTACAGTCTTTAGTGCTTCACCCCAGAGAGATTGTGGCAAGGTAGAGTGACTAATCATACTCCTTACCATATCCTTAAGCGTTCTGTTTCGTCTTTCAGCAACACCATTCATAGTGGGCGAACCCGACATAGTGTACTGTGGGACGATACCGCATTCCTCTAGGAATTTAGCAAACGGTCCTGGACGTTGTTAACGTGAACCATCACATCTACCGTAGTATTCACCACCACGATTAGATCTAACAGTTTTAACCCTTTTGTTGAGTTGATTCTCAACTTCAGCATTATAGGATTTGAACACGTCCAATGACTGTGATTTTTCATGAATGAGATATATGAAGCCATATCTTGAATAATCGTCTATGAACGTTATAAAATATTGTTGACCATTCCAAGCAACTGTAGGAAATGGCCCACAAATGTCCGTATGTATAAGTTCTAAGACGTCTGAAGTCCTATTGGCTTCAAATCTCCTTTTATTGGTTTGTTTTCCCTTAATACAGTTGACACAAATGTCAAAATCTGTAAATTCTAAGGGGTTGAGAATATCGTCGGACACAAGTCTCTCTATTCTCCGTTTGGAGATATGACCTAATCTCTTGTGCCACAACGTAGCTGAATTCTCATCGGTTAATTTTCTTTTCACACCACGTGTATTTATATGTAGAGATTCATTGAATGAAGCAATAGTATCTAGTAAATAAAGATTATCATAACCTGATAAAGAACCAGAACCAACCAATTTTGAATCATGAAACAAACTGAATTTTCCACTTCCAAATGAACAAGAATAACCAAATTTGTCCCAAACAGAAATAGAAATTAAATTTCGTCTAAAAGACGGAACAACAAATGTCTCAGCAAGATCCAAATAATATCCAGTCTTTAACAATAATCTAAATTTTCCAATTGCTTCAACTTCAACTGTCTTGCCGTCACCCACATAGATGTATCTTTCACCATCACTTGGTTTTCGGCAATGGAGGCAACCCTGCATGGACACACTGATGTGAGGTGTGGCACCAGAATCTATCTACCACGTGTGTCCAGGAACCGAAGTTAAATTAACCTCAGAACAAACCAAATTAAACAGCATACCTTTCTTAGCACGCCAAGCGTGGTAGTTGGCACACTGCTTCTTCGTATGCCCTTCAGCCTTACAAAAGAAACAACCCGAAGTGGTGTCAGAATTGACATCATTAGACACACTAGGTGTCGGTTGTTGTTTCTTTTGTGGGACTGTATGTGCAGCTTCCTTATCCTTATTCCTCTTTATTCCCTTGCCCTTATTTTTGGAAGTATAGGCAATATTAGAGCTTTCTGTCTTATCTTGCTTCAACCTTTCCTCTTCTTGGACACAGTATGAGATGAGCTCATTCAGAGACCAAGTCTCCTTCTGACAGTTATAGCTCACCTTAAACTGGTTAAATTGTCCAGGAAGAGATAACAAAACCAAATGCACTAGCAATCCCTCAGAGAGTTCAAGCTTAAGTGCTCTTAATTTTGAAGCAGTATGAGACATCTCCATAATGTATTCTCTAATATTACCTTTACCACCATACCTCATTGAGATAAGATTTGCCAAAAGCGTACCAATTTCAGCCTTTTCGTTCTTGACAAACCTTTTCTCAATATCTGCAAGGAATTCTTTAGCAGTAACGATATTTTCAGACATAGTGCCCCTGAATGCTTCCGGAATGGCTTTCTTTATGATCATCATACACATGCGATTTGATTTCTCCCACCTTTCAAAGTCCCTCTTTTCATCTGAAGTACTGTTATCCGTAAGAGGAGGTGGAGAATCAGTCCTTATCGCAAGGTCGAGATCCATGACACCGAGAACTATTAAAAGATTCTCTTGCCATGCCTTAAAGTTTGAGCCATTTAGCATAAGAATGGAGTTGATGCTGGCAGTGATATTAGCAGAAGTAGACATAGCTGAATCCAAAGAAAAAATAAACTTATCATGCTCACGAAAAATACTTAGAATTAAAATTATAAATTCAAATAAAGGTAACCCCATCTCAAGACATCGTAACTCCATTAATATTTTATCTTTGGACAAAATATTAACTTGTAATTGACATCTTGATGCAGTAATCAAACATTGACAATAAGAACATATCAAACAATAAATCTTCCTTTGGGCCGACTTATTGTTCACATGTATAACCAAATAATCATCACACGTTTATTACCGCAATGGCACAAGTAATTCTAATGAGTACTCCCCTTCCTTTGGGCCGGTTAATACTCACTCAAATTACATGCACCCTTATCCTTTTATATTTTAAAACAAATTAATTTCCACAAAAGAGGTCGCTTTGGCGACATGTTGTTTCAATTAATCTATCTCAAAATATATAAAACTTTATACCAATATTTGAATCCAAATTTTAAAATTCTAAGACCAAAAATAAACTTAAGGGTTTAATCTTTAATTCACATAGCAGTAATTCAAGCCACGCAAATAAATCCAAATAGCATATGACGCACAAGCAAAACAATTCAAACTAAATAGTGAATCCAAATAACCACGTATCTAGTTTTCAATCCCAATAAATAATCATATTCAAATGTCCACTGAATCATTGCATTTCAAAAGTTTAGAAGCAGGTCAATTATATCCAATTGACATAAAGTGGTTAATATGAATTTAAATAATCTGAACAACTTGTTGTGATCAGTAATCTTATTGGAAAATAGAGTCAATTTTCACGCACCGAAAGCACCATAATATCGGATTCCCGCATTTAAAAACTATTGCAGGATTAAAGAATAAATTCATACTGAATCCATATACATAAAATCCGTATTACGAAAATAAATCCCAAAATCGAAAGCAAATCGAAACCCAATATCAAAATAACATATGGATCTAAATAATTTCGATTTCCCAAAATTCAATATGATAGGCTCTGATACTACTTGTTAGAATTAACTTTAGGCGATATACATCGCTTTAATCCAGAAGCTTTCATATCGAATAATTGAGAATCGAAACTGAATAGCGGAAGCGTACCTGAATCCATAGATGATTGATTTGGGGATTTGGCCTTCTAGGTCTATACGATCGTGTACCTTTCAGAGAACCCTTTAGCTTTTCTCCGTAACCTCTCTGTCGATGGGATGCAGAAGAGATAATCTGTCGATGTCGTATGACCTAGGGACCACAACCCTTTTATGTACATTAAGTTACATTGGGCATCTCTATTTTAGCCCATCATTAAAATAGAAGACCCATTAGTTTCTACACATTAAAGGCCCACACCCTATTGATACTTTAAAGCCCAATAACTTTAAACCTAAATTGATCACTTTTATTTGGGGTTCTTTATTTGACAACCACAATGCAATAATTATTTCACATATTAGCCCAATGTTGGATTAAGGATCCAAATTTGGTCGGCCACTAGTACCGGCCGGCTTTGGTCCGGTCGCTTTGACTTGGGCCGACCGGTAACGTTGACCGGCCAGAGCTGAATCGGCCGGCGCGATATTTTTTTTAATATATATATTATATATAATTATGTTATATATATATATTAATTATATATTATTAATTATTAGTCATATATTATATATTATTAATATTTTAATTTATATTATTTTTAATAAGTGAATATATATTATTTAACAGACAAAATAAAAATATATATTATTAAAAATATATATTAAAAATAATAATAAATATATATATATAAATAATTATATTTTTAATAATAATATTTTTAGTCATATATATTATTATTAAAAATAATAATATTTTTAGAATGTATTGTTTTATATATATATATATATATATATACATATATCAATAATATTAGTAATATAAATTATTAATTTATATTATATTATTAATATAAATTATTATTTTTTAATGGTTACTTATAATTGATTATGTTTTAAAATTGGTAACATACATTGTAATATATTGCAGGCACTTGAGGATTTTGGAGAAGATAATATTGATTATTGGCCTTATTTCAGAACATATGAGATATTTGATAGTCTTAAAAAAGCTGTTACGTATGCAGTCGACATGGTAAATATCTGTGGTTTTGAACTAATTATTTCAAAGCACACAAAGGGAGGAACATTGAGGATTCTGAAGTGTAACCGAGAGGGATGTTATCGAGGTAATAAAATATCCAATCTTGTTAATGCTGTCATGAGACGTTCGAAAACAAAATAAACTGGATGCCTGTTCGAGATGAGATTGATAAAAGTGGCCGGTACGAACGATTCATGGAGTGTATGTTTTCCTCAGGATGATCAGAAGGGATACCATAATCATCCGATGATTTTTTTTATCCCGAGGGTCATTGACAGTTCAACGGACTGAGTGAAAAGTCGAGGCAGATCGTTCGTGACATGACAGCTGCCCAGGCAAGACCGACGGTAATATGGGCAGCGATACAGGATAAAAACCCGTCTGACAACGCGGTTCATCAACAGGTTTACAACTATAGGGCTCAACTCTGATCAGAGAGTTTCGAGGGCAGAAATGTGACTTCCCAGCTTATGCATATGGCTAGTCGGGCTAATTACATAGTCTTCACCGATTCTGATAAGGACACACACACCTTGACACGTGTGTTCATGTCGCATCCCCATGCAGCCGTTCTCTTTCAGACCTATTATTGGTACGTCGGTATAGATTCGACGTACAAAACAAACAGGTATGTTTCTTTATAAATAACAATTTAGTACGAATCTTAATTATTATGTCTGAGTAGGTACGTTTTTTTATTCTTTGTTTGTTTTTGTTGCCCTCATTTGCACAGGTACAAGATGTCGTTGGTGAAAATAATATGGATGAGGCCGTGCAACAAGAACTTCTTGATTGCATATGCTATTCTAAAGGACGAGAGCCAGAATATCTATGACTGGGTTCTGAAGCGGTTGAGAGATCTGATTGGGCCTGATGTACATCCTTCAGTCATTGTTAGTGACAGGGATTTGGGGTTGATTAATCCTATTATGATTAATTTTCCAGTGTCTGTCTACCTTCTTTGCATGTGGCACATCAACAAGGATGTGGAACACAAGGTCTATAAACTCTCCCAGAATAATAAAGAATTCACCATGAAGTTCACGCGCGGCAGGTGGAAGAAGATCCTAGAAGCGAGCATGGTGGTCGAGTACGACTCTGCCGTGAAGAACATACAACATCGGTATAAGGCGTTCCCTCTTGTTATTCAGTATATAGAGAATACGGTGTTAGTCCACAAGGAAAAATTTGTCAAAGCGTGGACGAACAACTTCCTGCATTTGGGTAACACCCCATCGTGTAGGGTGGAGAGTTCCCATAATGTGTTGAAGCAGTGGCTTAACACGTCGACCGGTTCACTCGACACAGTGTGGGAGAAGGCTCACAAGGAGATTGAGTCCCAACACACTCAAATCAGGTACGTTAACTTATTAAGCTACACATATTTACCGTGCCATTAATGTATTAATTATAAATTCACTCATACAATCTATTATCAGGACCACGCTGGAGGAGTCAAGGAGCAGACGAAGTTACCATTACTCTGGATTTCCGTTCTCGCAGCTAACACTAAGGGTCTCGCATTATTGTTTGGAGTTATTGAACGAAGAGTATAAGAGGATGCGAGACTTGAGCAACGAGGTTACGACGCGCTGCGGATGCGTAATCAAATGGACGAATGGACTTCCTTGTGCCTGTTACATGAGTATGACGTGCAATGTTAATGCTATGATTACCAAGAAGGACATTCACGAGTTTTGGATAACACTTGAGGTGTCAAGTATAATTGCAATATTGAATTGAATGCTTTTATTTTTTTCTTTTATTTTTTTTTTACTTCACGTGCTGTTTTTTTATATAGTTTATATATAGATTATGATGTTTAATGTTTTAAATTTGGTTGTACGACCAGATTACTAGAGTAGTGCACGACCATCCACGAGTAGTGCACGACCATCCACGAGTGGTGCACGGGGGTCGACGGTTGGGTGGACAGACCTGTCGTATTTTAGGAGCCTTGCGGATGAGGTCGAAATGGCCAATCCTGCGACCGTGCATCATCTAAATCAGTACATCTACTCTCAACTTTACCCTGACCAACAAGGTTACGGAGAACCTGAAGTGAAGGAAAACACGCGAGGTCGACCGAAAAAGAGAAATTCAACGAAGCGTGATCCGTGTGTCTGGGAGTACCGGGAAAGAGGTCGTCCGGTGGGCCATAAAAGCACTTCATGACAAGCACCGACAAGCTCATCTTCTCAGTGTTCAGAAGGACCGACATGTTAAATTCTAAATTATTTTATTGTGTTTTAATCATTTCATCTAAATATGTACATAAATTCGATTATATATATTCTGATGTGAAACTTAATGATATTATAGAGACGTTCTAGACAGACTTCTCCGGTTACCGGTACTGGAATAGCATTCCCTACATTGTGCACGACTACGTAGAGAGTTACTTGGATGTGTCCGATGATGGGAACTGCGGATTTCGGGTAATTGCGAGCTATATTTTTGGTGATCAGGAGAAGTATCGGTTGGCAAGACAAATTATTGCAAATAAGATTGCGGGGAACATTCCAAGGTACGAGCTCATCTTCTTTGACGGGATCGACGCAACACTCAATCGAATACGCTGGGACGGGGGCCCTTATGGCCGTAACTACTGGATGGAAACTATGTGCGACCTGTTTTCCGTTGCCATATTTTTTTAATGCAGTTGTCGTCTTGTTAGGCATGGGTGAGCATGGTGACAATCCCACCTTTTTTAGTTCTACTGTACTGCCGCTCGTCGCACCATCGACGGCTATACAACCAGAGCGAGAGATTGTCTTGTGTCATCTTGGTTGTTACCCACACTACATTCGTGTTACTTTGACTCCCGGCCATCCAATACCGCATATATGTCCTTTTTGGGCAACACTTGGAGATCAGTCGGTTGTCGGTTGGGAGGATTACTACAACGATAGAATAGCTGCGTGGATCAGGATTCGTGATGCACCTAGGTCTTGATATTCTTATAATATTCGGTTGTCATTTTACGTTAGTTTGAACTTATGCATGTCATTGACTATAAATTTGAGTATGTATACGTTAATTGTGATGTATTTTTTTAACTATAATATAGTATAACATATCGGAAATATAAAAACATAATGTGAATGAGTAACGACATATAAAAAAACAATTCAACCAAAAGTCGAGCGTACAGTAAATAAAAAAAAACAATTCAACCAAAAGTCGATCGTACATTAAATAATAAAAAAAACACAACATTATTTACATCAAACATCAACGCCGCATCGCTCTCTCCCAATCCGCCTTAACTACGGACAGAGCGTTTGCGAACTCCGTAGCCAAATGAGGATCAACACGCTCGACCCGCGGCATGTACACAGAGAGGACGTCGTGGCAACGTTGGAGCCACTGCCCACAAAGCGAAGAGTTACAATTAATAAATATTATAATGAAAGCATACATTGAGAAAAAAAAATTAAGTAAACAACTTACATAAGAGGCATCGACGCGCGAAGGGACTGGGAGAGGCTCCGTGGGATCGCCACCCAACAACTTCGGACGAGAAACCCGAGCGAACCACTCAGAGTACGCTGGATCCCTCCCCTGGTGTAACTATGGTGGGGGTGTAGGCAGCCAGGTTGAAGGCCGACAGCTTTGGGAACTCGTCCCAGGAATCCTCTGCAGCTTCTGCAGAGTGCTCGACCTTGTACAACCTAGACTCCCAAGCCCGTACTACACTGGATGGCCGACGGATTTTGGGAGGGATACTGTTGAAGATATTTTGGGCAAATAGTAACCGAGTTACTCGACTCGGGTCGTTCTCAAGGAAGATTAGCCTGACTAAATCATACGTTTATTCAATTCACGAAAGAGAAAATAATCCTAAACATTCTAATTCAATTTGTTGATTTGGTTTTTAAATAGAACAATTTAAATATTATAACTTAGAAATATAATTTAAGATAATTTAAACAAGCTAAGATAATGAAAATGATTTCAAGAAATATAAATAACTATAGCATTGGGGACAATCAATTCCGGTTCAATTAATGTTTAATACAATCAAATTACTCGGTTAAACGATTTTACTAATTAACTCCTTTAGTGGTTTAAACACACTAACTCTCGTAATATGTGAATAAACATAAAAGAATGAATTATAAAAAACGATCAACACATAAACAATACGCTTCCGAACATGTTTACTCTAAACAAGTTAAGTTCGATCAATTTATCCCCTATCGGTTTTGAAATTGATTATATAGATTATAATGGTGATCAAGCACTTAATCATGAAATGGATAAAACTTGTAAAGATTAAAATTATTGAAATGCTTATAAACGATAATTAACCAAACTGATTATCCCCTTACCCTAGTTAGGGAATTAGTTGATCATGTTAATAGAACCAAACAAATATTCTTGTAAATAACACATCATTAATGAAAACGAAAATAGAACTTACTATTAATTAACAATCCGTAGAGCAAATGCAAACTTAATGTCTTCAACACACTTCAATAATACAAACTCAAACAATAAAAGATAGTGAAGAAACAAGTAGAAGAAGAAGAAGATAGATGTTGAATGATCAAAATGATGATGATGAGTCCTCCTTTTATAGCACAAGTAGTCTCCCTTGTAGTTGTAGTTGGATGAGAAAATAGCTGAAAATCACTCCTAACATGATGCCTAACTTCCACCTATTCAATCACAAGTTCAAACATAGGTAAGAAAAACAACAACCTGCAGTCTGCCAGGGTTAGGGGCGCTAACCATTCTTAGCGGCGCTAACATGGGTTAGCGGTGCTAAGGTGGTGCTGAAACTAAAAAAAAAAGTCCTTTTTCGGCCTTTCGAGCTTCGGCTAGTGTCTTCTACGTAAAATTCTTGACTTTCACATCTTTGATCACAGGAACCAATATCAAAACTTCTCAACTTGGATAAAGAGCATGATAGCCGTACAAATATAACCTGAAATCAAAACAACATAAGAAACACGAAAAATATAGAAAAATAGGAAAATAAATACCAATCACACAAAAACACACAAAACAACTAAATGGACCGAAAAAACACTCAGAAACAACCTAAAACGGAAAAATACTTAACAAAAATACTAATAAATTAGCAACAGAATTGGAACAAACAACTCCCCCACACTAAGACCTTTGTTCGTCCCGGACAAAAAGAAAGAAATGAAAATACAAACATATAAATGAGCAAAGACAATGGTTACAAGCTAAACTAATATCAAAATAAATCGAATCAAAAAGAATTCAAATGCTCATAATAACATACCTCGACTAGCACTTGGTTATTTTGAGAAACATAAACTCTCATGTACAAAAGTGTATCATATATATGTGCCTTACTCAATTTCTTTTCACAAATATCAATGGTCATGCTCAAATTGATTGATAATCGAGTCAAATATGGATTTGCCAATTGTCTAACTTTTACTTTTAAAACAATAAAATTGTATGCAATATTGATCAAGAGGACTTTTAAGGGTTATAATGTAGGTTCTTTGGATCGGGTAGGATAAATATAGGCTAAGTGGCTAAGGAAATAAAATCAAATCGCTCAATTAATTCACCTAACCATAATTATGGACTCTTCCAGTTGTTACAACCCAACCGTTTTCTTCCAAATCCTCACACTCAATAAACTATCACAACCAATAAACCGATAAATGGCTAAAATATAGACTCAAATTATTCACACGTTTTTGTTAATCAATATATACAACACAAATACTAGTCATTTCTCAATTTCCACAATATCATTCTCAATCATCAAAATATCATCATCACGAGGCAATTTAAAAAAAAAAAAATCGATACGGCTCAAAAGGGGTGACTAACGGATTTATTTTAGTAAGAGAAACGGGAAAATATCAAGAATGCCTCAATCATATTCACATTACACAAATTCGACTAATTTATTTCAAAGTAGACTCAAGGCAAATCCTAAGTGATAACAATTTCGACCAATATCCCACAAGAAAGAAACTAACATGGCTCAAATCTCACACGGTAAAATAATTTTCAAACAAAACAACCAAGTATTTCATCGAGATATATCTCTTATTCACGTTATCACAACTTCTTAATTCAATCAACCATTTTTTACTAATTTTTGCAATTCACCAAAGTCCAAGCTCATAAATATAGCACAAAATCCTACAAGCTACACTGGTCCACCAAGCAAAAGTAAACAACGCCAATCATATAGTTACGCAAATACGCAAAAAAACCCCCACACATAGCATTAGACAATGTCCTCATTGTCAATCCTAAGTACAAAAAGAGTTAACCACATCAACCAGCTCAAGAATAAAATAAACTGTACAATACAATAAATAGAGAGGAAAAGAAATACGTACAAAGCACAGTGAGAAATCACTGTGTGTCAGAAGATGGTGGCGGAGAAGGTGGGGGAGGCGAGGAATCACGGCTATCGGTACTCCGACGAGCATCCCACTGGGTAAAACGGGAGTCCCATGTGCTCCACTACTGATACTGACGTTCTGCCCACGTATCCCATCGGCTGTCGTGTGTCGTCCAGTGGTCAACATTCGTCTGAACAAACTCAGTCCACTGCCTGGTCTGCTCGGTCCAACGCTCATCATTGGACTGAAGGAATGCAGCCCAACGTGCATCATTCTGATCGGTAAAAGAAGTACAACGGTCATCATTCCGAGCTTCATAGTCGGAGAACCATGCTGGAGCGACCATCTGGGACGAGGCAGCTGTTTGTTCCTCAATGGTAGGAAAAAAAGTGGGCTGAGTGTGCTGAGTAGGCTGCCCTCCGCCTTCTGTAGCTGTCTCGTCAGCATCATGACCTCCCTCAGGAGGTGGACCAGTGGATGTACCGGTAGGCTGCTGGGACAAATCATCCGGTACGGGCAAACCCATCTCCCGCAAATAAACCTTGTAGCATTCGCTCTGTGTGACAGGGCGAGGAGTCTTATCGTCTATGAGGAATTCGACGCGACGAAGGTCATTATGAGAAATCCATTTTGATAGGATTGCCGGTTCGTCAATCGGAACATTGAATTACTCGGCTAGCTTGGTCACCACATGGCCCAAGTTCGGACCACGTCTCGAGTCGTTACGAACATCGAAAAGAGAGTCTTTCAAATATTGTAGCATGCTAACTTGCTTGTCATTCGAAATAGCCCATAGAATAAAAACTTGTTCCTTGCTCACCTTGTTGGATTCCTTCTTACTGAAAATCATGTGGGAGAGGTACTTGTGAATCACCACATGAGCCAAATCGGTGATCAAACCCGAAGATGGTCTGGTTGTCTTGTACTTTTCGCACGGGGAAATGGTGGCCCAATGTGGACCGACTTGCAAGCCTTGGGGGCTGTGGCGAGAAGGAATGTCGGTATTGAATTTGTAGATGTCGCACAAGACCGTGTCGGTAATTCGATACTCCGTGCCCTTTATTCGAGCGGTAAGGTACCGACCATTGTCGTGTCGGGCGACTGTGCTAAAGAACTCAAGCGTTATGTTCTGGTAGGGATATGTCGTTATGTCCTCAAATTCTTGGAGATCAAGTAGTTGGATGTAGCGGAAATGGTCGTCACCGATCCCGAGCTCATCATTGAAATAGTCTCAATCAAGATGTCGAGGCGGGGCAATAGGATTCAAGGATAGCCTTGATAAGACTTGACTTCGTCCATTGAAACGACCTTGAACGGAATGCCATGTTCTTGTGCTAATGTCGGGGGTGCATTGGCGGGATTGGGATTAGCGCTCGTGGAGGCCGCATTAGTGTTTCTCTTCGATCGGGTGCCTCGTCCAACCATCGTTTTTGTTTCGGGCTTTTCATCAAACACTTGGTGTGCGGTGTTGAGCTTGAGAATGGTGCTGCAATTTGAAGCAGTTCTTGCCCGAAGTAGGCCTCCTCACGCCACAACAATCACCAATTAGTAGGGAAGTTAAGCGAGTAATACCTTTTTGGAGCCGGAATTCGATCGGAATATAGCAATTGACGAGCTAGGTCATAGGACTCTTGATGACCAAGAAGATGTGGACAGAGAGGGTCACGTTCGGCTGTGGACTAGGAAGGTGATTGTACAGTTGTTGATGTTCGTCAGAACAACTTGTTGATCGGAACAATTTGATGGTGTTCGCCGGAGAAATTATTGTGGTGGTGTCCTCTTGAATGATAGAGATGGAGAGATAGTTGTGATTGAATATTTGTAGGTGATATGGTTGGAGAGAGATATTTGATGTCGGAGGTTTGAAGTTGTTGTCGGAGAATGGATGTCGGAGATAATCGTCGTTCGGAGGAGAGGATTTGTTCTTCGGGGTCTGCGAGAGAAAGAAGAAAAACAAAGAAGAAGATGAAGTAAAATGAAAAAAAAAATTGGACGTTTTTTTTTTTTTTTTATTGATTCTGGGGGTTAGCGGCGCTAACATGTCTTAGCGCTGCTAAGAATGGTTAGCGCCGCTAACCAATTATTAGCGGCCGCTATCCATTTCTCTGTTGGGTGTTAGCGGCCGCTATCCTCGCATTAGCGGCGCTAACATGGGTTAGCGGCGCTAACATGGGTTAGCGGCGCTAATGCATGTTACCGGTGCTAACCCCCCCTTTTTTTATGTATAAATATATATGTATATATAAAAATAATAATAATATGTACAACGGTGCTCGGTTTATTGCCAGGAGCTCGGCACTGTCACGATCAAATGTATTGTGGCTCGCCGAGATCGACGGTCTCGACGTGCTTCTTTCCAATTTCGCCTCCGATGTATGGCTTGATCCTTTGTCCGTTGACAACAAATAACTCACCGTTAGACGAGTTTAGAAGTTGAACTGCCCCGAAAGATAGCACTTTGTCCACAATAAACGGGCCACTCCACCGGGACTTAAGTTTTCCCGGAAAAAGACGAAGTCGGGAATTAAAGAGGAGAACTTGCATGCCCGGCACTAACTCCTTCCGAATGATATGAGCGTCGTGGATTCGTTTGACCTTATCCTTGTAAATCTTCGAGTTTTCATACGCCTCGTTCCGTAATTCCTCTAGTTCCGATAGTTTCAATAGTCGTTCTTTTCTGGCAAAATCAAGGTCAAAATTCATCTTCTTATTTGCCCAAAATGCTTTATGTTCGACCTCAACCGGTAGATGGCAAGCCTTCCCGTAGATGAGCCGGAAAGGGCTCATCCCCAACACTCCTTTATATATGGTTCGTTGTGCCCATAATGCGTCGTCTAATCGTCGGGACCAATCTTTTCGGGACGAATTCACTGTCTTCTCAAGGATAGTCTTAATTTGCTTGTTGCTCGTCTCTGCTTGCCCTGACGTCTGTGGATGGTAAGGGGTCGCCACCTTGTGTGATATGGTGTATTTTTTCATCAACTTCTCGAATAAGCGGTTGCAAAAGTGTTTGCCTCCATCACTCACAATGGCCCGAGGGAAACCGAACCTGCTCAAAATATTACCTTGCAAGAACTTGATAACTACGTTAGCGTCGCATGTCCTTGTGGGGATAGCCTCGACCCACTTAGACACATAATCAACCGCAAGCAAGATATACTCAAAACCCAAGGATTTAGGAAATGGTCCCATAAAATCGATTCCCCAAACATCAAAAATTTCAACTTGTAGATTATTAACAAGAGGCATTTCATTTCGGGAACCAATATTCCCTACCCTTTGACAACGGTCGCAAGCTTTACAAAAATTATGAGCGTCACGGAAAATAGTAGGCCAAAACAAACCTTATTGGAGGACCTTAAAGGCAGTCTTTCGACCTCCAAAATGACCTCCACAATGAATCTCGTGGCTAAAGGCAAGAACATCTGCTTGCTCCTCCTCGGGCACACATCTTCGTATCACCTCGTCTTTCCCGATCTTGTAAAGAAATGGTTCGTCCCAAAAATAGTTCCTGCACAGTGAAACAAATCGTTTCTTCTCTTGGGAAGAGTGGTTAGCAACAAAACACCATCGAACAAATAATTAACTATATCTGCATACCAAGGATGACTAAAAACTTCACTCAATTGCTCATATGGAAAACTGTCACTAATGCTTACATGCTCATGCAATGTGAGGGAAGAATCGACAGGAATAATACGAGACAAATGATCCGACACAATATTTTCACACCCTTTTCTATCACGAATTTTGACGTCAAATTCTTGTAAAAGTAAAATCCACTGAATAAGTCTCGGTTTCTATTGAGTTTTACTCAAAAGATACCTTAATGCCGCATGATCGGAATGCACATTTACTTTAGATCCCAAAATGTAAGATCTAAATTTTTTAAGAAAGAAAACTACAGCAATGAGCTCTTTTTCGGTAGTAGTATAATTCAATTGAGCACCGTTCAAGGTCAAGCTAGCATAATAAATCACGCGAAGTAATTTATCAACTCGTTGACCCAAGACGGCTCCAATCGCAAGATTTGATGCATCACACATAATTTCAAAAGGTAAAGACCAATCAGGAGCAATGACAATAGGCGCAGTCACAAGCTTATTTTTCAATTTATTAAAAGCATCTAAACATGCATTATCAAACACAAATGGCACATCATTAGCAAGCAAGTGACATAATGGTTGGCATATTTTTGAAAAATCTTTGATAAATCGCCTATAAAAACCTGCATGACCTAGAAAACTTCTAACACCTTTTACATTTACAGGAGGGAAAAGTTTTTCAATCACGTCGACCTTGGCCTTATCGACTTCAATCCCTCGATTAGAAACAATGTGTCCTAAAACAACTCCACTTTTGACCATAAAGTGACTCTTTTCCCAACTCAAGGCCAAGTTGGACTCAATGCAACGCTCAAGAACTCGAGATAAATTACAGAGAAAATGAGAGAAAGAATCACCGAATGTAGAAAAATCATCCATAAATACCTGTAATAAGTCCTCGAGCATATCGGAGAAGATAGAGAACATGCACCTTTGGAAGGTTCCAGGTGCATTGCATAGTCCAAAGGGCATCCGTCTGAATGCAAAGGTGCCGAATGGGCACGTGAAGGTAGTCTTGGGCTGGTCCTCGGGAGCAATAGCAACTTGGTAGTAACCAGAAAGGCCGTCTAGAAAGCAATAGTATTGATGTCCCGAGAGGCGGTCAAGGATTTGATCGATGAATGGTAGTGGGAAATGATATTTTTTTGTCACGACATTGAGTCGCCGATAGTCAATACACATTCGCCAGCCCGTTGTAATGCGGGTAGGTATCATTTCCTTTTTCTCGTTCTCTATAATAGTGATGCCGCCTTTCTTTGGTACTACGTGGATAGGGCTCACCCATTCACTATCAGCTACCAGAAAAATAAGCCCCTCGGAGTAGAGCTTTAGAACTTCATTCTTTACTACTTCCATCATGTTTGATATTAACCGTCGTTGGCTATCTCGGAATGGCTTAGCACCGTCTTCTAGAATGATACGGTGCATACATGTGGAGGGGCTGATGCCCTTAAGATCTCTAAGGCTCCACCCGATGGCTTTCTGATTCTTTCGAAGCACCTCAAGTAATTCTTGCTCTTCGTCCTTTGTAAGTTCGGTGGAAATGATTACCGGTTTTTTCTCTTCGTCGTCGAGGAACACATACTTGAGGTGGCGGGGTAATTCTTTAAGCTCAAAGCCTGATTGTGTGTTGAGCTGGTTAGTTTCACATAGATCGACGATCGGTTCTTTGTCATCGTCGAAGTCGGGTATGTGTCTCATCTCCCATTCTCATTGGGCTATTTCTTCAGTGAACAGATCGATTGTATCAACAAAAGCACATTCTTCTACAAAATTCACCGAGGATGCAGATGTGGTATCTCGGACTGAAATAGATATGGACTCGCCCAAAACCGACATGTTGAGCGTCCCGTTTTTTACGTCAATAAGAGTGTTGGTAGTGGCCATGAATGGTCTACCAAGAAGAATTGTGTGATCCTTCCCGTTCTCGTGCACTTCATCCATGTCAAGAATAACAAAATCCACGGGGACAATAAGCTTCCCCAAACGTACAAGTAGGTCTTCCACCACCCCCTTTGGATATCGTATCGAACGGTCGGCAAGTTGGAGGCACATCCAGGTTGGTCTCAAGTCTCCAAGGCCGAGCCGTTGAAATATCGAAAATGGCATACGGTTGATTCTGGCTCCGAGGTCAAGCATCCCCGATGCTTCTTTTCCATTCTGGAGGGCTATTTTGATCACAAAACCCCCGAGATCACATTCTTTTTTAGGTAAGTCGTGGTGCATGGTGCTTGCCGCCTCGTACACCACAACCTTCTCGCCGTCTTCGAATCTTCTTTTCTTCGTCACTAAGTCCTTGAAAAATTTCACATATGACGGCATATTCTTGATTACGTCGTGAAGTGGCAAGTTAACATTGACTTTTGAGAGCATGTCATAAAGGTCCTGGAATTGTTTTTCTTGCTTCTTGTCCCGAAGTCGGCCCGAAAAAGGGATACTTGGTTTTAATGGATTTGAGGACTTATGTAGAAGTGGACCTTTCACCGGCTTTTCTGAGTTGGCCTGTATATTCTCCTCAACATCATTTTCCTTGGGTGGATCAGTTGGCTTTGGATTCTCCGTCTCAGGCATTTTTACTTGGTTGTTTATGACTTTGCCGCTCCTTAAAACGGTGATCGCCTTTGCTTGCTCAGGTTGGCTCGGAAGCTTCCTTTTGTCGTATTCGGCCTCCAAATTGACAACTCTTGAGGCGAGTTGGCCAATTTGCATCTCCATGCACTTAATGGTGGATTCTTGTTTCGTCATAAATTGGAGGATTTAATCAAATTTGTCGTCTTGGGTGAGCGAGCTAGGACCGACTCCTTGGGTTTGTATCCCTTCCATGGGGCCATTTTGCGGTTGTTGATGTTGAGGGTAGTTTGGTCTCATTTGTTGTTGAGGAGCGAAGTTTGGGCGATTCGGTTGACGCATGAAATTTTGTCGGGGTTGTTGGGTGTTGTTGTTGTTTGACCACGAGAAATTTGGGTGATTTCTCCATCCCAGGGTTTTTATTGGTTGGAGTAGGGCTCGTTAACCGGTCGGTTTTGGGAGGCATACCTCAGCTTGGTTCCCATGGACTCCACATGTCCTGCATGATTCTACCGCCTTCGCTTGTACAGGATGCACGCTTCTCGCATTAAGTAACCTCATTTGCTCCGTGAGCTTGGCTATTTGGTGGGCTATCTTGTCTTGTCCGGGAGCTATCTCATGAACCATCGCCTTCTTCCCTCTACTACTCTTTTGAGACGAGTTTGCACTCATCGTCTCAAAAATCTCCATCATCTCTTCGGCCGTTTTTGCTCCTATATCACCACTGGCCGCATTATCCACCATGTTCTGAAAAGTTAGGTGGAGGGAATCATAGAAGGTGTTCATCAATAAGGCAGGTGGAAAATTGTGATGTGGACATTGTCTCTGTAAGTCCTTGAAGCCTTCCCACGCCTCGTGAAGTGATTCATTCGGTTGTTGGGCGAATGAGACAATTTGTGACCGGAGTTCTTGTGTCCTTTGATGAGAATAATACCTTCCGATGAACTTCGAATACACTTGTTCCCAAGTAGTGAGGGAATCAGGAGCAAGTTTCATGAACCACGCCTTTGCTCGATCCTTGAGTGTCCCGGGAAAACATCGCATTTTCAACTGATCTTCGTTGAGCCCGTGGAGTGGGAAAGTTTGGAGAACATTATAGAACTCGCGGATGAAATGTAGAGGATCTTCATTGGGAAGGTCGTGAAAGGACGAGAGTTGGTTGTAGTGGATGGTTTTGAGCTCGTAGTTCTGAGCCGCCGGTCCCAGTCGGATGCATGAAGTTACAGGACCGATCATTGGTTGGGCTAAGTCGCAGAGAAGATACCGCGGTGGGTTGTTTACTTCCTCTTCGTCATTTCTTGCCATCTTGCTTTGATCGTCGGAAGTTGAGGGTTCAAGGGAAAGATTGGCAAACAAGTCTCGTAAGGTCTCGTCAATGGATTTGTCCTTCGGAATGAGCACACGACCACTCCTAGTACGCATACAAAAACAAAAGTTTGTTACGAGCACCGGCTAACGAAGATGAGTGAACTTCAAACACTAAAAATAAAACAAGAAACAAGGAGAAACACAAAAACAATAAATCACAAGAACAAAGAGGAAAACTAAAACAAGTGAACAGACGCACGAAATAATTTTTAAACCTTCCCCGGCAGCGGCGCCATTTTGTTGAAGATATTTTTGGGCAAATAGTAACCGAGTTATCTGACTTGGGTCGTTCTCAAGGAAGATTAGCCGGACTAAATCATACGTTTATTCAATTCACGAAAGAGAAAATTGTAACACCCCGAGTTTTATTAATAAAGGAAAATACTAGCTTTTAATTTTAAGCTAGCCTTTGTTAATAAATAATCATGTTTATGTTCAAGCTCAGGTTAATCAGTCAGTTATATTCCAAGTTCGACTATTAGTTGATAAATTATTCGGTTAATAATTCAGTAACCGAATAAATTTCCAGATTTAATTCTGATTCGTTTATTTAATTAATGAGTTCAGAATTAATTATTCAGTCAGCGATATCCCGTCATGTTAATCATGTTTTTAGTTCCGAGAATAATAATATGTTCGAGTATTATTTTCTGAATTAATTATTTCAGTCGAGATTACCGGAAATTATTTTCGATGTTCCGTTTACGTTCGAAATAATTTTTGTAATTAAGTATTATGCTTAATATTTAATTAAGCATAAAGAAAAGATTAGTGATTAATTAATCACAAGATATTGCTCCAAAGCCGTACGGAATTCATTTAAGCCATGACATTCTTTTAAGTGAGGATCATTTTGGTTCCTCCCTTTTTAATAGTTGACGTGTCAACTTAAGGAGGTAAAGAAGACGATTAATCATCTTAAACTTATTCATGTTATTGCAAATGTCAATTAAGTGATGAGCCACGTTTATCATTTAACATCCAACTCTTCTTTCGGTGGTACATATATATATGTGGGAGATGGAAAATTTTTCCTACCATTTCTTCCTTATATACTTAGCCATATCGCATATATATATATATATAGAGGGAAAGTTAGTGAAATTCTTGAGTGTTACATGCACGGTAAGTAGCTGCGGTCCGCACGGCAATCAGTCGCACGCACGCCCGAGTTATCGCAAGCAAGTACGCGTCACACATCACGCACGCAAGGGCCGAGACACACGCACACGCGAGCACCGAACACGCTAAGAGGTAGTTCAGCTCTTATGTTGTCATGAATAATGTTATCAGGTTCTGGTTTTATAGTAAATTAGTTCATATTCATGTCTCACTCATGTTTGTGTTCGCCGTGCGTATCGCTCAAGTAGACCATATTATGTTTAAACTCTCAATCCCTCGAGCAATCGTGTGTAGTTAAGCAATTTATATT
>CACSLK010023397.1:6807005-6831998 GCA_902706635.1 Striga hermonthica
GCACAGTGCCTTAGTGCTCACGCCCCACATTTTCATGATTTTCAGGTCGCAGGGTCGGGGATGAGGAGTGAGCGGGCGAGCTGTTCAGGATATATTTTTATGTGGGTTGTACTTGATGTTGAACATTAAAACTTTTCAGAGCTTGTATCAGACTTACATGTTATTTTGCCACGCTAAGACTTCCGCTAAAATTTCAGACTTTGTTCCGACATTAGTCGGATAATAAATTATAACCGTTTCACGTTTCAGTTTTAAATTCTAACGGTTTTCAGAAGTCATGTTTTTCACGGTAACCCCCGAATCAGTTTCGCAAATTAAAAAGTTAGTTTATTTATTTATTTATTTATTTATTTATTTAGAATATTTGCGAAAATCCGCGTACTCTGATGTATATCAGTCAGCGGGGTGTTACAATTATAGTTTAGTACCAATTGAAAAAATAGGATTTTATCACAATGTTTTTTGCTCCATAATCTTTATAAAATCGAGTTATTCTCCTCCAATTGGAAAAAAAATATTTGTAGCGATTCTTCTCTTCTCTAATGCGCAATTCTTCACCCCCAACATTCCAAATACTTTTATGAGCTCACCCCCAAATTCTGAAAAATTGGGCAGAGAGAGTTTCGAGTTTTTTTAGGCGATTTTAGTGTTCTGATCAGACACGTCAGCAAGATTGGTCGGAAATTGGTTTTGAGACAAATCTTCAACAAATAATAAATGTTTGGTGTTTTTTTGAATAAAAAAATAAGTTTTATTTGCAATTACACAAAAGGTGAGGATTTTATGTGCAATTAAGTATTTTCTTTATTATTTCTTTTTCTTTTATTTTCATATTTTTTGCCTCAAATATTTTCATTTGCCATTAATGTCTTCATAAAAGTTGTAGCCTTACTTCTTAGTTGTTTGTTGGTTTTGGAATCATGTCATTTGGATGTATGTAGCATGAATTATGTGATAATTACTGAAGCTCTGTATGTAAAATATTTCAGTTTTACGACTGCAACTCTATTATAAATGTTTGTTGAATTATCTTCTTGTAAATGAACTTAACTGTTATCGGCGTCTTCTTGAGAATGCTAGATGCATGTCTTAGGATTCATATGCAACTGGAATCATGTTTATATGACCTAGGTGCTGCAAGTTATGTTTATTTTAAAATTGTTGCGCTGGTTAGTTTTCGTAAAACTTATGTTGTGCTTTCGAAAATAGAATTTACTTTTAAATGCATACTTATATGACTTATATGAGCTGAGTTGAACTAAGTGATCCATCATTATGTTGTTTATGATATATGTTTTCTAAGTGTTGTTTAATTGGTTTATCGAGTCTAGACGGTCAAACCGAGATACCGAACGTCGTTAGGAATTTCCACGAATCACTTAGTCGATTGAGTTTCGGCTAAGTGAATATTATTGTATGTTTTATGAGTGTTGGGATAGTCATTGATAGGACTAGCTAGATTATGTAGGTGTTTGAGGAGTCGAACCCTCGACCTACGTACCCGCTTTGTATGTGATTCTCCACTTCGGTATCCAGGTGGATTTATTTAAAATGCTATGCCGTAAATTTTATTTATGTTTTAGTGTATGGTATGATCAATGTATGCATGTGAACCATGTAACATTTGGTGTGAGTTGTACTGGCCGTCGAACGGTTATCCCCGTAGCTATGGAACGTACACGATGAGTAGTCTCCTTTATTTACGTATGTCCGTAAGACCAGGGCATAGGCCCTCGACTGTGATCCCCGTTTTTGTAAGACCAAGGCATAGGTCTTGGCCGTCGGGCTGGATTACTCTTACTGGTTGGGCATCGTTGTAAGACCAGGGTGTAGGCCTTGGCATTCGAATCGTGTATCAGCAGTAGTCTATGCGTAGGTGTCCACATGAGGGTTGACTCTAGGATATGAGATGAGATGATTTATTGATTCATATACATGCTGCGATCATACTTGTATTACGTGATTTATGATGTAATTGCATAGTGGTGAGCACCACGGATTCCATATGTGCACACCCCCACTTTTTCTTCACAGTCGCAGGTTGAACATGTTGCGGGCACGAGGGGAATGGAACGAGTGGTGGTCGGTCTATAAGACCATATAATTTATTGTTATGCTTCCACTATTGAACTCATTTATGATTTTATGATTTCATGATTTAGGATTTTATGAACTTGAGATCTTATGATGATTTGGAATAATGCTGGGGAGATGCCCCTTTGACACTGTGATGATTTGTAAAAACCCAGTTTGGGTAATTGATGACTTAGTATAAACCCGTTTTGGGAGTTGATTATGAATTGATATTATCGATGTGACAATTAATGTTGTTTTTAAAAGAGTAATGCCACAATGTTTTGAAATGAGTTTCAAAATGTTATATTGATTTTTCTGAAAGTCCAATATTTATGTAAAATCAAATTGGGGTGTTACAATATATATAAAAAAAAATTTGAATGAATCATATAACACAATATAGTGTATATTATTAATTGCAAATGTGCAAAGTGATATTAATGAGAATATTTATTTCATATGAAATATTGTGGCTATGATATATAATGAGAGAGGATCTTTATTTATGTAAAAATTTAGTAGATAAATCTTTTCCATAATAAATAAAAATTATCCTAAAATAAATCAACATATTTTTTTAAATTTGAAATTAAAGCTCTACTGAAGAATTTTTTTTTCACGAAAATTCCCAAGTTTAGTTATTTTAAAAATTTTAAGCAGTATTTTAGTTTCGATTTCAGGTAAATACAAACTTATATATATATATATACATGTATGTATTAAAAGTGTAATAATACTATAAAATATCATAATTTTATTTATATTATTTATTTACATGTTAGTTCAAAAGTGTGCATGTGATGAAAAATTAAGTAGAGCAATCCAACATTACAGTAGATTAGTTATAAGTTGTTACATTTCCACAGTTAAGTAAAATACTGTATATATATGCTCAAAATGCATGCATCTTTCAACTAATCTATAAGTTAATACATTTCCATAGTTAATTAAAATCCTCCTTATATATTAGTTCATAATGTGCTGAGCCTAAGAGCATCCACAATGCATAGGGTTCAATTTTACATATGTGGCATATAAATGGACTTAAGTCCTTAATGACATTGACAACCCAAGTAAAAAAAATTCAAAAGTCATCCAATGCAAAAAAAAAAATATTAGGTCTAGAATATTTGTCAACCAATCAAAATGCTCTAAAATATTTTCTATAAGAGAAAAATTAAATTAGGAATAAATGCTAATTGCTTAGGTTTGTACTTGGGTCCAAAATAAACCCAAGTGTAGACTTGATCTCATTTTTTGATTGCCACATAAGTTAGACCTAGTATACATTTAATTACATTGGAAAACAATTTTTAATAGACTAAGTCTCTTTCATACATGGCGTATGATATTTTTGTAAGAGACCCAAAGCATTGTGGGTGCTCTAAGTGGCAGGCTTGCATGCTTCAGAATCCTATGTGGCAAAATTACATGCTTCGTTATTAGGGTTATTAGGCTTAGGTAAATTTTAATTTACTTCAAATCCAAAGAAATATTTAGGTCCAGATTATCCATAAATATGTTGATTATTTATGGTCATGTTACATGTATTAGTTGTATTTTAATATTATTTCTTATTATAACCATTGAGTTGTAAATATATTTTAAAATTATTAACTTTTTTATATTTTTATAAATTTAAAATATATAATATATCAAATTAATCATCTGTTGATGACATTCGATTTAATATCCATATTGTATGTACAAAAAAAAGTAAATTATATTTATCTTTATAACAAATTTTAAAATTATTTTTATTTTTAATTAGAAAAATAAGATTATTTATCAATTAATATATTTATATTTCAAGTACGTAGTTATATGATATAAGTTATAAAAAATACTGCCGAAGTGGCAAGCTAAGGGCGAAGGAGTGAAAGTCAAAAGAAGTCACCCGGTGGGCTGCCGAGCTACAAGTCCTACGACACCATATGTAAGTCGCGCAAGTAATCAGTGTCATTTTAAAATTTATAATATTATATATTTTTTGTAAAAAAAAATTAAAATAATTTTTGACATTTTTTTAAAATTTCAGAATAATTTTATAACAAGAACTCAACATGGGTGTTGTACTAGTAATGTATATATATGCTCAAAATGCATGCATCTTTACTAATCTGCGTACATTTGTTCTTAATTAAAGAAAAAGTTAACTATGGAAATATATATATTTATATGTATATATATATATATTTTCCAACGATATAACAATCTCCATTAAACAAAAAAGACCAAAAAAGTCAATGTACAAGGGGAAACCCCCAATCCTAGCATAACTGAGAGGGCAGCACCACGGCTCCCTAACCAGACTACAAACACGAACATTAACACTGGATAGAAGAAAACTACCAACAATGGCAATAGATAAACTGAAAGCCAGATATTATAAAACTCCCAAATCATCCAAAAGCCCAAGAATACAAACTAGCACAACTACAGAACATGAAAACAAAGACAAACAAGATAAAAAAACTGACACAAGATCTAATCTACCTCATTTACACATCTGTCAGCCAATGTTGTTGTTTGTTTTGAAGTCCTGCCAGTCCATCATAGAAGCTTTAATGATCCAGCTTTCAGCATGCCATTTACCCTCAAAGACCCAAAGATTTCTAGCTCTCCACAACCACCATAAGATGTAAGTAGAGAGCGGAATTCTGTCCTCTGCATAATTATCTGCCTTCATGGTACTCACCCACCACCACCATTGCTTAAAGGTCATCTGTTCCTCCTGAACTCTTTTCCAGGTGACCGGTGCTAATTTCCAAACTGTTCTGGCCTTCCTACACAAGAAGAAACAATGCTCTTGTGTTTCTTCTTCCTCCCTATAGACCCTGCAGATGGTGTATATTTCCAGTCCTCTAGCCTATAGATTTATACTCACAGGGAGAATGTTGGAGAAATACTGCAAGACAAAGTGTCTCACCTTCCCCATGACTTTCAGCTTTCAACATCTTGTCCTGGCCTTGTTGTTCCCACCAGCCATAGCACTAGCTTCAGCAACTGGTCTTTGCCCCATCTTAGCAGACAATAGATTTGAATAAGCTCTCTTAACTGAGAATCTACCCTTAGACATAAAAGAACACTGCCATTGATCTTTTGCTCTGGGATTTAGGGACTTTAGCCTTATGATTTTCTCAGCATCAGCCTCTGTGAACAAAACTCTGATGAGGTTTGTGTCCCATTGAACTCCACCTGCAAACATCAGGTCCTTATCCCAGAAGAGGTTCCCATCCACTTCCACCCTTAGTTGTGGTTTCCTGCAGTGTAACCCTGGAACCCAGTTAGCTTAGTACTCTGAACATTTCTTATCACAATATTCACTTGCTTTTGTAAATCAGGTAAGAACGTGGCCCAAAAATTCCATAGCCAAGATGCACCCCCAGAATTCTTCCCCTCAAAGATAGAACAATCTTTAAAATATCTGCTTTTCAGCACTATGCACATCAATAAATCAGGCTTTTCTATGAGTCTCCACAATTGCTTTAATATCAAGGCTTTGTTGAAGAACTGCAAATCCAGAAACCCCAGACCTCCATCCTCCTTAGGCATAGTCAGCTTTTCCCAAGATAGCTAGTGCAAACACTGCTTCTGAGAATCCCCTTTCTTCCACCAGAATTTGTCCACCATCCTGCAAATCTCTTTACACCACTTCACTAGCAGAATGAAGCAAGACATCACAAAAACAGGTAAGGCACACAATACTGACTTCACCAACGTATCTTTGCCTCCAGTTGAAAGAAAAGAATACTTCCAGCTACAAATTTAGAAGCCTCAATCCCCAAAGGTAAGCCTAGATACCTGGATGACCTTTTGACAACAACACCATGAAGTATAGAAGATATAATGTTCTGCAGATTCTCAGGATTGTTCTTACTCAGAAACAAAGATGATTTATGCAGATTTACTTTTTGGCAGTAAATATTTGATACTTCTGAAGGATATCCAAGAGCAATTCAGCATGAGCAATATCAGCTTTACAAAATATAAAGGAATCATCAGCAAAAAGTAAATTAGAAAGCATAGGCCCATCCCTATTCAGCTTAATACCTCTAAACAGCCCATCATTGATCTTGGATTTTAGATAAGCAAAGAACACTTTAGATACCATATAAAGAGATATGGTGAAAGGGGGTCGCTCTGCCTGATACCTATAGAGGAAGAGACATATCCACACACTCTGCCATTAAGATTGAAAGAAAAAGTAGGAGAGGCAATACATTTGACCACCCACTGAACAAACTTCCCATGAAAACACATTTTACACATGATTTTCCTAATACAATCCCATTCCACCATGTCGTATGCTTTTTTCATGTCTAATTTCACATCCATAAACACATTAGGGCCAGATATGTGTCTGTGTAAGAAGTGGAATATTTCCAGGGCAATAACAACGTTATCCAACAAGAATTTGCCTGGGAAAAAAGTTGATTGTTCTTGGCTAATACAAGTCTCTAAGCAGAGTTTAAGTCTCTCAGCCAACAATTTAGCAATGATTTTATATAAGACCCCACAAAGGTTGATTGACCTAAAATTTTTAAGAGCTTCAGGAAACGACACTTAGGGATCAGGGTGATGATAGTGTGTTTCCAGTTTTTCAATAAATTCCTAGTTTAAAAAAAAAACTACTCACAGCTCTGCATACATCATCTTTCACAATAGACCAAAACTTTTGAAAAAAGAAAGCAGACATACCATCATCTCCAGAGGACTTCTCAGGGGCCATAGAAAACACAATGGCCTTGATCTCTTCCTCATCAATAGCTTTGATGAGATCATTGTTCAAAGCATCTGTTATGGAAACATGAATATGTTGGAGCAGCTCCTCATCCCCACTGGACCCATCTGAGGTGAACAATTTTGAATAGAAAGAGGATATGTGCCTCTCCATGGTCTCTTGAGTATCACAAACTTCACCAACATCAGTAATGAGTTTAGAGATGGAATTTGTTCTTCTCCTCTTGGCTGTAAAAGCATGAAAAAATCTGGAATTTCGGTCACCAGCCTTAAGCCATAAAGCTCTTCATTTAGCTCTCCAAAACCATTCCTCCTCCTGATAAGCTTGGTCCAGTTCTGATTTCAGACAACCCCACTCCTCCCAATCTCTATCTCTCCCCTCCTCCCTCAACTGCTCCAATCTTGATGTAAGCACTACTATAGCTTTCTCACTGTTTCTGTGAATAGGTTTATGCCAGACAAGAAGGGTCGTTCTGGTACTTTTGATTTTTTGATGGACTTGGAACATTTCAGACCCTTCAACCACCACTTGCCATCCACTCTTCACTGCTTCATGCACTCTCTCAAAACCAACCCAATTGCTGCTAAATTGCAACCTTTATGCCTTTTTCTCAGCTCATTATTAGTGTCAAAGAGGATGACATTATGATCAGAGGCTGTTCTGAAAAAAGTTGAAGGCCTCCATGTTTGGAAATTTAGTGAGCCAGTCAAAGGACACATAGACATTATCCAACCTCACTTCAACATATCCATCTCCAGCTCGATTATTCCCCAGGTAAAGAAAGATCCTATTCGAGCCACCTCCTGCATCTCCATATTCATGATAAACTCTTCAAAACCTACAAAACTACTAGGGCACCTCCTCACTGCACCTCTTTTCTCCTCATTTGATACTAAGTCATTCCAGTCACCTGCCATCAACCAGCAATCTTCCCACTTCCTTCTATTGTCCTCAAGGAACTCCCATTGTCCTCCCATCACCCTCTTATCTATACTCATATAAACAAAGATGAACCACCCCCAATCAGCCATCCCAGCCCCTTTCAATTCAACTTGCAGACATAATTCATTCCCAACAATTTGAATGATCTCAACATAAATGTGCCACGTCAACAGTAATCCACCTCTAGTCCCATTAGGACTCACCAGAAAACACCTATCTTGGTAGCCCAACTTTCTACACACTGATTTAGTAAACTGCACTGATTTCTTAGTCTCAGATAAGAAGACAATATTTGGGTGGTGGATTCTTCTGGAATCCTTAATCAGGGAAATTGTAGAGGGCCCACCCACTCTCTACAGCTCCACACCATGACCTTCATATATCACATTGGGGCAATTTCTGGCTAGCCTTCTCCACCAAAGATTGATCAAAGTTACCCTTCTTCATTTTCCAATTAATATCCTCTGCATCTTTATCACCTCCATCATAAATAACAAGAGCTCTACTCCTTTTGAGGTTTTCTGATTGTATTACACCACTGGCCTCTACAGGAACTCTATGGAGTCTACTTATTGAAGTGTCTTTTCTTTTCCACCCAGCCCCAGTCCTCTTCCTCAGATCATATTTGCATAGCTCTCCCACCTTTGTATCTATTATGATCTCCTTAGCCCGCACACATTCTTCAACATCCATTCTGCTCCTAACATCATCCTCCACTGGTTTTGCCACATTTATAGATATAGGCTCAGTTTCCCCCACAAATTTCTGGATTTCACCTTTCTTAACACTTGAGATACCCTTCTCCCTAATTAGTTGTGGAGTATCATCACCAAACTCATTACTTCTAATCATCTCATGTTGCCCCCAATAGATATAATATTATCAGAGGCCAAAGATTCCTGAACTGGGTTGTGAATAGGTTGAGCAACTTTCTCCCCTGAGCTATCAGACTGCATGCTTCTCCTCCAAGCAAATGTCTCAGAAGTCTTGAGCCACTCCCCAAACTTCCCATAAAAAACACAGTTAATTTCAATGTCTACCAGTCTCTTGTTGCAACTCCTGTCTAAGTGCCCAATCATCCCACAGAAGTAGCAAATATTGACTAGCTTTTCATACCTAAATACCACCATCACCTTCTGGTTCCCAAGCTTTATGTAAGTACACCTGGCAATCGGTTCTTTTAAGTTTATAGCCACCAGAATTTTCAGGAAGCTCCCTACATCACCACCAACTTTACAAACTACCACATTCTTAACTTTATTAAAGATTTTTCCCAACTTCAGACCAACCTCAGTACTCATCCAATTCAGGGGGACATTTAGAACTCAGACCCAAAGAGTGATCTCATCAAAGCAGCTATGTTTACTGTGAAGCCCATGGAACCATTCCTTCAGGATTAAGTATTGGTTCTCGTACATCCAATTATATCCAACAACTACTTTCTTTTTGTCCTCTGGGGAAAGAAAAATAAACTGGAAGAAGTTCTCACTAATCTCTTTCACGTACATCGAGTGTTGTATTCTCCAAATGGTATCCATGGTTCTCTTGACTCCCAGGAGCCCAGCATGCGTATCTCCTACCACTTTCTCGAACAAACTTCTGTTGCACTCCTCGTCGCTGGATTTGATATCGTCTCCCGTAATCTCAGCCTCCCCCGATTATTTTGCTGATAGAGACATCTTACACAGTTTTTGCAGAACCCCATCATCCCCCTCCCCTGCCTTGGCCATCCACGGTGGGGGGTCTTCCATATAGAAAATTACAGCAACATGAATTACCCCCAAAAAAACCCTAATAACGAAAGAACAACACCTCTGCACTCGAAACAACAATACCCACCCCCACAAAACAAAAAGAAACAAAAGAAAATGCAGAGAAAGAACCTAACACTCGTCAAAATTCACCTCCCGCCCAAGAGAATTAAGCTCTTACCCAAGAGAATTTTGATCCCACCCGGGAGAATTTTTTGATTGCTTTTGAAAAAAAAAAAAAGGAGTGAAATTGCATTAGACTTACTATGCTCAAAAGGGGTTTTGCTTCTCAGTTTGTGAATTGGATAATGGAGTGTGTGACTCCTGTTTCTTATTCTTTCATCATTAATGGTTGTACCAGTGGTCACATTTCTTATTCAATTTCATAATCAACTCAGTTTAAAAAACATCTTTCAACAATAAAAAATAATTTATAAAAAATTAAAAATATAATTTATTAATACACCATTAATAATCATTTAATTGTTTTTCAATATTTTTTGAGTAAAATTAGATAAAATAAATATTAAGAAGTATTATAAAATATTATTTTTCAATTTAAGTAGATTATATAAAAAATTGAATGTTATTATATTGTTTAAACTAGTTAAGATAATAGAATATAATAATTAAATATAATAAAATAATATTTTATTTCATAAAGTTAGAAAATAATACATTTCTACGTAAATTCTAAATTATTAATTATATGAATTTAAAATACTTGAAAATTAATAAACGTGAAACACTGACTCTATAAATATAAATATAATCACGATACAATACTTAAAAAAAAAGAATTAACGATATGAAGTTTTAAATAATATCAGTTTTATTCATATATAATTTTTAAAATAATTAAAAATATATTGTTTTTGAAAAATTACTGTAAAAATACGAGAACCATTTGAATTAATTATTACTTTACTTATTTATTATTGTTGCCTATTCATCATAAATAATTTAAAAATAAAAAAGTAAATTATTTTAATTTTTATTGTACAAATATTAATATAATTGAGTACTCGTGTAGTACACGGGTATTGTACTACTCTATATTATTTACAATAATCAACATATTATAAATTATATCACATGTTAACGTCACATCTTTATTAATTTATAATTATTATTTAATGTTATTTTTCATCATCTTTAATATATAATTATTATTTAATAATGTTTACCCGTGCATCACAAGGGCTATGCACTAGTTTTTTTTTTTTCCAAAACGGTAGATAATATTATAAATCAAAAAGCACAAATGTGCGAATACACAGCAGCCAACGGCTGAATACACAGCAGCCAACAGCTGAAAAAGTGGGAGGACAGGTCCGAAAACCGCCTAGAATCCCGGCTAGCAAACACTAGAATAAAACTCACTAAACTAACCAACGAAACCAACTAAAACAACTAAACCAACAAAACAACTAAAAAGACCGCAACACGGTAATACCCGAGTGTCGGATCCCACCAGGATAATAAAGGTGACACTCGGGTGGCTATGCACTAGTTAATAATTAACAAGTAATCTATTAATATAATAAGGATTAACATAATTCATTTTTTAGAATACTTTCACGCCAATTTCATTCATTATTGCCCAAAAATAGTAAAGAAAAAATTGCACCATTGGTCCATTAACTTTTCCCTAGTTGCACTTTCGTCCTTTAGTTGTTTCCGGTTTATAAATGGTACACTAACTTTTTTTTTGGCAGCTTTGGTCCAAAATCACATTCCGGTGACCATTTTGCTGATGTGGCACCCGGAGCAGCTGATGTGGCGCTTAGTCATCCCAGAATTCCTTGTCACCTCCTGATGTGTCACGAGCTGGGCCCAGTCATTTTGACACCTTGCAAAATTAATAATAAAAAATTAGAAAAAAAAAACACAAAACAAAAAACTAAAATCCACATGTACCGAACATGTGGATAATTCATTATACAAAATAAAAAAAAAACAGAAAATCGATTTGGGGGTAAAAATCGCGGGAAACTCATTCTCTCCATCTCCATATTGAAGCAACAACAAAAAAAAAACCTAGGCTGCCATATTGAGAAGAAATTCGAAGATTTCCATATTGAATCAAAGTCCCTCTCACATTAAATCGATCAAACGGACGAAAGCTGCCATATTCCTTCCCTCAAGAATCGAAAATGATGATGAAAAGAGATAAGAAGCACTCCACCTTACCACCTCCTTTATATCGTGAGTTTTTTTTCTTTCTTTAATTTGATTTTTGATTTCAAACATGTCCCTAGATGTTGGTTTTATATTGTAATGTAGATGTTGGTATTGGATTATTAAACTAGGGTTGTGTTGTGTCCTGTTTTGATTTTTGTGTATTATAAATTTTATGTGTTATTTTTTGGATTAATTCGAACTTTCTTGTCCCACAGACCCGAATTCAACTTCCATTATTGTGGTCCTGCATCATGGAGGTGTATTCCAAGACTTTCCCAGCTTAAAGTACATTGGAGGTTTAAGAACTGTTCTTGACTATGTGGGAAAGATAAACATGGACTTAACACACTTCTATCTGTGGGCTGAAGAGATTATAGGTTCTGGTCAGAAAAAATTTCATGTTAGTATAAATGGTGTTATAAAGGTTGTCAGCAGTGATAGTGATTTGCTTGTTGGTTATAAGAATGCCTTGTCTTTTAGATAATTGCCTGTTTATGTAAGAACCATGTCAATGAAGTTGCAGATTTTATTGATAGTGAGTATTGTTTGGGGAGTGACTCTGAAAATGATGATGAGCTATTTGATCACCATGTTGATATTGTAACTTCAGTTGAGCATTCTGTTGATGAGCTATCTGGTGTGGGTATATCTGTTGAAAGACCAACAAGGGAAGATGTTAGGGATTTTGATATGGCTGGCTCATCTAGAGATTCTGATAGGGATTCTACTAATAGTGATGGGTTTCTGAGTAGTGAGGATGACATTGTGGATGACAAAGATGACTTTAATGAGCATAGGTTGTCTGATGATGAGGCAAATGGTGAATCGGCCCCTGTATTTAATGTTGCTCAGATTTATGATCCCACATTCAATCTTGGGATGTTGTTTAGCAGCAGAGCTGAATTCAAAAAAGTAGTTGATTCTTATGCTATTAAGATCAAAAGGACTCTGAAGTTTACTAAGAATGATAAGTACAGAGTTTATGTGAAATGTGGTTATGAAGATTGCCCTTGGATGATTAATTTGATTCAGGTTAAGGACTCAACCTCATACAGGATTCACAAATTTCTTGATGACCACAATTGTCCTCATTTGATGTAAATAATGTGAAAGCACCTTGGCTGACAGGTAGATATTTTTATGATTTCAAGACTGATCCAAATAGAAAAGTGAAGCCATGGAGGACGGAAATAGTTCACAAGCTTGGTTGCCATGTTTCTAAGTTTCAGACTTATAGGGCTAGAAGAAAGGCATTAAAGATTGTAGAAGGGTGCCTTGACTATCAATTCATTAAAATGTTGAATTACAGAGAAGAACTTCTTAGATCAAATCCTGGTTCTACTGTTATTTTGGGTACTGATGATGCTGAAAATTGTGAGAAGAGGTTCAATAGATTCTATGTTTTCTTCAGTGCACTTAAGAAAGGCTTTAAGGCAGGTTGTAGGCCAATCATAGGAGTTGATGGTTGTTTCTTAAAAAGGCCTCATAAGGGAATTTTACTCACAGCTGTTGTTGTTGATCCAAACAATAATCACTACCCTCTTGTATATGCCATTGTGTCTTCAGAAAATGGGGAGACTTGGGAGTGGTTTTTGATTATCTTGAAGAATGACCTAGCAATACAAAACCAACAAGATTGGACCTTTATTTTAGACAAGCAGAAAGGCCTAATTTAAGCTTTTAGGTCTGTTCTTCCTGATTGTCACCATAGATTTTGTGTGAGACATCTCCATAACAACTTTCAGAATGCTGGTTTTAGAGGTCTAGAGTACAAAAAGGCTCTTTGGAAATGTGCATTGGAAACTACTGTTGGTGAATTCAACCACTGCATGGATGAGTTGAGAGAACCAAGTCCAGAAGCAGCAGATTGGCTCAATGACAAACCACCATCAGAGTAGAGCAAGTCACATTTCAGTGAAGGCCCCAACTGTGACATGGTACTAAATAATGTATGTGAGACATTTAATGGAAAAGTACTGGAGGCTAGGGACAAACCTGTGTTAACTATGTTGGAGTGGATTAGGAAATATCTAATCACTAGGCTTCAGAAAAATAAGGATAAGGCTGCAAAAATTTGGAAGGATGGGTTGTGTCCAAAAATTAAGGACATCATTTCAGGGAATATTGAACAGGTGGGTAACTGTATTCCTCTCAAGTGTGATCATGCAAACTGGGAGGTCTCTTGTTTCAATGGTGGAAAATTTAATCTCAATCTTGATATAGGGACTTGTACCTGCAGAAAATGGGGCTTGATTGGAATACCTTGCTCTCATATCTGTAGTGCTATGTTTTTGGCCAAAATGGACCCATTTGATCATGTTGCCAATTGTTATTTTGTTGATACATATCACAAAGTTTATGGACCAGCTATAATGGGCATTAATGGTGAGGTGTTGTGGGATAAGAGTTTGTATATTCCACCATTGCCTCCAAACTTTGGCAGAGGTGTGGAAAGACCAGGTAAGTCTACAAGACTTGAAAGTGATGAGAGGCCTTGTAAGAAGAAAAAACAAGGCAAAGTAATGGATGGACAGAGACTTAGAAGGCAACAAAAGAGTGTGAAGTGCAAGAAATGTGGTGTTGTGGGCTATAATAGCAAAACATGTGATAGGAGAGCCTCCAATGAAGAAGCTGGGATGAGATCAAATAATGTTCAACCACCTCCTACATCCACAGCTCCAGCTGCATTGGAGTCTAGGGTAAAATTCAAAACTTTGCTATCTCAAACTTCTCTGTATTACTTCAACTTTTTGATATTATTTTTTGCCTTAATATTCAATCTCATATAGGATGGTGTTGGAGGCTCAGTGCACATTACAAAGAAACAAAAATAGCATCCAACATTATTGCCCCCTGTTTTTGAAGAAGCTGAAGAGATTGAGGTCCCCATTCTCACACAAATGTCTCAGTCCAATACAACAACAACCAAAAACACAAACATTGAAGGACTATCAATGTGGGATCAACTTAAGAAGGGAAGAACAAGAGGTCCTCCAGTTGATGACTCTCACCAGAAGAAGTTTAAACATTTGTCACAGATTTAAGAAGTTTGAACAGTGGATGGCTTGTTTTGTAATCTAAGTGCTGTTTTCTGTAGTAATATATGGTACACTGTCTTCTTTTGGAATTTCTGGAGTGGATGTGGTATTAGAACTTGTTTTTGGAGAATCTGATTTGGAGAACCTCTTGTTTTAGTGGAGTGGATGTAGTGAATGTGATATTAGAACTTGTTTTGGAGTGAAACCTCTTGTTTTGTTGGGTTTTGAAATTTAATGTACGATTTTGGAACCTCTTGTGCTATAGTAACTGTTTTTGCAGTAATATATTCTTCTTTGGGCAGTTGATGTTTGTGTAACCTGTGTGTTGTGTAACAAACTCTAACATTTGTTAAACTCTGTTTTGTGTAGTAATATTTATTTGTTAACTTGTGTTTTCTTCTCTTGTGTAGTTTCTGTACTTGGATTTTTGTGTAACAAAAGCATAAAAAGATAGGTAAAAGTACAGAACATAGCTCCCATAAATCAATACAAACAAGGAAGTGAACACATTACACTAGTAGAAGATTTAACATCATCCAAATAAGAGAATACATTGCAAAAGCATATGGAAACTAGAGTATCCAAAAGGTTTTAGCATCATAGTTGAAAACACAACACACATTATAGAATCCATAACTAAACAAAAGACAATCACTAGTACACTCCATCACAAACATTCTACTAAACAAAAGTACAGAACTAAGCAAAACACAATCCATAGTTCTGCACATTCTACTAAACAAAATCCATAGTTCTGCAGGTTCTCTTCATCATTTCATGAAGCATGAGAGGAGCTGAAAGAGAACAAAAGCCACAACCAAACAAATGCAGGTTCTCTTCATCAATTCAAGGCTCTTCTTCAATTTTTCATTTTCAGCTTCCATGGCATTCACCTTACGTAGTAATCCTGGAATTATAGCCATTGCCCGACGACACATTGGAGGGTCCTCCCAATCGAAAAATTTGCAACCACCTCTCTGAGAAGGAAAAAAAAAAAAAAAAAACAATTTGACTCAAGAACCCTAATTTGAGATTCAAGAACCCTAATTCAATTGTGCAAATTAGTTACTTTCAATTGAAGAAAAGAACCCTCATTTTAACCCTAATTGAAGCACAAGAACCCTAAATATTACACTAAAGAACCCTAATTGAACTTAGTAAATTACTTACCTTCCATTTAAGACAAGAATGGAACCTTCGTCCATGATTGTCGTCGGTCCATGACGTGCGAAGCACAACTCTCTTACCACAAAACCAGTCAATGGCGCTCATCGTGTGCGACATTATTCCTTCTGTTCGATTTTGGCAAGAATGGAAATGAAGAAAATGAAGTTTGTTCGTTCTGATTTCGATTTTTATCCCCAAATTGATTTTCTGTTTTTTTTATTTTGTTTAATGAATTATCCACATGTTCGGTACATGTGGATTTTTTTTTCTAATTTTTTAATATTAATTTTGCAAGGTGTCAAAATGGCTGGGCCCAGCTCGTGACACATCAGGAGGTGACAAGGAATTTTGGGATGACTAAGCGCCACATCAGCTGCTCCGGGCGCCACATCAGCAAAATGGTCACCAGAATGTGATTTTGGACCAAAGCTGCCAAAAAAAAAGTTAGTGTACCATTTATAAACCGGAAACAATTAAAGGACGAAAGTGCAACTAGGGGAAAGTTAGTGGACCAATGGTGCAATTTTTCCAATAGTAAATTAACAAAATCTATATTTATTAACATACCTTTTTTATCCAATTTTTTTTAGGAATACATTCAAAAATATGGAATCAAAATCAAAATAAATCTAAAAAATACACTTACCATACTTAATACACTTGGTTTAAGAAATACACCTACCATACGTATTTTTAAAAATTTTTAAAATACAATATAAAACATTTAATTAATAATTGTCAATTTTTTTTTTAAAAAAATCAATCATATTTCTAATAATTGTGAGAAATAATATATATATATATATACATATATATATATATATTTATATATATATATATATTAGTAAAAAGTAACATATATGTTACTTATGTATTAACATATATGTTAACATATATGTTAATCCTATATAATAAGGATTTACATAAATCAAATTTAGAAACAATTTCCCGCCACTTTCATTAATTATCTTCTATAAATAGTAAATCAGTTTTTTTCGCCTTTTTTTTATTAATAACATCAAATACTTTAATATTGGTAAACAATAAGGAATCAAAATCCGAATAAATTTCTTATTTTTCCAAACAATTTGTAAATCCGAATGTAAATCCGAATAAATCATGATTTTAGATATCGTGATTTTCAACCAATTTGAAAATCATAATAGATCTCCAAGAAAAATCATGATTTGTATACATCATGATTTTAGAAATCTGTTCAAAATTTTCTTTGCATGAATCTGAATCATAATTCATTCAGCCTATTATTATATTATTAAATTATTTGAAACCGCATGCTATGATTTGTGTATATCATATTTCTAAAATCATGATTTGTATATATCATCTTTTCACCAATTAGACTTTTCTTCATTATCGATTTGAAAAGGAAAACGAATTTTATATACCTTATCGGTTTTGATAATACAATGTTATAATAATTATCATTATTATTTTAAAAGATAGTGTTTGTCATTTATTTGATCTCGAAAGATGAAAACATTTTCATAGTTTAGGTCTCTTTTTATTTATGCATTTACACAAATTAATTTAAAAACTCTAATAACGATTAATTACGATTGACAACAAAATTTGTTATATATTGATTGAAACCAACTAATTAATAAAAGAGTCCATCAATCACGAAATTAAAAAATAACACACAATCACTACATTTCAAAGATTAAGTTTCTTAGATAAACATTCATTTATATTGTCATGACGATAAACAAGAGTGAGTGTCAATCTTAGAAATTTGATGATTTCAACTGCTATATTTTCAATGGTTTTTTTTTTTACCGTAGGAATTTTTGTTGGAATAGAAAAATTCCATTGGAATTTTTAATTCCACCCCGTTGAAAAATACACCGTTCGAATCGTCAAAATCCAAAGAAAATTCCAATGGAAAATTCATTAAATTTCAAACGAAAATAATAGTATTGAAATATCCGTTGGAATTGTCGTTGGAATAATTTCTTTTCGAATAGATTTCCATTGGAATTTTATCATTTTATTGTAGTGTGCCCATTAATCAAACTAATAATGTTGTTTACAATTAGGTTTCTAATATCATTTGATTTTTTCATACTCAAAACATTTATGAGCATTTTTCGCTCAAAACATTAATTACCTACTATAGATGGAAATAATATAAAATGATCTAAATAAAAAATAAATCATTAATTGAATAATTTTCATATAACTCGATTTTCGGTTTGTGTTTGTTTTAGTAAATTCTTGGTTTTCTTTAATTACGTTAATAGTAGTTTTGTAGGCAAAGATTATGTAAATAATTATATGTAGCCGATTTTGGAACTCTTATTTATCAAGGATTCTTTTTTATCTTAACAAATTTATTAGAATCATTTAATTGGATTAGCATATATGTTACATACATAAAAAAAAAAAACAATTTCATAGTAATATTTAATTTACATGGCGTCAATTTTGGAATTCTCATTTGTGAGGATTCTTTTTTATTTTATCATATTTATTAGAACCAACAATTACAAAATATAAATTTATATTAATTTCTACATACATTTATATTAATATTTTAATATATTTTTCATTGTAGCAGATTTTGAGAATGAACAATTTTATATGAGATATATACAAATCTTTTTTTAGATATACACCAATTATCTTTTGGTATTCTTTTTGTCAATTGTTTTTAAAAGGAAAATTTCCAAAATTTTGTATAGTAAATAGATTTTTTGTATTTGTATACACAAAATATAAATTTACTACCTACAAAGTTGTTCAGTTTGAAAATATATAACAAGTTGTCACACATTTAATTAAAAATTGTTCGGCTTGAAAAAATTGGTCTGAATTAATGTTTAATCACTAATGTTTTATATTTTATATCTACTATATAAAATCTCTCTCATAAAATTAGTGTGACGTAATATTTAATATTTTGTATTATTCATACATATTTTTGTAGATATACACCTATCCATTTGTTCAACTGTTGTATAAATTATTATATTATAAATAAATCCATCTTAAATTTCTATTTAAGTTCCAGCGACACAAGTTCCTTCTGATTTTGGGGTTCCATTTAACAGTCATGGTCAGTCTTTTTGTATAAAAAATATAGAAATATTAGTGAATCTTATATAGCTAATCAAGTATAATCGATATTAAACTAATAACTCATTGTCTGACTGCCTAAGTAAATTATCATATTATAGAAAGATCCATCTTAGAATTTCATTTAAGTTCTAGAGCACCAGTTACTTCTAATCTTAGGGTTTCATTTAAGATCATAGTCAGTCTTTATGTGTTTTGACATATTATTAAAGAAATCGGTTCTTAGCAACGACCGATTATATGTTGTTGTTTTTACGTTTAAGTAATAGATAAGAGATGCGCATTGGCATGTTCTTAAAAAAATCTTTTTTCGATCACGACCAACTGTATGTGGTTACGCGTGTAAGTAATAAGTCAATAAGAGTCAATGTCAACATTTATTGTACGTTGGAATGTTAAGTAATAGATCAAAAAGAGTCCAGGTCAACATTTATAGTACGTTGGCATGTTCTTAAAGAAATCGATTTTTAGTCATGGACAATTATGTTGTTTGTTTCGCGTGTAAATAATAGAAAAGTGTTGAAAATATTAGTTTGTGGAGACGACGAGTTGCTCAGTTGTTGAACAAATAATGTTGTGTACAAGAAAGTTTAAATAATATATTTTTTTGCATGAGGAACATTTTATGGTTTGATCGCTAGTACAAAAATGCTTTCTAGATGTCACTTGTTATATCGGTTGTATTAAACCGATATAGAAAATACTTTTTGTAATAAAGTTATAGATTTGTATATGGGTTTCTAGTAACCACACATAGAAACTCAAGGCCCAACAAAATTAACATAGGGTCATAGTCCGCCCCATATAACAAGTAAACTATCTGTATGCAATTTTACTCAAACACATACATATAGATCAAATCCCTATATTTACAAAGTAAATATAAGTTAGGGTAAACAAATTCCACAAAGTAAAAACTCTGTTCACTCCCGCCTATCGTCAAATTCTTCCCGCTTGCGTCGTCTCTTCGGTCATGAATTTCTGCCTCGGTTGGATTTGAATTTGGAAAGATTTTTATGTTCGAACGATGCTTCACCGTTCTCTGGTCACGCTGAGCTTCCGACGAGCTTTCCTCGGCAGTTATTCGAGCCGAGACGAGAGCCCTTTTTGGTGATTGTTTCAACAAAGACCTAACCTCCATCCTCGATCGGTGACCAGCCTTCACAGCACCCCTGGCCAAAACAGAACCCGCGGTTAGCGAGCGGGCCCTTTTTGGTTACAATCGAGCAGAAAAACAGCCGAGGGGCACCGGGCTTCAGTGAACCAAGCCTTCTTGAGAACCAGTCCAACGACCAGTCGCGAGAGCGAACTGTGGCTGAGGGTCGGCCCTTGCTGTGGCAGAGACGAGTGCAGCGGTTGAAACTCTCGACCCGACAAAAACGAGAGCCAAAGATTGTGACTGAGAGTCGGGGTCTTACACCGGGCTGAGACGCTACATCCGAGAACTGTCCGCTTGTTGTGACTGAATCGAGCCTTGTCTTGTGTTCGAATCATTCGTAAGAGGTATGTTTACATAAGCCCTTATGCCATTTTGACCGAGTATGTGAAATCTATATGTGTAAGTTGTGCCTTGCTGTGTTTGAGAATTTGCTGATATGTTTAATGTGGTCTATATGCTGCTGTGAAATCTATATGTGTAAGTTGTCGATTAGTGCATCTGTAACAGTTTTAGGGGCTTTATTGTTTGTGAGATTAATGATCGATTTGTCAGAGGTGTTGGCCAGAGAGTTTGTTCCGAGTATGAGAATAAATAAGAATGATATAGTGAATCAAATAAGAGAGAGTTTCATTGTTTTGAATATTCCAGGACAGAGTCTATATGCGAAAGATATGTTTGTACTGACTAATGTATGTGGAAAGTTGTGGTGTGTGGGATTTTATAGATGTACTTTTGACTTTTTGTTCATCTCTTTTGTGAGGAAGAAAGAAAGTAGATAGAGAAATATATTGATGAGGATGTTATGTAAGTATAAAATCTGTTTGAGTAGATTTTGTTTTGATAGGAAATTGGTGTAAATGACACTGTGAAATGAATTAATCCGCATTTCCCAACTTGTTTAATAAGATTTATCATAAAATTAATACTCAAAACTGAGAAAGTGACAATTGAAAGTAAGTGAAATTATATGTTGAGTTTTCTAAGGGATATATTCAATTGAAACTCTTATAGGCTTTTCAAAACTTTTTGAAGTGAGTGAGTTTGGTGGACTTTGTGAAACTTTTAATGACTTTGGTGGACATTCTCCTTCCTCTGGATCAAAATACCCAATGTGGTGAGTCCTATGGCATGTGTATATATCTGCTTTGTATTTTTATCTTTAATATTTGTATCTTTATTTATATTTTAAATTTAAGATAATTATTTAGGGAGTTATGGATCGTACATGGGTCAATGTTGTGCGAACAAGTAGCGAATATGAGAATGGAGTGGAATACTTTTTGGAGTATGCTAAACAACATGTTGCCAATAATAATGGAAATTTTTTTTGTCCTTATGTGAACTGCCTAAATGATCGACAATTATCTATTGAAGAAATTAGGGAGCATGTCCTTTGCGATGGTTTCAACCAGAGTTATAAGCGGTGGATTTGGCATGGTGAATTTGGCATGCCAAGTGTATCCCAAGACGAACAAATTAATGCTGGTGATGCAGATATGTATGATCGGGTGGAGGACATGATTAATGATGTGGGAGCAGAGGCGTTTGAACAAGCAAATAAGCCACTCTACAGTGGTTGTAAAACTTCTCACGTTTGACCGCAGTATTAAAATTAATCAACTTGAAGGCGACGCATGGATGGAGCGATAAAAGTTTTACAGAGTTACTACACTTGCTTCAGAATATGCTTCCCGAGGATAATGAATTGCCTGATTCTAATTATGAGGCAAAGAAAGTATTGTGCCCTTTAGGCTTGGGGTATAAGAAGATTCATGCTTGTCCTAACGATTGTGTTTTGTACAGAAATGAATATAAAAGTCTTGAGGAGTGTCCAGTATGTAGGGTTTCTCGTTTCAAAGAGGAAACTGATGCTAATTTGAGTGTTCGTGTTCGTAACAAGAGACCACCGGCGAAGGTGTTGTGGTATCTTCCAATAGTACCGAGATTAAAACGCTTGTTTGCTAGTGAGACAAAGGCTAAAAATTTGAGATGGCATGCAGATGAACTGAAAGTAGATGGAATGCTACGACACCCTGCTGATTCTCCTCAATGGAATAAGATTGATCAACTTTTTCCGCATTTTAGGAATGAGCCAAGAAACCTCAGACTCGGCCTTTTTACAGATGGGATGAATCCATATGGCAACCTTAGCAGCAAGCATAGCGCATGGCCAGTTCTACTCGTTATCTATAATCTGTCTCCATTATTGTGCATGAAAGGCAAGTACATAATGATGTTTATGATGATTTTGGGCCCAAAACAACCGGGGAACGACATAGATGTTTACTTGCAGCCGTTAATCGAAGACTTGAAGATGTTATGGGATGAAGGTGTCGATGTTTTTGATGCGTATAAAAAAGAATTGTTTATGATGAGAGCGATGCTCTTTTGCACAATTAATGACTTTCCAGCATACAAAAACTTGTCGGCTATAGTGTTAAGGGGCATAAAGCTTGCCCTATATGTCAAGAAGGCACATGCTACCATCAGCTCGAACACGGAAGAAAAACGGTCTACCTTGGCAGTTGTCGATTTCTAAAACCGATCCACCCTTATCGTAGATTGAAAAAAGCTTTCAATGGTGAGCAGGAGAATGCAGAAGCACCAAAGGCCTTAACCACCGAAGATGCTTTCAACCGAGTAAAAAATATAAAGATGAGGTTTGGTAAGACTCAAAAGCAAGCAGAGAAAAGCTTATAGGAAAAAGCGATCAATATTTTTTTATTTTCCGTATTGGCATGAGCTTGATGTTCGTCATTGCATTGATGTGATGCATGTTGAGAAAAATGTGTGCGATAGTCTTATCAGCACGCTTCTCGATATAAAAGGGAAGACAAAAGATACTTTGAATGCACGAAAAGATATGGTTTGTATGGTCATACGAGGGAAGCTAGCTCCAGTACCCCAAGGTAAGAGGACTTATTTGCCACCAGCTTGTCATACACTATCAAAAAGTGAGAAACGAAGCTTTTGTGAGTGTTTACGTGGAATAAAAGTGCCACATGGGTATTCTTCCAATGTTAAGCATCTTGTATCAATGTAGGATTTGAAGTTGGTAGGCTTAAAGTCCCATGATTATCATGTATTGGTCCAACAAATTTTACCGGTGACCATTCGAGGTATATTACCGAATAAAGTGAGAAGCACCATAAGTAGATTGTGCTTCTTCTTCACTTCCATTTGAACCAAGGTTATTGACCCTCAAGTGTTGGATGATTTAGAGAATGATGCTGCAATTATATTATCTCAGCTCGAGATGTACTTTTCTCCTGCGTTTTTTGACATCATGGTACATCTCGTCATTCATTTGGTGAGAGAGATACGCTCGTGTGGTCCTGCGCATTTACGATGGATGTATCCATTTGAGCGGTATATGAAAATTTTGAAAGATTATGTAATGAACCCTCATCGGCCTGAGGCATCTATTGTTGAAAGATATGTTGCAGAAGAAGCGATCGAATTTTGTACGGAGTACTTATCGCAGACCAAATCTGTTGGTCTTCCGAAATCTCGCCATGATGGAAGAGGTTCCGGACAAGGGACACTTGGAAGACAAATAAAAAGTGTTGATCGTGAAGAGTTTTTGAAAGCACATGTATATGTACTAACTAACACTCCTAAAGTTCATCCATATTTAGACCAACATAAGAGACTCATAAAGGAACAGAATCCTAGAAAACCAGAACGATGGTTGGTGAACGAGCATAACAAGACATTCATACCATGGTTCAAAAATGAGGTTGGTAATGATAATCTCGCTTCATAAATTGTCTCATGGTTGGCTCTTGGTCCTAATTCTGATGTCATAACTTGGCGTGGATATGACATAAATGGGTACTCCTTCTACACGAAAGAACGAGATGATAAGAGTACTATGCAAAATAGTGGTGTTTCACTTGTAGCGGACTCGATTCATTTCTCAAGTGCAAAAGACAAAAATCCATTATATGCTTCCAATTCTTATTATGAAATTATTGAAGAGATATGGGAGCTTAATTATATTAAGTTTAAAGTGCCTGTTTTTAAATGTAAATGGGTAGATAGTAATAATGGGGTGAAGTTAGATGAGTTGGGGTTTACGTTGGTTGATTTTAGCAAAGAAGGATACAAGAATGAACCATTTGTTGTGGCAAGTCAAGCAAAGCAAGTGTTTTACGTCACAGACCCATGTGACAAAAACTGGTCAGTTGTCCTTCAAGGGAAAAAGCGAGTATCGAATGACTCTGTTGATGATTCGACTGTAGATATTCTTTAATTTCCTTCCACACCAAGGATGCCTGTTGTAAATGAAGAACTTGAACTTAATTATGTATATGCTACAAGAAATGATCATCATGAAGGCATATGAGAGAACACGCCGGTAAACATACGATCACACTCTTGAAATTACAATGTAAAAAATGAATTGCTTAATTTGTTTATTACAATGTCAAATTAAATACATATTCTTTATTTATATTATACGTAGAAAAATTAATTTCTTATGTCAAATTAATTTGTTTATGGCATTAGGATAAAAATTTAGGGTCATCCTTAATGTCCTACTTTTTGAAGGAATGTTTAACTAAGGAGAGTTATTGTACTATGCATTCAGATTAGGTTATTTTTTTCCTATTATTTTTCATGTAGAAATAATCGTCTAAGTTATATCAATTCAGTTTGTTTCCCAAATATATTATATGTTGCTTCTTGTATTTGTTGCTTAGTTTGTGTTGAAATTAATCAATATGTCGATTAATATTATGGGTTCAATCAATTTGTCTCTAATAAATATAAAATTGTTTGCAGGTGGGGGAGTTGTAATTCCTCAGAAGAAAAAGTAAAGATAAGGAGAAA
>CACSLK010023397.1:6836468-6850380 GCA_902706635.1 Striga hermonthica
CGGATAAGACATTATGACCGTTGTTTATGTATCAGTTTAAATTTTAACGGTTTTCAAAAATTAAGTTTTTCACGGTAGCCCCCGAATCAGCTTTCGCAAAATAAGTGTTTTATTTATTTATTCAAAAAAATTGCGAAAATGGCGTACTCTGATGTAATAGTAAGTCGGGGTGTTACAGTTACAACTCTATTCCATCCTCTAACTTTGTCAATCAAGAGTCTATTCACCTAAGTCGAATTCTCCATAACCCCTGCATTTAAAGAAGGAACACCAAAAGATAGGCCAGACACCCAAGGTTCACTTGGTATTTTAGTACTCTTACCATTCATAACATATTTTCTTAAAATCTGTTGGTACCAAAAAAAATAAAATAAAAGAAGCAATCAAACCCAACAATTTCATAACAAAGAAGCAAAGCCACTTTGCATCAAGAACACATCCAAAAGGGAAGTATTTTTCTTCAAGGATTCATGTCATCAATCAGTTTTGACTTGTAAGGAGTCTCCAAATCTGCTAAAGGATAATAGAATCATTAATATCCTTGAAGCCTAAACCTCCAAACTTATTAAAAACTGTAATCTTATTCCAACCACCCAATGCACCCCTATTTTTACTCCACACCATTAGACCACGAGAAGTTTGCACTCATCTGAAAAATTTCCTTACAAATGCTCACATGTAAGGCAAACCATTAATCACAACTTCTAATAGAACCTCTCTCCTAGCTATAAAGAGGAACTTATTCTTCCAACTAATAAGCCTAGATTTCACATAAGATATCACAAACTCAAACACATCTCTCTTAGATGTTCATAAACCAAGAGGAATACCTAGATACTTGGAGGAACTACAAACATAAATACCCTCAAGTTTCATACAAACAATTTACTTAAGTTCCTCAGAAGAGTTTTTGCTAAAGAACACTAGGGATTTTTGCGTATTTACTTTTTGCCTAGTGAAGTTCTCATAGACATAAAAAAATCCTTCACAAGTTATTTGTAATATGCACATCAGCAACACAGAACACAAGAGAGTCATCAGTAAATAATAGGTGAGTTAATACAGAACCCCCTTTAGTTAACCTCAAGCCTTGAATATCCCCCACATTAACAGCTTTGACAATCAATCTTGACAAGATTTCATAGACCAAGATAAAAAGATAAGGAGATATCATGTCACCTTTCCTAATGCCCCTAGATGGGGTTAGAAAAACCATACACTCTCCCATTTACATTGAAAGAGAAAGCTATTGAAGAAATGCAAGCAAAGATCCACTTCAAAAAAGTTTATAAAATCCCATTTGCAGCATTAATTTGATTAGACAATTCCACTCCACACGGTCATAAGCTTTCATCATGTCCAGTTTAACAGCCATATAATATCTTTTGCCAGATCTATGCCTATTCAGAAAGTGGATAGCTTCATGTGCACATTATATAGCAATTGTCTATCGAAAATGAAAGCAGACTGAGATTAATGAAAATACAACTTTAGGAAGTCTCTTAATATAACGGCCAGAATCTTGGCAATGATTTTATAAAAAAACACAACCGAGCCTAATAGGCCTGAAGTGGCTCACAGAAGTATGATTTTCACATTTTGGAATTAAAGTTACAACAGTGTGGTTCCAACTTTTCAGAAGTCTAGTATAATCAAAGAAACTTAAAAGAGCAACACACAGATCATCTTTGATAAAAAGCCAAAAATTGTGAAAAAATAGTGGAGTTATACCATCCTCACCAGGCGCCTTGTTGGGGTACATAGAGAATAAAGCTAATATCACCTCTGCTTCATTAACTTGAGCCACCAAACTAGAATTAACTTCATCAGAAATTGATTTCGGAATTAAGTGCAGCGCTTCAGCTTCCCCACAAGAGCCTAAAAAAGTAATGAAATTTTCATAAAAGTTGAGGATGCAATTTTTGATTTGGGCCTGAGACTCAGCCGCCCTATTGTTAGAATCAACCAACTTTATTATTGCATTTGACTTTATTCTCTGCATAGTGAGGACATCGAGAAAACTAGTGTTCTTGTCACCCACCTTCAGCCATTAAATTATGGCTTTCTGGCACCATAATTCCTTTTTAGATGAGTTTTATCTAGTTGTCCTTTTACGTTCCACCCAATTTCTCTAACCTCCCAGAGTTCTCATTTTCTCTAAGTGCAAATTCAAATTTTCTTTCTTTTTTACATTCTCAGATTTTAGAAAGTGTTCCACTTCATGAGTGCTATTCTACCCAATTTCTCTGACCTTCAGAGTTCTCATTTGCAAAGTCAAATTTTAAATATTTTTTACATTCTCATATTTTACAAAGTTTGTTCCACTTCTGGAGTGCCAACCTAGTCCTTTTAATTTACTCCTTTATTTGAAACATAGGGATACCTTCAACATCTACATTCTAAGCTCTGCTAACTTCCTTCTCCATTCCTTCTGTCTTCAACCAACATTTATCAAAGGTAAATCTTTTCTTTAATTGAGGTTTCGGAGAACCTGAATCCAGGATTAACATTGAGTGATTAGAGGAGCTTCTGAAGTAAGTACAAACTTTTGCATCATGATAAGAAGCCATCCAAGAAAGAGACCCAAAAACCCTGTCAAAATTTTCCTCCACAAAACCTCCGAGGACTCTATTATTTCCCTACGTGAAGGGATACCCCTCCATATTCACTTCCTGTATAATCATGTTTGCAATGAAGCTGTTAAAACCCTCACAACTTTTAGGAGACCTGAATCTTCCCCCTCTCTTATCAAAATTACCACACAAATAAAGTGTGTCTGTGATTTTGGGCAATAATCTGGTGGAAGGTCTTGACTATCATGAGACATTTGCTCCTGTTCACAAAATGGTTACAGTCCGGTTATTCTTGGCTCTGGCTGCTGCTAAGCATTGGGAAGTTCACCAGATGGATGTTCACAATGCTTTTCTTCATGGTGATTTTGCAGAGGAGGTTTACGTGAAGTTTCATCCTGGTTTTCCTTCGGGCATTGATGGGAAGGTTTGTCGTCTTCATCGTTCCCTTTATGGCTTGAAACTGACCCCCCGTTGCTGGTTTTCCAAGTTGTCTACGGCTTTGAAGTAGTATGGTTTTTGTCAGTCTATCATGATTACTCTCGTTCTACACTGCATTGTGGTTCTGTCCATCTGCAGGTTCTGGTCTATGTTGATGATCTGATAGTTTTTAGAAGTGATACCACATCTATTGCGGCCTTCAAGAGTTACTTGATTTGTTGTTTTCACATGAAAGATCTTGGATTGCTTTTGTATTTTCTTGGTATCGAGGTTGCCCAAAATTCTTCTAGCTTCTTTCTCTATCAGCGGAAGTATGCTCTTGACATCATAGCTGAGGTCGGGTTACTAGGGAGCAAGCCAGCTGATTTTTCTATAGAGCAGAATCATCAGCTCTCTCTTGCTGAGGGTGATCTATCGTCTGATCCCGAGCGATATCGTCGTTTAGTCGGACGTCTTATCAATCTGGTAGTGACTCGACCTAAGCTGTCTTATTCGGTGAATATGCTATCTCAATTTATACATCAACCGCATCAGACTCACTAGGACTCTACTCTGCATGTGGTTCGATATTTGAAAGGCTCTCCTGGTAAGGGGTTGATCTTCGTACTAACTGCGATCTTCACCTCTATGCATGGTGTGATTCGGATTGGGCGTCTTGCCCTCTCACTCGAAGCTCTCTTTCTGGTTGGTTTATTCAGTTGGCTCAGTCTCCTTTGGCGAACCAAGAAACAACCTACTGTGGCACGCTCTTCTGCTGAGGCTAAATATCGACGATGGCTACTACATTTTGCGAGTTGAAGTGGTTACGGGGACTATTATCTACTCTTGGTGTCACTCTCATCCTATGCGGTTACACTGTGACAGTCAGTCTGCATTGCATATTGCGACCAATCCAGTTTTCCACGAGCGGACTAAACACATTGATGTGGATTGCCACTTCGTTTGAGATGCTGTTCTTCAGGGTCTCATTCTACTACTCATGTTCCTTCTGGGAATCGTCTCGCTGACATCTTCACCAAGGCGCTTGCATGGTGTGATTCGGATTGGGCGTCTTGCCCTCTCACTCGAAGCTCTCTTTCTGGTTGGTTTATTCAGTTGGCTCAGTCTCCTTTGGCGAACCAAGAAACAACCTACTGTGGCATGCTCTTCTGCTGAGGCTAAATATCAGCGATGGCTACTACATTTTGCGAGTTGAAGTGGTTACGGGGACTATTATCTACTCTTGGTGTCATTCTCAGCCTATGCGGTTACACTGTGACAGTCAGTCTGCATTGCATATTGCGGCCAATCCAGTTTTCCACGAGCGGACTAGACACATTGATGTGGATTGCCACTTTGTTTGAGATGTTGTTCTTCAGGTCTCATTCTACTACTCATGTTCCTTCTGGGAATCGTCTCGCTGACATCTTCACCAAGGCGCTTGGGAAGCGTGAATTTGATTATTTTCTTGGCAAGTTGGGCATTCGGAATCCGCATGCTCTAACTTGAGCGGGGGTGTTATTGTGTATATTTGTGTATTTACTATATTAGCCTTATGTTCTTTTTAGGTAACTTCAGCCTAATTTTGTGTATATATTCTTGGTTAATAGAGAGTTGTATCATTTGATTGAGATTATCTTTCCCTCAATTATATTTCGTCTTTCTCTTATCACTATAAACCACTTATCCCTCTCAAAGATTCATACTGGTTTCTGTTGGTATGGCTCATATATTGACAAAGGAATGAGGCAGGCTGATGCCTGCGAGCGTAATGGAGTGAACGTAGTGAGGGAAGCAGAGCGACCGAGCAAAGTGAGCGGAGTGGAGCGAGAGGCGTTGAACGATATCTTGAGTGAGCTAGAAGTCGGCATCAATCAGCTCGTACCTACCATTTTTGCTAGACTGGTAAGCCTGATCGTCCTTCATCGCCGTCAACATTGGGCGGGTCCGACGGCCGCCGAGGTGAAGTCGCTCCTTAACTTCAAACTAGGTACTTCCGGGAATTATTATTGTGTGACCGTACCCGACATTGACAGTTCGATGGTTTACAAACTCCCGGAGACTCTCCATGGTTATTTACCGGTGTGGTTCTGGGTTGGTGGTGCTTGGCGCACTGTGGGCACTACTCGGCACCCTCGGACCGATTCTATCGCTGATCCTCGTAAGTTTTGTTTCCTACTCTCGTAACCTGTTCTGATTTGAATTTATTTTATGTGCTAACAGGTCAGTATTTTGCGTTTTAAGTCTGTGGCCGGAGTCCTCCCATCAGCAACATCTTCGCTGACCGACTCAGAATTCTACTCGGTCTCTCCCCCGAGAGCTGAAATTACATGAGTCTCGTAAAACAGAAAGCGCTGTTGGAACACAAGCTTTGCCCCGTACTCAACGACTCATTCTTGTCAGGTAAGCCATGTCGTGAGTTCCTTCTCTTTTTTTTTTTATATATATATCTTGCCAATTTTTGAAATCGGTCTGCTTCCCGTAGTCTACTACCCGCTGCTCCGCGAGAGTGGGTTCGGATCCATAAAAGAAGCCAACTCCTACAGATGATCTCATCCCAGCGCACTTAAAAAGCGATCACATGACATATAAAAGCATGGAGGAGGATGGCCATGGAGCGTGCCAAGAAGGCAGCCGCCTCAGCAAGCTCGGAAACGGCCGAGGAGACTGCGACCCCGGGCAACCAGACCACGACCGACGTTGAGCGGATGCCCGGCCCTTTCCTCTTGACTCGTAAGGAGGACGTCGTCATCGAGGAGATCGACTCTGACAACGAAGACGGCGCCGCAGATTCCAACCCACCACCCGAGCAGGTGATGCGAGGCGTCGTTCCTGAGTTCGGCCTCAGATCGCAGCTCGTCCAAATCTGCTAAAGGATAATAGAATCATTAATATCCTTCAAGCCTAAACCTCCAAACTTATTAAAAATTGTAATCTTATTCCAACCACCCAATGCACCCCTATTTTTACTCCACACCATTAGACCACGAGAAGTTTGCACTGAGCTGAAAAATTTCCTTACAAATGCTCACATGTAAGGCAAAGCATTAATCACAACTTTTAATAGAACCTCTCTCCTAGCTATAAAGAGGAACTTATTCTTCCAACTAATAAGCCTAGATTTCACATACGATATCATAAACTCAAACACATCTCTCTTAGATGTTCATAAACCAAGAGGAATACCTAGATACTTGGAGGAACTACAAACATAAATACCCTCAAGTTTCATACAAACAATTTTCTTAAGTTCCTCAGAAGAGTTTTTGCTAAAGAACACTAGGGATTTTTGCGTATTTACTTTTTGCCTAGTGAAGTTCTCATAGACAGAAAAAAATCCTTCACAAGTTATTTGTAAATGCACATCAGCAACACAGAACACAAGAGAGTCATGAGTAAATAATAGGTGAGTTAATACAGAACCCCCTCTAGTAACCTCAAGCCTTGAATATCCCCCACATTAACAGCTTTGACAATCAATCTTTACAAGATTTCATAGACCAGGATGAAAAGATAAGGAGATATCATGTCACCTTTCCTAATGCCCCTAGATGGGGTTAGAAAAACCATGCACTCTCTCATTTACATTGAAAGAGAAAGCTATTGAAGAAATGCAAGCAAAGATCCACGTCAAAAAAGTTTATAAAATCCCATTTGCAGCATTAATTTGATTAGAAATTTCCACTCCACACGGTCATAAGCTTTCATCATGTCCAGTTTAACAGCCATATAATATCTTTTGCCAGATCTATGTCTATTCAAGAAGTGGATAGCTTCATGTGCTATCATAACATTATCTAGCAACTGTCTATCAAAAATGAAAGCAGACTGAGATTAATGAAAATACAACTTTAGGCAATCTCTTAATATAACGGCTAGAATCTTGGCAATGATTTTATAGAAAACACAACCGAGACTAATAGGCCTGAAGTGGCTCACAGAAGTATTATATTCACATTTTGGAAATAAAGTTACAACAGTGTGGTTCCAACTTTTCAGAAGTCTAGTATAATCAACGAAACTTAAAAGAGCAACACACAAATTATCTTTGATAAAAAGCGAAAAATGGTGAAAAAATAGTTGAGTTATACCATCCTCACCAGGCGCCTTGTTGGGGTACATAGAGAATAAAGCTAATTTCACCTCTGCTTCATTAACTTGAGCCACCAGACTAGAATTAACTTCATCAGAGATTGATTTCGGAATTAAGTGCAACGCTTCAGCTTCCCCACAAGAGCCTCAAACAGTAATGAAATTTTCATAAAAGTTGAGGATGCAATTTTCGATTTGGGCCTGAGACTCAGCCACCCTATTGTTAGAATCAACTAACTTTATTATTTCACTTGACTTTATTCTCTGCATAGTGAGGACATCGAGACAACTAGTGTTCTTGTCACCCACATTCATCCATTGAATTATGGCTTTCTGGCACCATAATTTCTTCTCAGATGAGTTTTATCTAGTTCTCTCTTTACGTTCCACCCAATTTCTCTAACCTCCCAGAGTTCTCATTTTCTCTAAGTGCAAAGTCAAATTTTCAATCTTTTTTACACTCTCATATTTTAGAAAGTGTTCCACTTCAGGAGTGCTATTCCACCCAATTTCTCAGACCTCCAGAGTTCTAATTTGCAAAGTCAAATTTTAAATATTTTTTACATTCTCATATTTTACAAAGTTTGTTCCACTTCTGGAGTGCCATTCTAGTCCTTTTAATTTATTCCTTTATTTGAAACATAGGGATACCTTAAACTTCTACATTCTAAGCTCTGCTAACTTCCTTCTCCATTCATTCTGTCTTCAACCAACGTTTATCAAAGGTAAATCTTTTCTTTAATTGAGGTTTCGGAGAACCTGAATCCAGGATTAACATTGAGTGATTAGAGGAGCTTCTGAAGTAAGTACAAACTTTTGCATCAGGATAAGAAGCCATCCAAGAAAGAGACCCAAAAACCGTGTCCAAATTTTCCTCCACAAAACCTCCGAGGACTCTATTATTTCCCTACGTGAAGGGATACCCCTCCATATTCACTTCTTGTATAATCATGTTTGCAATGAAGCTGTTAAAACCCTCACAACTTTTAGGAGACCTGAATCTTCCCCCTCTCTTATCAAAATTACCACACAAATAAAGTGTGTCTGTGATTTTGGGCAATAATCTGGTAGAAAGTCTTGACTATCATGAGACGTTTGCTCCTGTTCACAAAATGGTTACAGTCTGGTTATTCTTGGCTGTGGCTACTGCTAAGCATTGGGAAGTTCACCAGATGGATGTTCACAATGCTTTTCTTCATGGTGATTTGGCTGAGGAGGTTTACGTGAAGTTTCCTCCTGGTTTTCCTTCTGGCATTGATGAAAAAGTTTGCCGTCTTCGTCGTTCCCTTTATGGCTTGAAACAGACCCCCTGCTGCTGGTTTCCAAGTTTTCTACGGCTTTGAAGTAGTATGGTTTTCGTCAGTCTATCATGATTACTCTCGTTTTACACTGCATTGTGGTTCTGTCCATCTGCAGGTTCTGGTCTATGTTGATGATCTGATAGTTTTCAAAAATGATACCACATCTATTGCGGCCTTCAAGAGTTACTTGATTCGTTGTTTTCACATGAAGGATCTTGGATTGCTTAAGTATTTTCTGGGTATCGAGGTTGCCCGAAATTCTTCTAGCTTCTTTCTCTATCAGCGGAAGTATGCTCTTGACATCATAGCTGAGGTCGGGTTACGAGGGAGCAAGCCAACTGATTTTCCATTAGAGCAGAATCATCAGCTCTCTCTTGCTGAGGGTGATCTATTGTCTGATCCCGAGCGATATCGTCGTTTAGTCGGACGTCTTATCAATCTAGTAGTGACTCGACCTGAGCTGTCTTATTCGGTGAAATTGCTCTCACAATTTATGCATCAACCGCATCAGACTCCCTAGGACTCTGCTCTGCATGTGGTTCAATATTTTAAAGGCTCTCCTGGTCAGGGGATTCATCTCCGTACTGACTGCGATATTCAACTATATACATGGTGTGATTCGGATTGGGCATCTTGCCCTCTCACTCGAAGCTCTCTTTCTGGTTGGTTTATTCAGCTGGGTCAGTCTTCTATTTCTTGGCGAACCAAGAAACAACCTACTGTGGCACGCTCTTCTACTGAGGCTGAATATCGACGATGGCTACTACATTGTGCGAGTTGAAGTGGTTACAGGGACTATTATCTACTTTTGGTTTCACTCTCAGCCTATGCGGTTACACTGTGACAGTCAGTCTGCATTGCATATTGCGTCCAATCCAGTTTTTCACGAGCGGACTAAACACATTGAGGTGGATTGTCACTTTATTCGAGATGTTGTTCTTCAGGGTCTCATTTCTACTACTCATGTTCCTTCTGGGAATCAACTCGCTGACATCTTCACCAAGGCGCTTGGGAAGCGTGAATCTGATTTTTTTTCTTGGCAAGTTGGGCATTCATAATCCGCATGGTCCAACTTGAGCGGGGGTGTTATTGTGTATATTTGTGTATTTACTATATTAGCCTTAGGTTCAATTTAGGTAACTCTAGCCCTAATTTTGTGTATATATTCTTGGTTAATAGAGAGTTGTATCATCTGATTGAGATTATCTTTCCCTCAAATTATATTCCTTCTTTTTATTATCACTATAAACCACTTTTCCCCTCCAAAGATTCATACTGGTTTCTGTTGGTATGGCTCATATATTGACAAAGGAAGGAGGCAGGCTGATGCCTGCGGCGTAACAGAGCGAACGTAGCGAGGGAAGGGGAGCGACCGAGCGAAGTGAGCGGAGTAGAGCGAGAGACGTTGAACGATATCCTGAGTGAGCTCGACGTCGGCATCAATCAGCTCGTACCTACCATTTTCCCTAGACTAATAAGCCTGATCGTCCTTCATCGCCGTCAACGTTGGGCGGGTCCGACGGCCGCCGAGGTGAAGTCGCTCCTTAACTTCAAACTAGGTTCTTCCGAGAATTATTATTGTGTGACCGTACCCGGCGTCGACAGTTCGGTGGTCTACAAACTTTCGGAGACTCTCCATGGTTATTTACCGGAGTGGTTCTGGGTTGGTGGTGCTTGACGCACTGTGGGCGCTACTCGGCACCCTCAGACCGATTTTATCGCCGATCCTCGTAAGTTTCGGTGCCTACTCTGGTAACCTGTTCTGTTTCGAATTTATTTTTTGTGCTAATAGGTCGGTATTATGTGTTTTCAGTCCGTGGTCGGAGTCCTCCCATCAGAAACATCTTCGCTGACCGACTCAAAATTCTACTCGGCCTCTCCCCTAGAGCCGACATTACAAGAGTCTCGTAAAACAGAAAGCGCTATTGGGCTGGGTCGATTAGTTGGGCCGGGGTGCGGGGGCAGAGCCCCCGCGGTATAGACGGGGGTGCGGGGGCAGAACCTCGCGGTACGGTACGGGGTATTTAAACAAATTAATATCTTTTAGGGTTATAGTATAAATACATGGTGTATTGATGTATTTGAGACTATTGAGAATAATAAAGATCCCTCAGCCGCCGTGGACGTAGGCACATTGCCGAACCACATAAATCTTGTGTTGTTTACTTTTCTCGTTTTAATTCGTATGCCATATTGTCATCTTCACTCAACAAGTGGTACCAGAGCTTGATTGATTGGGCGACGGAGATGACGGGAGGATCAAAATTCAATTTCAAGGTCTCGAAATTTGATGGTCATGGCAATTTCGGATTATGGCAAACGAGAGTAAATGATCTATTGGCGCAACAAGGAATTCATAAAGGGTTGCGCGCATAAAAGCCTAAGGGGATGGAAGACAATGATTGGCAAGATCTCCAGGAACAGGCAGCCGAGACAATTCGGTTGTGCCTTGCAGATGAAGTTATGTATCACGTTATGCATCTCAAATCGGCGGATGAGATTTGGAAGAAACTGGAACCGCAGTTCATGTCGAAAACCCTAACGACAAAACTGTATCTGAATCAAAGGTTATACGGGCTGAAGATGCAGGAGGGGACCGATTTAGGGCAACATGTGAATATCTTCAATCAGGTTGTCATGGATTTGGCTTCACTCAATGTCAAGATTGAAGATGAAGACAAGGCGATGATCTTACTGTGTTCGTTACCTCCTTCTTACGAACATATGGTGACTACCCTTACATATGGGAAAGAAACGATCAAGACTGAGGAGATTACTTCAGCATTGTTGGCTCACAACCAGCGGGAACAGAAATCTGGAGAGTCATCTTCTCAAAGTGACACCTTATATGTGAAGGGTAACTAGGATCGTGGAAGAAGACAGGGGCGAGATAATTCAGGAAATCGGAATTTCAGATCCAAGTCGCGAGAAAAATTGCAAGGGAGGAAAACTGTGACGTGTTATAAGTGCAAGGAACAAGGGCACTTTAAACGGGATTGCCCAAAGTGGAAGAAATAGACTGCTGATATGTCATCCAAGTCTGCGAATGTGGTACAGAATGAGGAATCTGATTGCAGTGATGGAGATATGTTATCTATTTCGACTGCGCAGTATGATGATGCTTGGATTCTCGATTTTGGATGTTCTAATCGTATAACGCCTAACAGAGAGTGATTTGCTACTTATAAATCAGGTAACTCGGGTTCTATTTTTCTTGGTGATGAAAGATGTTGAGGTATTGTCGGTATTGGGGATGTCAAAATCAAGATGTATGATGGAATTGTTAGGACATTATGTGATGTGAGACATATCCCTGAGTTGAAGAAGAATTTGATTTCTTTGGGTACTTTGCATAGAAATGGTTTCATTCCCAAGGCTGATGAGGATAGGGAACCATTAAGATTGTGAAGAGTGCCTTGACTGTGATGAAGGGGAGGATCACTGCAGGGAATATTTACAAACTGTTGGGAAGTACAGTTGTAGGTGGAGTCCATTCGGTGGAGTCGTGTGAAGATAGCACGAAATTGTGGCACATGCGTCATGGACATCTTAGTGAACATGGTATGACTGAACTGCATAAGAGGGGGCTTCTGCCTGGTGTTAAAACTTGCAAACTCAATTTCTGCAAGTTTTTGTGTTTTTGGGAAAGCAGACAAAAGTCAGTTTCAAGACTGGGAAGAAGAAAACAAAAGAAATTCTGGATTATGTACATTCAGATGTGTGGGGTCCTACTAGAGTGACATCGATTGGTGGTTCTGTGTACCATGTGACCTTTATTGATGATTTTTCGAAGAAAGTTTGGGTGTATTTCATGAAGCATAAATTTGAAATTTTTGCTAAGTTCAAGCTATGGAAGGATGAGGTGGAGAACCAGACTGGTAGGAAGATCAAGTATTTAAGGTATGATAATGGTACACAGTACACGGATTCACAGTTCCAAAAGTTTTGTGAGGAGCATGGGATTCAAAGGCATTTTACAGTGCGTAAAACACCACAGTAGAATGGTGTTTCTGAGAGGATGAATCGGACACTGGCTGAGAGGGCGAGGTGTTTAAGACTGAATGCGGGTTTGCCAAAGAGTTTCTGGGCTGAGGCTGTAAGTATGGCTTGTTATTTGATTAACATATCACCACGGGCATCTCGCAGAAGAAGTATGGACAGGTAATGATGTTAGTTTTGATCATCTGAAGATTTTTGGTTGTCCTGCTTATGTTCATATTCCTGCTGATGAGAGGTCAAAACTTGATGCTAAATCAAAGAAGTGCACTTTTTTGGGCTATAAGAAAGGTGTGAAGGGATACAAGTTTTGGGATCCAGTTGAGAAGAAGACGGTGATTAGTAGAGATGTAGTGTTTGATGAACAGTCTATGTTGGGATCAGATGCAGATAAGGTACAGGTGGAGTTGGAACATGTTCCAGCAGTTCTTGATAAGGGAGAGAGTTCGAGTTCTGCACCTGATGATGTTTATCATGATATTTCAGGCCCAACTGATGTGCCAGAGAGCTACAAGTTAGCTCGGGATAGAGTGAGGCATACCAATATACAAGCTCCGGTCAGGTTTGGTTATGAAGATATGGTCGAATATGCTCTTACGATCACTAGTGTGGATCCTTGTACTTTCCAGGAGGTTGTTTCTTGTGAGAACAGTGATAGATGGAAGGCTGCCATGGAAGAAAAGATGAATTATGTACATAAGAATCAGACATGGGAGTTGGATGTTCTTCCCAAAGGGAAGAAAGCTTTTGGTTGTAGGTGGATTTACACAAGGAAGTCATCGGTAACAGAAAAAGGAGGGGAAAGGTTCAAGGCTCGATTGGTGGCTAAAGGATACTCACAGCAAAAGGGGATTGACTATGATGAGACATTTTCCCCTGTGGTTAGACATACTTCGATCAGGGCTGTACTTGCATTGGTGGCTAGTTGGGATTTGCATTTAGAGCAGATGGATGTGAAGACTGCTTTCTTGCATGGTGATCTCGCAAAGCCTATTTACATGCAGCAACCAGAGGGTTTTGTTCAACCAGGGAAGATGCATTTATTTTATAGGTTGAAGAAATCCTTGTATGGCTTGAAGCAAGCATCACGGCAGTAGAATATACGGTTTGATTCATATATGCTGAAGATTGGCTACAATCGTTGTGAGTTCGATTGTTGTGTTTACACTAAGAGCCTTGGTGATGGTTTTATGATTTTTCTGGTACTTTATGTTGATGACATGCTTATTTCTGCCAAGAATATGCGCGATTTTGTTGATCCGAAAAGCCTTTTGAGTCAGAAATTTGAAATGAAGGATTTGGGGGCTGCGAAGAAGATTCTTGGGATGGAGATTCACAGGGATACAGGATCAAAGAAGTTGTGGTTATCTCATAAGAGTTATGTGGGGAAGGTGCTACAGAGGTTTGGGATGAATGAAGCAAAACCGGTGAGCACTCCATTAGCAAACCACTTCAAGATTTCTGTTGATCAGTGCCTCAAGTCGGACAAGGAGACTCAGGATATGGTGGAGATACCTTATGCCAGTGCTGTTG
>CACSLK010023397.1:6856211-6871813 GCA_902706635.1 Striga hermonthica
TTTTCGGGATTTTTTGGACGTGCGTACGAGTCGTTGAAGTTACGGTTTTAGAGTGATAGAGAGTTTAGAGAGAGAGAATTCAAAAATATAGTAAAGGGTGCTTTCGTAATTGGAGGGGCGGTGACTAGTAATAGGGGGCGGTAAATAACAATCCACTATATAAATGCACTTCTGCATTTGCACGAGAAGAAGAGAAGTGATTAGAAGAGAAAAATAGAGAAACGTAAAGCAGAGGAAAAATAAGAACATGATATTTCTATTGATGAAAAAATAAAAATTCTGATATTAGAATAGCAAAAGAGAAGAAAAAAGAGATAATTTTATTAGTCATATAAAGTCATTCTATTTTTAAGTGTTTCATCTTGCTAAAAGAATTTACGCATTTGGCTATAATCTTTCAGTTTTTTAAACTATAATTTATATTCAATTTTATTGTATTTTTTTTATTTTTAGTTTATTTATAAAAATTGAAACACATCAATTCGTACGATTTCCATGTTTTAAACACCAATTTTTGTAACAACTAGTGTGTACCTAGTGCGATGTACGAGAACAATATCTAATTAACAATATTATAAATACACCTCGAGTTTGAGTCAATGAGGGAAGTGAAAACTACTATTGTTCCTATTTAAAAAGAGGAAAAAAATAATATTTATAAATTAAAGAGGAGGATAAACAATACTTAATAATTATAAATTAAAAATTCAGAGTCAAACGATGTAAAATTATTTTGTATAAGAGAATATAAATTTTACATTAATTTGTATAAAAGAATATAAAATCTATATGTTTAATATTAAAAACACCCAAAGTATTATATTAGTATATGTAAAAGTATTCAAAATTTTCTATATTATTTTTGAAAGATATGAAGTCACCTACAACTTTTCTAAATAATTTTAGAAGGAAAACATATCTAAAAACATTTGAATTTAGCATTGTGTAAAAAAAATAAAAATTTTTGGACTATTTTGTAAAGAAAACATGTTTACAAATATTTAATTTTAACATCAATTATGTATATTTGTATATGTATATATATTTATATATAGATAAATATATAAAAAAAATATCTAAACAATTTGATTAAAGTATCTAAAATAAGTCTAATTTAATAAACACATCGAGTCAGATGATACCGAATTCTATCTAAACAAATTTGATTACACACCATTTCAACATCATTATTATACTTGTTATGTATTAGCTTATAATATTTGTAAAAATATTAATAATTAGACATGAAAATTAGTTTTTTAAAGTAGATAATGAATTTCTAGTAGTAGTTATAAATTAGTTTCTATTTTATTTTATTTTTTCTTTTTAAAGATAATTGATTTCTAGTAGTAATTATGAATTAATTTCTATTTTATTTTAATTTTTTAAATCTGTATAGATAAGAGGAGATTTTTTAAACACGTGAGACGTATGCAATGAAATTTTGTAACAGATCTCGTGTAGATTTATGCTATGAGATTTTATAAGCTATCAATCTATATATATATAATTACTGGCTAATGAGCATTTAATAAAACCTATTAAATTATACCTAGGTGGCAATACAATTTTTTCCCTCCAAAAACCGTTACTTTTTATTCATTTAACTTCTTATTTAATTATTAGGTAATCAATACACTAATTATTTTAAAATTACAAAAATCATTTTAAATTTTCTAATTACTTACAGGTAACCATATAATGTGTTGACTATTTAATGTGAGTAGATGTTATTGTTGTGGTTACATTTAAATTAACATCTTTCGGAAAATAAAAAAACTATTTGAAATTCCTAAATAAATAATACGTAATTAACAAAAAAAAGATACATACCAAAATACTCATTATATCCAATATGATAAACGCAATTTAAAAAATTTAAATATTTCAGCTCCTTTAATTGTAAATTTAACAAAAATTATTAATCATTATATGTATACAAATAACTCACAATATTTTATTTATATATTTGTGCAAATGCACAGGTTGAATACTAGTTGTTTTTCAAGCTTACCTAGTTTTTTTTGTTCAGATTTAAATGTTTCGGCCTAATCAGAATTGTCAAACAAGTTTTGATAACCTAAAAAATAGGAAAAAGAAAAATAAATATTTATTGTCAAATAACTGTTATGAAAACTAAAAAACAGGAAAAAGAAAAATAAATCTTTACACAATTAATGAGCCGATTTTTTTGCATATTCAGATATGTCCAATCATTACTATATATGTAGGATGTAGGATATATTTAATGATTTTGGCGGAAAAATGTTTCTAAATTTGTAAAAAGATTATTCTTTTTATATAACGATAGATATCTATCCATCATAACAAAGCAAGGCCAACCATAATCTTTAGTGATGAAGCTGAATATCCTATTCTATTTCGCTAAAGAATAATCACCATTCAAACTAACTCTTCCCATAATATCTGAAATCCACTCTTCTCTAAGGACATCTCATACACTAGAAACCATAAGCCAACAGGCCCAACACCGACATTGTAGCCAAGCCATAGTGAATTTGTAATCCTATTAACAAATCCATCTAAATCCAAACAAGTAATTTTAAAGTACTTCGATCCAAACACAACCTTTAAAGAAATGATTGCAAAGACACTTATGAAATACGATGCAGGTATAAAAATTGCACAACTAGCAAATGGTGCCATTGTTATCCATGTATGGTACACTTAAATATACAATACGTCAAAAAATCCAACCAACAGCCGATTTGCAAACAGTTTTATCTTCCAAACAACTTTATCTTCCCAACAGAAGAAATAAGCGGCAAATTTTAGGGACTTCCATGTTTGATATTCAGCAGCATAAATTGCTTAATTCGAGAAGCAGAAAACGGTAGCCTAATAGAAAAAGAGTACTTGATTCTGGTTGCTCAGCCTCCACTCTGAGTTGCGAATTGTGGCACACGGCCAAGGGGAATTATCACGTCCTTCATTATCTCAAATTCTTCCATGCTTATCTGTGCACCCTCAAGGACCTATCCATTTATCACTAAAAGAAATCAGAATTCTTCTATCCCAAACAAGAAGAATGAGAATAAGTAGAATTTTGTGCTTACCTTGGGAAGCAAAATCCTCCTACCGACCATATGTTGTGTGAGTGCAGGGATTCTAGCGACTGAAAGAGCATCAAGAAACAGAAGGACAATAACTTGCCACTGTTTTATCCTGAATGCTGGGAGTGGGTCCATAAATGACATTGTGTCCAGCAAGTGTCCCTGCAAGAAAACAAACAGAGTACAAATACAACTATTTTAAGCCAAAGAAGATACAACCTTAAAATATTTGTAAACGGAGAATATATATTTTTTTTTTTTAAAAAAAAAAAGGTCTACCAATATATGATAGAGAAAGTTCCTACAAAAGGAAAGATAGAATTACTGCTAATGCTAGGAGGAGGAACAAAATGATCGGAAGATCTTGCTACCACTACGCAAGTGAAGAAAAAAGTTAGAGATACTAATCTCCAACACAATAGGGGTTTATATAGTGTCATTTTATTTGATTATGATATGATTTTAATAGCTACACAAATTAGGCATCAGAGCAATAGGACGAGTAGAAAAGGTATTATCTCCTGTTTGGGGCAATTCATAGGAACTGGGAAGCGGGGTTATCTCTACGGCTGCTATTGCAGATTTTATTATCCCTTTATAAAATTATTTCTCCAGTAGGCTCTTATCTCCATCAGTATACTCCTTGTTCCTGTAGAGTTTCAGAAAGTACGGTATATACGAATATTCTAAGGACAAGAAACATTTCAACAGGGACTGGAACAAGTTAAAAGTCTCACATGTTTAAATAAAACAAAAGCTAAAGTGTTCGATTAATTAACTAAACTAAGTTTAATTTCATAAAAGGAACAAAAGGAAAATTCTATAGTTTCTTAAATAACTACGAATGAAAAGCATATCAAATTGCTCTAAATCTGCATATTCAAGTAGTCTAATCATTTTCCACAAGTTTTTGCCGTTTCTGACATCTACCCAAATTCCCTTGTCCTCTGATTTTCTGTTGTTTTCTAGAGCAGATAAAACAGTGACAATTATGGTTAAATATATTTTGTTTTGTATTTTGAAGATAACGTGTGTGGTATAAGAGAATGTTCGTGGAGATGTAAAAAAAACTTATACGAGATTGCAAGGCATCATTCAATCGGGAAAAAAAGATGTAATAATTTAAAGCCAGTAACAACTAAATCAAACAAGTAATAAGTTTCAGGCGGAAATCTCCGCAACATACCATTCCTTGCTCAAGAGTTGATATAGGTATGGGAAGCCTCAGTTCAGCAACAAGTCCTGGCAAGGCTCGAGAGAGGCAGCCAGCTAGAGTTTGCTTAATTTCAGCCGAGCGGCCATCCAGCATAACAACCTTACATGGATACTCCCTCCCATTGACCGACAAGTATTCCTCATGAAAACTTTCATCTTTTCCATATATATAGGCTAAAGAGGACGATGACATCCAGGAAAAGAGTGCCATAAACATTGTGGAAAAAGGTGATAGCTGAAATAAAGCCCAATTTAAATACCAGCTTGAGATAATGAAGACAAAATTGCAATTGTAGTAGATGAAGTGGCATTTTTTAATAAAAACTCAAATAACCGACTTACTGATAAGTTAAACCCCTCCGGTGGACTATCATACCAAGAATCCTCAGAGTCGAGCAGATCAGCTTCTGAAAATCCTGGTTTCGGAGGCCACTTTAGTTGAAGTGGTTCCGTATCAACCACATCACCATTCTCTTCAGTTTTAACTTCACCCTCTCCAAGAGGCGGTGGCAATATCATAACACCCGCTTCAGATACTGAATGTTAAATTTGAAATGAGAATGAAGCAGGACAAAGCATTTCATGTATTAACAGCATATCAAACTAAAACATTGTGAAGAGAACTTACCGGCGGTAGATGCTTCACATTTTCCTGACGCTACAGCCTCTGCAGCTTTGCTTAAAGCCATTGCACAGGCTTCAGCAGATACATATCTGTACGACTCTTGGCCGACTTCCTCATCTGTTAATTCTTTGACCTCACAAAGATTTCTCCCATCAGCATCATTTTTCTCATCAGCCCAGGAAACGCATCTGTTTGTTCTATTTGAATCTGAAGACTTCAAAGAGGACTTAAGAACACCAGCTGTCGACTCTTTTCCCAACTGTGATCCCTTTCCCTTCTTCTCAACGCCATTTTGGCTGGGACCAACCATACTAGTATTATTTAAACTGACCTTATCATCCATAATAGTCACATCCTTGGACTTACTATACTTCTTGGATCCCGTCTGGAGTTCCTCTCCACCCTCTTTAGTGACATTTTGACTAGGCCCAGCAATATTATCTTCTAATACACTGACCTTATCATCCGATGTAGTCACATCCTTAGATTTATCAAACTTTTTGGATCTCATTTTATGAGTGCTTGCTGATGGAGCATTTGGCTTCTGAACCTGGAGATTTACTTCATTACTTATTGATTTTCCTTTGTGGTCTTTATCCTTCACAGGAGGCACAATCTTTGAGACGCTGTACTCGTCTTGAGTGATAATCACACTTGTGAAGTCCATGTCCCCATAAGGAAGTCCTGATACATTTGATTGCAACATGAGTCCATCAACCTACCACATTTTTTTTATTAAAATATAAAAAAATAAAAATGATACAAGAATGCTGCCTGAACACAATACAAAAAGAACACACCCGAGTACTAAACTTACCAATGTGTTCCTTTTTCCCACTTTTTCTATCATTATTTGACCGCCCAGCATTCAAATTCTTTTCTCTACGAGGCACGTAGCCGTCGATCGCGTTTGAGGGACCAATCCACTCCTCCACAGACACTTCGCCAGCCGTCGTACCCATTTTCTCCTCAATCCTTAAACCAGACAGCCCCATGCCCCCATCCCCACTCGTCCCTGCATCATCAGGACCTGAACTTGGCCCATAAAATAAATTAAGAATTCCTCTAAGTTTGGCCAGGTTCAGATCTGAGGGCCTCTCCTCCTTCAAACATGCAGCAAAGGCCCTGCTGTTTATCAAGCAGCCGGTCGAGCAGTACATGTATGTCTCCTGGAGGTCATAGACCTTGTGCTCCTTGAGCGAGACCCTGTAGCGTCCTTTCCGGGACCGTTCCGTTGGCAATGGATTGGTGCAGAGTGGGTGCCCACACATGCCGGCTATATTGCGCTCGGTCACCACATCTTGGTAGTCACTTTGAGAAAGGAGTGCGCCAGAGGTCGTGAGCTGGCTCTCGTGCTTGATTCCCTCGAGAAGAGAAAACTGAAGCTTGAGGACTGCATCCTTCACGGTCTGCACCTCATGATTCATGCTTTCCTGGGGGTAAAACGCAGAACATTACATACTAAATATTAATATTTAGCACAACCGAAATCAATTGAAATAACTAAATTACGGTTTGCTCAAATTTTCACAAGAGCTAAAGGCCAACCCGAGTACCAATCAATTTCATGATCGACCATCAAACTATCAACTTCGTTTCTAAGGAGATATTGATTTTCGATTCCCGTTGTACCAATCAATTAGAGTTATTACATTTACATCAACAAACACAAAATTTCCAGAATTCTCTATGTTTTTTTTTTACGTGAAATTGTTCGACAAAATTACCTGAGAATACTTTGAAGACTCCTCCGATCACTCAGAATCAAAAGGAAAAGCTCGAACACCAAGTCCCGAGTTATGAAGCAATTAAGTCCTGAAACAAAGGCGCGTAACCACTCAGACGGCTGCACAGGGAAACAGCGAGAGAGACCTGGCTGCTCAACAGATTTTAATGGCAGTAATCGGTGGAAAACGATTAAATTCTCTTCAACTGAAATTGAATCATAAACCCTTTCACTTTCGCGGATTGAGGAGTAAGGTGGGAGCAGTCCGGTTCTTATATGATTTTTGAAGAACCGAAATGGTTAGTTGTACTTGAATCATTTTTTTTTTTTTGGTAGAAACGAAGGAGGCCAGAGGCCTAAACGACTAGGCTAGCACTCTCGATGCACATGGTGAATTCGAATATGCCAGTTCCAATCTGATCAATGAAAACAATTTTATGGAACTCAGAGGTCTGAGAAGGCCCTCTACAGTATCCTCGTTGAAGGATGCTTTCAAGATCCACCTCCCCAATTTTGTCTTTTATCATAAACCAAGAAGTCTAAGTCCTTTATAGAAATTGTGAGTTGTAAGTTAGGTTCTGCATATCGGAGGAGGTCAATTGAGCATAAAGAGTTAAGTGGTGGGTTGCTATTGCCTTGAAGTAGAAATGTGGAGGTTCTTCAAGTAGTGCAGTTGAGTTTAAGGTTAAAAAGGATAGTCTCCCTGAATGGCTCATCTTTGTGTATGCTACATTGATAGAAGGATCAAAGAGTGGCAGTGGAGAGAATTGGAAACCAGTATGAATCTTTGGGGGGGATAAGTGGTTTATAGTGATAAGAGAAAGACGAAATATAATTTGAGGGAAAGATAATCTCAATCAGATGATACAACTCTCTATTAACTAAGAATATATACACAAAATTAGGGCTAGAGTTACCTAAAGAGAACCTAAGGCTAATATAATAAATACACAAATATACACAATAACCCGCTCAAGTTGGAGCATGCGGATTCCGAATGTCCAACTTGCCAAGAAAAAAACCAAATTCACGCTTCCCAAGCGCCTTGGTGAAGATGTCAGCGAGCTGATTCCCAGAAGGAACATGAGTAGTAGAAATGAGACCCTGAAGAACAGCATCTCGAACAAAGTGGCAATCCACCTCAATGTGTTTAGTCCGCTCGTGGAAAACTGGATTGGCCGCAATATGTAATGCAGACTGACTATCACAGTGTAACCGCATAGGCTGAGAGTGACACCAAGAGTAGATAATAGTCCCCGTAACCACTTCAACTCGCACAATGTAGAAGCCATCGCTGATATTCAGCCTTAGCAGAAGAGCGTGCCACAGTAGGTTGTTTCTTGGTTCGCCAAGAAATAGGAGACTGACCCAGCTGAATAAACCAACCAGAGAGAGAGCTCCGAGTGAGAGGGCAAGACTCCCAATCCGAATCACACCATGCATAGAGTTGAAGATCACAGTCAGTACGAAGATGAATCCCCTGACCAGGAGAGCCTTTCAAATATTGAACCACACGCAGAGAAGAGTCCTAGTGAGTCTGATGCGGTTGATGCATAAATTGAGAGAGCATATACACCGAATAAGACAGCTCAGGTCGAGTCACTACCAGATTGATAAGACGTCCGACTAAACGACGATATCGCTCGGGATCAGACAATAGATCACCCTTAGCAAGAGGGAGCTGATGATTCTACTCTAATGGAAAATCAGCTGGCTTGCTCCCTAGTAACCCGACCTCAGCTATGATGTCAAGAGCATACTTCCGCTGATAGAGATAGAAACCTGAAGAATTCCGGGCAACCTCGATACCCAGAAAATACTTAAGCAATCCAAGATCCTTCATGTGAAAACAACGACTCAAGTAACTCTTGAAGGCCGCAATAGATGTGGTATCATTTCCGAAAACTATCAGATCATCAACATAGACCAGAACCTGCAGACGGACAGAACCACGATGCAGTGTAAAACGAGAGTAATCATGATAGACTGAAAAACCATACTACTTCAAAGCCATAGAAAACTTGGCAAACTAGCAGCGGGGGGTCTGTTTCAAGCCATAAAGGGAACGACAAAGACGACAAACCTGCCCATCAACGCCAGAACGAAAACCAGGAGGAAACTTCATGTAAACCTCCTTAGCCAAATCACCATGAAGAAAAGCATTGTGAACATCCATCTGGTGAACTTCCCAATGCTTAGCACCAGCCACAACCAAGAATAACCGGACTGTAACCATTTGGGAACGGGAGCAAACGTCTCATGATAGTCAAGACCTTCCACCCGATTATTGCCCAAAATCACAGACACGCTTTATTTGTGTGGTAATTTTGATAAGAGAGGGGGAAGATTCAGGTCTCCTAAAAGTTGTGAGGGTTTTAACAGCTTCATTGCAAACATGATTATACAAGAAGTGAATATGGAGGGGTATCCCTTCACGTAGGGAAATAATAGAGTCCTCGGAGGTTTTGTGGAGGAAATTTTGGACAGGGTTTTTAGGTCTCTTTCTTGGATGGCTTCTTATCCTGATGCAAAAGTTTGTACTTACTTCAGAAGCTCCTCTAATCACTCAATGTTAATCTTGGATTCAGGTTCTCCAAAACCTCAATTAAAGAAAAGATTTACCTTTGATAAATGTTGGTTGAAGATAGAAGGAATGGAGAAGGAAGTTAGCAGAGCTTAGAATGTAGATGTTGAAGGTATCCCTATGTTTCAAATAAAGGAATAAATTAAAAGGACTAGAATGGCACTCCTGAAGTGGAACAAACTTTATAAAATATGAGAATGTAAAAAATATTTAAAATTTGACTTTGCACTTAGAGGAAATGAGAACTCTGGATGAGAACTCTGGAGGTCAGAGAAATTGGGTGGAATAGCACTCCTGAAGTGGAACACTTTCTAAAATCTGAGAATGTAAAAAAGATTGAAAATTTGACTTTGCACTTAGAGAAAGTGAGAACTCTGGGAGGTTAGAGAAATTGGGTGGAACGTAAAGAGAGAACTAGATAAAACTCATCTGAGAAGGAATTATGGTGCCAGAAAGCCATAATTCAATGGCTGAAGGTGGGTGACAAGAACACTAGTTTTCTCGATGTCCTCACTATGCAGAGAATAAAGTCAAATGCAATAATAAAGTTGGTTGATTCTAAAAATAGGGTGGCTGAGTCTCAGGCCCAAATTGAAAATTGCATCCTCAACTTTTATAAAAATTTCATTACTTTTTTAGGCTCTTGTGGGGAAGCTGAAGCGCTGCACTTAATTCCGAAATCAATCTCTGATGAAGTTAATTCTAGTCTGGTGGCTCAAGTTAATGAAGCAGAGGTGAAATTAGCTTTATTATCTATGTACCCCAACAAGGCGCCTGGTGAGGATGGTATAACTCCACCATTTTTTCACCATTTTTGGCTTTTTATCAAAGATAATCTGTGTGTTGCTCTTTTAAGTTTCTTTGATTATACTATACTTCTGAAAAGTTGAAACCACACTGTTGTAACTTTAATTCCAAAATGTGAAAATCATACTTTTGTGAGCCACTTCAGGCCTATTAGTCTCGGTTGTGTTTTCTATAAAATCATTGCCCAGATTCTGGCCGTTATATTAAGAGACTGCCTAAAGTTGTATTTTCATTAATCTCAGTCTGCTTTCATTTTCGATAGACAGTTGCTAGACAATGTTATGATAGCACATGAAGCTATCCACTTTCTGAATAGGCATAGATCTGGCAAAAGATATTATATGGCTGTTAAACTGGACATGATGAAAGCTTATGACCGTGTGGAGCGGAATTGTCTAATCAAACTAATGCTGCAAATGGGATTTCATAAACTTTTTTGAAGTGGATCTTTGCTTGCATTTCTTCAATAGCTTTCTCTTTCAATGTAAATGGGAGAGTGTATGGTTTTTCTAACCCCATCTAGGGGCATTAGGAAAGGTGACATGATATCTCCTTATCTTTTCATCATGGTCTATGAAATCTTGTCAAGATTTATTGTCAAAGCTGTTAATGTGGGGGATATTCAAGGCTTGAGGTTAACTAGAGGGGATTCTGTATTAACTCACCTATTATTTGTTGATGACTCTCTTGTGTTCTGTGTTGTTGATGTGTATATTACAAATAGCTTGTGAAAGATTTTTTCTGTCTATCAGAACTTCACTAGGCAAAAAGTAAATATGCAAAAATCCTCAGTGTTCTTTAGCAAAAACTCTTCTGAGGACCTTAAAAAAATTGTTTGTTTGAAACTTGAGGGTATTTATGTTTGTAGTTCCTCCAAGTATCTAGGTCTTCTTCTTGGTTTATGAAGATCTAAGAGAGATGTGTTTGAGTTTATGATATCTTATGTGAAATCTAGGCTTATTAGTTGGAAGAATAAGTTCCTCTTTATAGCTAGGAGAGAGGTTCTATTAAAAGTTGTGATTAATGCTTTGCCTTACATGTGAGCATTTGTAAGGAAATTTTCCAGCTGAGTGCAAACTTCTCGTGGTCTAATGGTGTGGAGTAAAAATAGGGGTGCATTGGGTGGTTGGAATAAGATTACAGTTTTTAATAAGTTTGGAGGTTTAGGCTTCAAGGATATTAATGATTCTATTATCCTTTAGCAGATTTGGAGACTCCTTACAAGTCCAAACTGATTGATGACATGAATCCTTAAGGAAAAATACTTCCCTTTTGGATGTGTTCTTGATGAAAAGTGGCTCTGCTTCTTGGTTATGAAATTGTTGGGTTCGATTGCTTCTTTTATTTTTTTTTTTTTTTGGTACCAATAGAGTTTAAGAAAACATGTTATGAATGGTAAGAGTACTAAAATACCAAGTGAACCTTGGATGTCTGGCCTATCTTCTGGTGTTCCTTCTTCAAATGCAGGGGTTATGGAGAATTCGACTTAGGTGAATAGACTCTTGATTGACAAAGGTAGATGATGGAATAGAGTTGTAACACAATCTGTCTTCACTCCTGATTCTTGTGAAGCTATTCTGAAGATAAACTGTAGTGATCTAGAGGCCAAAGATAGATGGGTGGAGACTTAAGACCCCAAAGGCAAGTTTTTCAGTGGCTTCTTCTTATTCTGCTGCAATTCTTAAGAATGTGCTCTTTCTATACATCCCTAGGAGTAGTGCTTCTATGTGGAGGGATAAAAAGGTTAGGATGAGATGCTCGGAGTTGAAAGTGAAAAGAAAGCTGAAACACTTTGTTTGGAATTAAAGTGCTTTACTAGCACCTTTCAGTGAACATGAACCTGAAAAGGAGAGGACTGGAGGTTGATTGGGTGTGTCAGTGTTGTAGGGAGAATGTTGAAAGTGTGGGACATCTCTTCTTTGAATGCTCAAGATCTCAAATTGTCAGGAAATTAACCCGGTTTCTTGGGATGTTTCTGAGGCTGGTGCAGAAGATTTCTGGAGATGGTGGTAGTGAATAGCTGAGATGCATAAATCTCCAGTTTTTGAAGCCCGCATTCAATTATCGAGGTATGTACTTTGTCTCTTTGAAAATCGCACAATCTATGGGTATTTCAACGTGTGTGGATGACAGAGAGTGTTAAAGTGCACTCGGCGCTGAGGGAGTGGACTGAGTTTCATAATCTTTGTTTTTGTTTTTAGCTGCTTAGAGGCTAGGTTTTTGGAGTGGTGCTCTTGTGTTTTGGTTGTAAAAGCTACTGAGCTCTCAGGTTATTGGACTTTTATGTGTTTAATGATATCCTTACCTCTTGAAAAAAGAAAAAAACACTACTTATTTAGATTTTAAAGATAAACTACCAAAAAAAAAAATCTATATTAAATATAATAGTTGCAATTGATTTTCAAATATTCTAGAAAAATATGAAAGAAGACATTAAAAAATTTTGACATTAAAAAATATTTCACCCAAAGTAAGGAATAATTGCACATTATATAATCAAAGATTTCTAATAATATTGAAAAGAAATTATAATAATAATGAATTAGAGATTGAAATATAATTCCCTCATATGGGAGCCCTAATTCTCTCAATTGGGAGTGAAAACTTTTCCGACAATCTTCTTTGTTTTTCAATCTTGGTGAGATTGGAGGTTATCGTCGAGTTGCGAGTAAGAGGTGTGAGTGTTCGTTATTATAGTCCTTCCCTATATTCTATTATAGGGGACGATAATCCAAGTAGCAGTAAAGATCGGGACTTAAGTGAAGAGGTGTTGAAAAAGCTCGGTTATTGTTCATTGTCTGTAAAGGAAGCTGGTGAGATAGAGATTCAACAAAGAGACGTCAAGAATAGTGAGGAGGAGTGCGGGCGGAGTTTATTTGGGAAGGTAATTGGAGATACGGTAGCCAGTCTGCTGGGGATTAAGCGGGCAATGTCATACATCTGGAAAATTCAACAACCAATGGAAGTTAAAGAGATAAATACTAATTTCTTTCAATTCATATTTAGTTCGCAAGAAGATAAAAACAAAGTTGCTGCTGGGCATAACTGGCACTATGAGAATCAATATTTGGTGCTAAAGGAGTGGTTCTATGGACTGACAGCTAACAATAAAGCTTTTGATAAAATTAAGCTATAGGTCCAAATTCTGAATGTCCCCTTAGATTGGATGAGCACAGAGGTGGGGATGAAAATTGGGAGCATTTTCAATGGAGTGAAGAATGTGAATATATGCAAAACAGGGGTGAGCTGGGTAGTTTCTAAAAGATATTAGATATTGTGGATATGAAAGAGCCTATTCCAAGATATACAACTGTGAAGTTAAGAGACTAAAAGGTTAGGGTGGTTTTCAGGTATGAGAGGCTGGTCAATCTTTGCTATTACAGTGGGAAGGTAGGCCATCTGGACCGAAACTGTGGGGAAAGTTTTGAGGACATTGACAATAACCAGGTGAAGGAGGGGCAATTGGTGAGTGGCTAAGAGCATCTGAGACATTCCCTAGGGGCAGGAGTAGTTATGCTAGCAGCTCAGAGATGAAAGTAAACCAACCTATCATTAATTCTAATCAGGACCCTAGGGGGTCTGAAAGTGAGACCCCATCCTCAGTTCAACAAGATCAATGCAGGGAGACAGAACAGAGAAAGGAAGCCCACAATGTTGTTAAGGGATGTACAACAATAACTGTTGGGGAAGGGCAACACCCAATAGAACAGGCTCCTGAGTATGAGGAGTTACACACTGAAGAAGAGAATGCCATCAAGACTAGTGCTAATCCCATGGAGATTGAGGGAGTGACAGAGAGCCCAATAAAGGAAGTGGAGAATAATCTTCATATGGTGGAAGCAAAGAGGTTTCTAAAGACTCCCATTGCAACATGGAAGAGAAGAACTGCCACTAATGGAAGATTGTTCAGATTAACAGGGAACTTGACTGAAGATGGTGGTGGTAACTCTATTAAGAGGTACAGAGAAATAGTTGTCTACTCTGAGAATGATTGTGAAAACAGTGAGGAGATCATGGAGAAGAGGAGGAAGATTCAGATGTATTTTCTCTAACTTGTTTTCTTTGTCTCGTAGTCTTCTTTTCATGATGTACAAAGCATCATATTTATAGTTGTCCTCATACAACTATTAATGAAGACATAAATTCATACTTAATGAAGTCTTCAATGCCCACTTCATAACTCCATACATAATGGAGATGAAGTTGTAACAAAACTACCTTTAAGTGGATGTTACCAATTGATGTAACATATCGAGAGTTCTAATCTTTCCCGAAATATATATACGAACATACGAATCAACACATAAACCGAATTCGAAAATCCACGAATATACGAAATATATATACGAATCAACACATAAAATCGAGAGTTCCAATCTTTCTCGAAAATCCACGAATATACGAAATATATATACGAACATACGAATCAACACATAAACCGAATTCGAAACCTAACGAAATGATTCAACGCGAGCAATAATAAACGAAATAATATTATTCTGAACGTCAATAAACAAGAGGGTTCTCCGATTACCTTTCTTCGGGAAATCGACGAGCTTGGGAAAAAAAGAGGCCAAACGAACGAAACTCAAATGAGCGAATCCAAAACCTCGAAATTCCTCGAAAACTCAGACTGAAACTCAAAGAACAACTCGTGAATTGGACTGCTGAGGGTCGGCGACGGTAGAGCTGTTCGAAGGTGGGCTTGCTGGCGTCTCGCGAAGGAAATCGTTGTCTCTGACGGACTGAGTGCTCGGGATCGTCAACAGGTTGCGAGATGGATTAATGGTCACCAGAAACAATGGATACTGCTCGGAACGACAGTGATGGCAGGACTTTCGCCGGAATTAATGGTGGTATGCGCAGGTTTTCAATTGATACGAGAGAGGGATATGAGAGTGTGGTTTGAATGATTTTGATATTAGAACTCCTCGTCGATATAATAAAAGGTGAGCAAGCGATTAGTGCGTGAACGTGCGAGGAGAATCGCACCAACATTTTGAACGCGACGACTTGGTCGAAGAAGAGAGCAGATGAAGAGATAACTCACGCTGGGCTGGAAGTTCGAAATCTCACGGGCCAAAATAAATCATCATAAAGGCCCAAATGTTTTAACTGGTTTGGGCTGAAAAAAATTACATTGGGCTGGGGGTTAGAAGGGCTGGAAAATTAAATCCATATGGGCCGAAAACTTAACTGAAGGCTCGATTTGATAGACGACGATGGACAAATAAAAATAACCGGACAATATGTATATAAACACATAATATTTATTAATATTACACATTAATCACATAAAATCAATTAGGCAAATTAGACATTTATAAATAAAAAAAATAAAAAAAAATAAAAAATAAAATAATATAATAATAATAATAATAATAATAATAATAATAATAATAATAATAATAATAATAATAATAATTAATCTCAAATAATCCTTATTCAAACGGGGTATTACATGCATTATCGCATTATATGTAGAGATAATATGAAAGAAATCATATCACATAATTATATGTAGGAACAAATATGATCAGATTTATATCGCATTATATATCGCATTATAAT
>CACSLK010023397.1:6877508-6895155 GCA_902706635.1 Striga hermonthica
TTTTTTGTAGATATGGTAGTCAACAGCTGATTTATTGGGTAGATAGGGTAACAAATCGGCTGATTTATTGAGTATTCTTTCCTGTTTTTTAGTATCAATATAAATATTTGTAATTATTTTTGGTATCAAATCTAATAATTTTCAAATTGTGTGTAATCAAATATTTTTAGATGGAACACCATAAATTCGGTATTGTTTTTTTAAATTAGACTTATAATACTTAAAACAAATTGTTTAGACATTTTTTTACATATTTGTCTATATATATATACATATACACATACACATAATTGATGTTAAATTTTAATATATGTAGATATGTTTTATTTACAAAATAGTCTAGAAATTTTTTTGTTACACAATGTTAAATTCAAATGTTTTTAGATATGTTTTTCTTCTAAAATTATTTAGAAAAGTTGTAGGTGATTTCACATCTTTCAAAAATAATATAGAAAAATTTGAATACCATTACATATACTAATATAATATTTTAGGTGTTCTTAATATTAAACATACAAATTTTATATTCTCTTATACAAAATAATGTAAATTTTATATTCTATTATACAAAATAATTTTACATTGTTTGACCCCGAATCTTTAATTTATAATTATTAAGTATTATTTATTCTCCTCTTTAATTTATAATTATTATTATTATTTTCTTCCTCTTTTTAAATAGGATCAATAGTAATTTTCACTTCCGCCATTGAGTGACTCAAACTCGAGATTTATTTATAATATTGTTAATTTAATATTGTTCTCGTGCATCGCACGGGGTGTACACTAGTATACTTTATAAATCAGGCTCGAAAATCAAATCGGGCAGACATCCAGTTCAACCGCTAGGTGACTGGGTCAATTGTTTAACTGAATAATTAATTTAAAATTTTTAAATCTATTAATATAATATTTTTACCATATAAAAATATGGTTAAAGTAACCGATATAAATGTTTACCACCAAAAAATGATAGATGAAACTAAAAAATAGAAGAGACGGATAAATGAGAGATAAATTTGTAAGAATATGTGACCCGAAAGCATTGAGCTCACATTTAATTATCCTATTGGGCCAAACCTTATTTAATAGTCAAACAAATCTAAGCCATTAATCTAGATATTTGATGGACGTATCAGATCTAAAGACACCCCTATATAAATTAGTCCTCTCTCCTCCTATTAGGGTACGCAGTATTTTTCCCATCAATTTTTCTGCATCTTTAATGTGTGTTCATCAAAACATTGGAATTAAACGTGGTGTAGCGTACTGAATGTTTTTGCCGACCGTACTGAATATATAGATTGTCCGCATGTGTATATGTTTCGTGATCCTTGATGAAGTTTACATGTGATATCAGAGCATGTGTTGTGAATAATTAATTTGGTGAATCATGAGTATGATCGTACTAAATGTTTTTGCCGACCGTACTGAATATATAGGTTGTCCGCATGTGTATATGTTTCGTGATTTCCGCAAGCATCTGGTATATCTGCTCCCGAATTCTAATTGCTTGGAATTATTTGTTGGGCTCAAAATTAGTTAAGGAAAACTAATTTATGCAAATATTGATTGTTTACATGTGACTTTAATTCCCCAACAATACTCCTTATGATGACGAGGCTATGAAAATGATTGTTCAGGGCCCACGCATGTTTTATGGTTGATGATATTTTTCAATGTTTGTTTATGGCTGTATGTACATTGAATTGGAATTATTTTTTTATTATCATCACTACAAATGGGTAAAGTACCCTATTATGAGCCATATTAGTTGATCTATTTTATGTATATGCTGAAATGTTGATGGGCTCAACTGTTTAACTGATGCATAATAGCATAGCCGAGAATGGTGATATCTGTGTATGAATGATTTATTATATGACATTAAGGTAAAATTAATTTGTTAGTCACCAAAGTGGCCTAATTAATTTTTAATGTTTGGTCATATAATCTATCATTATGAATGTTTTATTATATGACATTAAGATAAAATTAATTTGTTAGTCACCAAAGTGGCTTAATTAATTTTTAATGTTCGGTCATATAATATTATTGTTGCAATTAATTGTTATATGACATTAAGATAAAATCAATTTGTTAGTCACCAAAGTGGCCGGATTGATTTTCTAATGATTGGTCATATAACTTATGTTCTTTTGAGAATGTCATTATTTAAAATAATGAGTTTATTGGTTGTTAGAAATTATGGATTTACCCAAAGGTGAATCAATGTTCTATAACTAATAAACATTAAGGAGAAATATAATATCCTGTTGTCGAGCGTATGTAGATATCCAAAGATACTACGTATGTTAGACGAAGTTTATTTAATGTCTCATTTAAGTATTGAATGACATTCGACTTATGATAATGATATATATTGTTGTGTCTACCCAAAGGAGACCAACAATATATGTTATGAATGATTTTCTGAATCTATTAATTAAGTGAGCTTTTATGATTGTGCAGCTATCTCTCTTCATTCGCAAGCTTCTTCTGTTACTGTCTTCAATGGTTTGAATTTCTCTGAATGGCGTGAGCAAGTCAATTTCCATTTAGGTGTTTTGGATATTGACTTGGCTCTGCTTGAAGAAAAGCCTGCTGACATTAATGATCAAAGCAGTGAGGCTGAGAAATCAAACCGTAAGGCTTGGGACAGGTCTAACAGATTATGTTTGAGCTTTATGCGAATGACGATTGCCAACAACATTAAATCAACTCTTCCCGATAATGTGGATGCGAAAGCATACCTTTTGCTTGTGGAAGAGCGTTTTCGTTCCGCAGATAAGTCATTGGCAGGAACACTTATGGCTGAACTCACGACCTAAAAGTATGATGGGTCGCGTAGTATGCAGCAACATGTTCTTGACATGACTAATCTTGCAGCAAGGCTTAAGTCCCTGGGTATGACTGTGGATGACTCATTTCTGGTGCAATTTATGCTTAACTCGTTACCTCCTGAATATGAGCCTTTTCAAATTAACTATAACACTATTAAGGATAAGTGGGATGTTAATGAATTGGCCAGTAAACTTGTTCAGGAGGAGATGAGGCTTAAGGCACAAGGAGTTCATACAATCAACCTTGTGGGTCATGGAGCGAATAATGTTCTCAAACCGAAATCCAACAAGTTTAAGAAGAAAGGACCTGCTAAAGTTTCACAGGTCACTAATGATGAAAAGAAGGAAAGTCGGGCAAATAAATGTTATTTCTGTAGAAAAGAAGGTCACGTACAGAAAGATTGCCTAAAACGCAAGTCTTGGTTTGAAAAGAAAGGTATTTCTAATATCTTTGTATGTTTCGAATCAAACTTGTCTGAAGTTCCTTCAAATACTTGGTGGTTGGATTCTGGTGCTACAACTCATGTTTCTAATGTGATGTAGGGATTTCTTACAATCCAGAGCATAAACCCAAATGAGAACTTCTTGTTTATGGGGAACCGTATGAAGGCCCCAATTGAAAGAATATGGACTTATCGTATTGTTTTAGATTCCGGGCACCACCTGGATCTTTTGCAAACTCTCTATGTACCTTCATTTTCTAGAAACTTAATGTCTATTTCTAGACTTGATGTTCTTGGGTTTTCCTTTAAGTTTGGACATGGATGTTTCAGTTTGTTTGATAAACATGATTCCGTTATTGGTTCTGGAATTCTTATGGATGGTTTATATAAACTGAAACTTGATGTTGATTTTTCTGCATCTTTAATGTGTGTTCATCAAAACATTGAAATTAAACGTGGTGTAGCGAATGAGAACTCTTCTTTCTTGTGGCATAAACGTTTGGGTCATGTATCCAAAGAAAGAATGAAAAGGTTGGTGAAAGATAAGATTCTTTTTGATCTAGATTTTACCGATCTTGGGTTGTGTGTGGATTGCATTAAGGGAAAGCAAACCAAACATAACAAGAAAGGAGCCACAAGAAGTAGTCAGCTTCTTGAAATTATACACACTGATATATGTGGACCTTTTGATGCTCCATCTTTTAATAGAGAAAAGTATTTCATTACCTTTATAGACGATTTTTCACGTTATGGTTATGTCTATCTGCTGAAGGAAAAATCTCAAGCTGCAAATGCACTTGAGGTTTTCATTAATGAAGTTGAAAGACAATTAGACAGAAAGGTGAAAATAGTAAGGTCTGATAGAGGTGATGAATACTATGGAATGTATGATGAATCGGGACAAAATCCCGATCCATTTGCTAAGTTCCTTGAAAGACATGGCATATGTGCACAGTATACTATGCCAGGCACACCTCAACAAAACGGTGTAGCGGAAAGGCGAAATAGAACATTAATTGATATGGTTAGGAGTATGATAAGTAATACATCATTACCCAAATCTTTGTGGATGTATGCACTTAAGACTGCCGTGTATCTGCTAAATAGGATTCCTAGTAAGGCAGTTCCTAAAACTCCTTTTGAGTTATGGACTGGAAGGAAACCTAGTTTGAGACACCTGCATGTTTGGGGTTGTCCGGCAGAAGCACGAGTATACAACCCACATGAAAAGAAATTGGATTCTCGAACTATGAGTGGTTACTTTATTGGTTACCCAGAGAAGTCCAAAGGGTACATGTTTTACTGTCCTAATCATAGTTCTAGAATCGTTGAAACGGGCAATGCTAGATTTATTGAAAATGGTGAAGTTAGTGGGAGTGCTAAAGAGACTGTGGAAATTAATGAAATAAGGGTTGATGTTCCATTACCCATTAATGTACCAATATCCACAGTTGTACCAAATATTGTTCCACAACCACAAAATAATGGTGGACAAAATTTGGATGAAGTAGCACCTCAAGAAGAGACTAACTTGCCACCAACTAATATAAATGAACCACGTGGAATAGCATTAAGTAAACCTACAAGGGTGAGAAGATCTGCTATTTCGGATGACTATGTGGTTTATTTGCAAGAGTTGGATTATGATACTAGCATTGATGAAGATCTTGTTTCGTTTTCACAAGCCATTAACAGTGACTTGTCTCATAAATGGATTGATGCTATGAAAGAAGAGTTAAACTCTATGGCTAAAAACAATGTTTGGGATCTAGTAGAATTGCCAGAAAGTTCAAAACGAGTTGGGTGTAAGTGGGTCTTTAAGACCAAACGCGACTCGAGTGGCAATATCGAACGACATAAAGCTAGACTTGTTGCCAAGGGTTATACTCAGAAAGATGGCATTGATTATAAGGAGACTTTTTCACCTGTTTCTAAGAAAGATTCCTTGAGGATCATTATGGCTTTAGTAGCTCAGTATGATTTAGAGTTACATCAAATGGATGTGAAAACGGCCTTTCTTAATGGGGACTTAGATGAGGAAGTTTATATGGATCAACCCGAAGGTTTTTCCATAGAAGGAAAGGGTCACATGGTGTGTAAACTTAAGAAGTCAATATATGGACTTAAACAAGCTTCCGGACAATGGTATATTAAGTTTAATGATACCATCACGTCTTTTGGTTTTCAAGAAAACACTGTTGATCGGTGTATTTACCAGAAGATCAGTGGGAGTAAGTTTATATTTTTGGTTCTATATGTTGACGATATCCTACTTCCTGCTAATGATTTGGGAATTTTGCATGAGACTAAAGATTTTCTCTCAAAGAATTTTGAAATGAAAGATATGGGAGAGGCATCCTATGTGATTGGAATTTCAATATTCCGTGATAGATCACAAGGATTGTTGGGTTTGTCTCAGAAAGCATATATCGAGAAAATTCTTGAGAGATTTAGTATGAACACTTGTTCACCAAGTGTTGTCCCATTACAGAAAGGGAACAAGTTTAGTCTTATGCAATGCCCTAAGAATGATGTGGAACGAAAGAGTATGGAATCAATTCTATATGCTTCTGTTGTGGGCAGTCTGATGTACTTGCAAACTTGCACGAGGCCTGATACTAGCTTCGCTGTTGGGATGCTTGGCTGATATCAAAGTAATCCTGGATTGGATCACTGGAAAGCTGCAAAGAAAGTGATGAGATACCTTCAAGGGACGAAGGATCATATGCTCACATTTAGGAAATCTGATCGCCTTGAGGTGATTGGATATTCAGATTCAGATTTTGCTGGATGCCTTGACAGTCGCAAGTCAACGTTTGGCTATGTTTTTCTCCTCACCGAAGGAGCAATTTCATGGAAAAGTGCCAAGCAGTCTTTCATAGCTGCATCTACCATGGAGGCTGAATTTGTGGCTTGTTTTGAGGCTACAATTCATGCATTATGGCTGCGGAACTTTATTTCAGGACTTGGGGTTGTCGACACCATTACCAAGCCGCTGAAATTGTATTGTGATAACTCCGCAACAATTTTCTTCTCCAAAAACGACAAATATTCCAAGGGTGCAAAACACATGGAATTAAAGTATTTTGCCGTTAAGGAGGAAGTTCAGAAACAAAGAGTGTGCATTGAACATATAAGAACGGACCTTATGATTGTCGATCCGTTAACTAAAGGTCTACAACCAAAGACATTTAAAGAACATATACATAGAATGGGTCTTGGTTGTATTAATGATTGATTATGATGATGTTATGGCACACTCTTGAGCTCATCGATGTTATGTTTCTGACTATTATCGAATTTATTGTTCATTATGATTTTGTATACATTATGTTTAGAACAAGAAATGAATGTCTTCATGACAATTAAGTGGACCTTATGATATTTATATATAATTATGGAACTTGATGTGTTGAACTATTAGTGTAGTAGTATATGGAAGGAAGTATGCGAATCGAGAGTGTACAACCGCCATAACTCTCACTATATAGTTTATCATGTCATAGTTTATTATGAAGTATGGCATAACGAGATTTGTTTATGTGCACCTAATGTTATACTATCAAATTATGGGCTTTCGGACCAAGTGGGAGAATGTAAGAATATGTGGTCCGAAAGCATTGGGCTCACATTTAATTATCCTATTGGGCCAGACCTTATTTAATAGTCAAACAAATCTAAGCCATTAATCTGAATATTTGATGGACGTACCAGATCTAAAGACACCCCTGTATAAATTAGTCCTCTCTCCTCCTATTAGGGTACGCAGTATTTTTTCTATCAACTTTTCTGCTACGTTAAGATTGGACAGGAGGGAGAAACTAATTTAGTCCTAACAATCCATCAAGCCTCTTGTGATCATCAAAATCAAGATCACTAATTATGTCGTCTTCCGCATCAAGTAAGTATTTCGTATACACCAAATTATTTATTCAAGATCCTTGATGAAGTTTACAAAATTATGTCTGTGTAATGAACTACACATTAATGGATGAGAAGATTTAAATTTTTGTTGTGTAATGGTTTTTCTTTCCTCTAGCTTTCCTGCCAAATAGGATATTTAGGGTGTGATTGTTTATGGATTGAATTGGTTTTTATTTGGTTGTTTTTAACTATAGTTAAATTTGATAAAAAGTGGTATGGTAAGTTGTTAGTGGATATATTAAAATAATATTTATATAAAATAATTGAAGTTGATTTGATGTAAAGTAGGGAAAAGATGATTGGAAGTGATAGGTAGTTAGAGTTATGTGAGTAGATGAATAGTGAATTAAAGTTGATGTGATGTGTAATAATTATTGGTTGATATTATTTAATTATATTGATAATATTGAAGATAGTGGGGTTGAGTTAAAGTTGTGTTAAATTTAAGTTTTAATTGGTTTTTTTACTGTTCAATTTATAAACAATCACCCCCTTAATCTACAAATATTTTAATATTTTTTACAGACATTGAATCTATAAAAAATAATTTTAATATTATATATTCGTGCATCACACGGGATACGTAATAATATATAGTACAAGTTTTGGAAAAATATTTAAAATTTAAACTGAAAAAAATATCTGTATTTATCTTATAAACTCTTTTTATACGAACATTTTGTAGTTATAAATGTACAAAATCTATTTTTGTATCAAATACAACTTTTTTTTTTTCCTTAAATAATTATTTCTCGGTTCAACAATTCCAGCAAAGAGAGAAAATAATTATGTGTATAGTGTATCTTAACAAACAGCAATTTTTGTTTTATTTAATTATCATCTGAATTAGCTGCATAACATTCCACCATTATCAAGGGCCTGAAGTCGGTGCACCGGCTAACCGAGGATACTGGCGGCCTTGTTGTTGGTGGCATTCCCTTATACACTGTTCTACGCACGATGGAAAGCCCAAGCACCACTTAAAGCACTGTGCGATGCAGTTGGAGTTAACCGCCGCCGCTCGCTCGTTAGCTACAGCAGCACTTAAACCTGTGAAGAAGATCATCAACATAAAAACAATGGGGAGTCCCATCCTCGAGCTCTTCATTTTTGTTGCATAATATGTATTCATGTTGATATATTATCTGCAGATGTTTATATTTTGTTTTGTATATTTGTGATGAGAGCAGTTGGTTTGGGTATGCACTTCCTTATATATTAATGAGTTCTTGAGTAAATTATTTAGTTTATGGTATTGATTTCAAGATTTTAAATAAATTATGTGATTGGATTATGTGAATGGAGCCTACAATGCAAGTGTGTTGCCTAAATATGTTAAAAGGTGAATTATCAAGTCAATATTATATAAATGTTGTAATCAATACTAATATTTAAGTAATACTTGGGCTGATCTTATGGTAAGAAAAATTTAATAAATGATCCATTAATTTGGCATATCCTGCCTAAATATGTTAAAAGGTTAATTATCAAGTCAATATTCTATAAATTTTGTAATCAATACTAATATTTAAGTAATATTTAGGTAGATCTTATGGTACGAAAAAATTTATAAATGGTCCATTAATTTGGCAATCTTGCCTATATATGTTAAAATGTGAATTATCAATTAGTCAATATTTTATAAATTTTATAACTAATACTATTATTTAAGTAATATTTAGGCAGATCTTATGGTAAGAATTTTTTTTTAAAAGGTCCATTAATTTGGCATATCTTGCCTATATATGTTAAAAAGTGAATTATCAAGTCAATATTCTATAAATTTTATAATCAATACTATAATTAAAGTAATATTTGGGCAGATCTTATGATGAGCAAAATTTTATAAATGGTCCATTAATTTGGCATATCTTGCCTAAATATGTTAAAAGGTGAATTATCAAGTCAATATTTTATAAATTTTATAATCAATACTAATATTTAAGCAATATTTAGACAGGTCTTATGGTAAAAAAAAAATTTATAAATGAGCCATTAATTTGGCATCTTGCCTAAATATGTTAAGAGGTCAATTATCAAGTCAATATTCTATAAATTTTATAATTTGTACTAATATTTAAGTAATATTTAGGCAGATCCTATGGTAAGAAAATTTTTATAAATAAGCCATTAATTTGGCATCTTGCCTAAATATGATAAGAGGTGAATTATCAAGTGAATATTCTATAAATTTATAATCAATACTAATATTTAAGTAATATTTAAGCGGATGTTATAAGAAAACTTTTATGAATGACCCATTAATTTGGCATCTTACGTAAATTGTGCACTATATTGTCCTATCATTAAACATAGTTCATCATATTGATATTTTATTCACATGATGCAAAATAATTATGTGGTGGGATTATATATTTTAATTACTTTTAAATTATTAACTAGTGCATAGCCCTGTGATGCACGGGTAAACATTATTAAATAATAATTATATATTAAAGATGATTAAAAATAACATTAAATAATAAGTATAAACTAATAAAGATGTGACGTTAACATGTAATATAATTTATCATATGTTGTTTATTGTAAATAATATAAACTAGTACAATACCCGTGTACTACACGAGTTCTCAATTATATTAATATTTGTACAATAAAAATTAAAATATTTACATTTTTATTTTTAAATTATTTATGATGAATAGGCAACAATAATAAATAAGTAACAAAGTAATGATTAATTCAAATGGTTCTCGTATTTTTACAGTAAATTTTCAAAAACAATATATTTTTAATTATATTTTAAAAATTATATATGAATAAAACTGATATTATTTAAAACTTCATATCTTTAATTCATTTTTTTTAAATATTTTATTGTGATTATATTTATATTTATAGAGTCAGTGTTTCACGTTTATTAATTTTCAAGTATTTTAAATTCATATAATTAATAATTTAGAATTTATGTAGAAATGTATTATTTTCTAACTTTATGAAATAATATATTATTTTATTATATTTAAATATGATATTCTATTATATTAACTATTTTAAACAACATAATAACATTCAATTTTTTATATAATCTACTTAAATTGAAAAATAATATTTTATAATACTTCTTAATATTTATTTTATCTAATTTTATTCAAAAATTATTGAAAAACAATAAAATGATTATTTATGGTGTATTAATAAATTAGATTTTTATTTTTTTATAAATTATTTTTTATTGTTGAAAGATGTTTTTTAAACTAAGTTGATTATGAAATTGAATAAGAAATGTGACCACTGGTACAACCATTAATGACGAAAGATTAAGAAACAGGAGTCACACACTCCATTATCCAATTCACAAACTGAGAAACAAAACCCATTTTGAGCATAGTAAGTCTAATGCAATTCCACTCCAAATTTTTTTTTTTTCAAAAGCAATCAAAAAATTCTCCCGGGTGGGATCAAAATTATCTTGGGTAAGAGCTTAATTCTCTTGGGCGGGAGGTGAATTTCGACGAGTGTTAGGTTCTTTCTCTGCATTTTCTTCTGTTTCTTGTGGGATGGGTATTGTAGTTTCGAGTGCAGAGGTGTTGTTCTTTCGTTATTAGGGTTTTTTTGGGGGTAACTCATGTTGTTGTAATTTCCTATATGGAAGACCCCCCATCGAGGATGGCCAAGGCAGGGGAGGGGGATGATGGGGTTCTGCAAAAACTGTGTAAGATGTCTCTATCGGCAAAAGAATCGGGGGTGGTTGAGATTACAGGAGATGATATCAAATCCAGCGACGAGGAGTGCAACAGAAGTTTGTTCGGGAAAGTGGTGGGAGATAGGCATGTTGGGCTCCTGGGAGTCAAGAGAACCATGGGTACCATTTGGAGAATGCAACACTCGATGGAGGTGAAAGAGATTAGTGAGAACTTCTTCCAGTTTATTTTTCTTTCCCAAGAGGACAAAAAGAAAGTAGTTGATGGATATAATTGGATGTACGGGAACCAATACTTAATCCTGCAGGAATGGTTCCATGGGCTTCACAGTAAACATAACTGCTTTAATGAGATCACTCTTTGGGTCCGAGTTCTAAATGTCCCCCTGAACTGGATGAGTACTGAGGTTGGTCTGAAGTTGGGAAAAATCTTTAATAAAGTTAAGAATGTGGTAGTTTGTAAAGTTTGTCGTGATGTATGGAGCTTCCGGAAAATTCTGGTGGCTATAAACGTAAAAGAAAATATTGCCAGGTGTACTTCCATAAAGCTTGGGAACCAGAAGGTGATGGTGGTATTTAGGTATGAAAAGCTAGTCAATCTTTGCTACTACTGTGGGATGATTGGGCACTTAGACAGGAGTTGCAACAAGAGACTGGTGGACATTGAAAATAATTGTGTTGTTGATGGGCAGTTTGGGGAGTGGCTCAAGACTTCTGAGACATTTGTTGGGGGGAGAAGCATGCAGTTTGATAGCTCATGGGAGAAAGTTGCTCAACCTATTCACAACCCAGTTCAGGAATCTTTGCCCTTTGATAAGATTATATCTAATGGGGGGCAACATGAGATAATTAGAAGTAATGAGTTTGGTGATGATACTCCACAACTGATTAGGGAGAAGGGTAGCCCAAGTGTTAAGAAAGGTGAAATCCAAAAATTTGTGGGGGCAACTGAGCCTATATCTATCAATGTGGAAAAACCAGTGGAGGATGATGTTAGGAGCAGAATGGATATTGAAGAATGTGTGCAGGCTAAAGAGATCATAATAGATACAAAGGTGGGAGAGATATGTAAATATGATCTGAGGAAGAGGACTGGGGCTGGGTAGAAAAGAAAAGACACTTCAATAAGTAGACTCCATAGAGTTTCTGTAGAGGCCAGTGGTGTAATACAATCAGAAAACCTCAAAAGAAGTAGAGCTCTTGTTATTTATGATGGAGGTGATAAAGATGCAGATGATATTAATGGGAAAAAGAAGAAGGGTAACTTTGATCAATCTTTGGTGGAGAAGGCTAGCCACAAATGGCTCTAATGCGATCAATGAAGGTCATGGTGTGGAACTGTATAGGACTAGGTGGGGCCTCTACAGTTTTCCAGATTAAGGATTCCAGAAGAATCCACCACCCAAATATTGTCTTCTTATCTGAGACTAAGAAATCAGTGCAGTTTACTAAATCAGTGTGTAGAAAGTTGGGCTACCAAGATAGGTGTTTTCTGGTGAGTCCTAATGGGACTAGAGGTGGAATACTGTTGATGTGGGACATTTATGTTGAGATCATTCAAATTGTTGGGAATGAATTCTGTCTTCAAGTTGAATTGAAAGGGGCTGGGATGGCTGATTGGGGATGGTTCATCTTTGTTTATATGAGTACAGATAAGAAGGAGATGGGAGGACAATGAGAGTTCCTTGAGGACAATAGAAGGAAGTGGGGGGATTGCTGGTTGATGGCAGATGACTGGAATGACTTAGTATCAAATGAGGAGAAAAGAGGTGCAGTGAGGAGGTGCCCTAGTAGTTTTGTAGGTTTTCAAGAGTTTATCATGAATATGGAGATGCAGGAGGTGGCTCAAATAGGATCTTTCTTTTCCTGGGGAATAATCGAGCTAGAGATTGATATGTTGAAGAGAGGTTGGATAAAGTCTATATGTCCTTTGACTGGCTCACTAAATTTCTAAACATGGAGGCCTCCAACTTTTTCAGAACAGCCTCTGATCATAACGTCATCCTCTTTGACACTGATAAGGAGCTGAGAAAAAGGCATAAAGGTTCCAATTTAGCAGCAGTTGGGCTGGTTTTGAAAGAGTGCGAGAAGCAGTGAAGAGTGGATGGCAAGTGGTGGTAGAAGGGTCTGAAATGTTCCAAGTCCATCAAAAAATCAAAAGTACCAGAATGGCCCTTCTTGCCTGGCATAAACCTATTTTCAGAAACAGTGAGAAAGCTATTGCAGTGCTTATATCAAGATTGGAGCAGTTGAGGGAGAAGGGGAGAGACAGAGATTGAGAGGAGTGGGGTTGTCTGAAATCAGAGTTGGACCAAGCTTATCAGGAGGAGGAATGGTTTTGGAGAGCTAAATGAAGAGCTTTGTGGCTTAAGGCTGGTGACCGAAATTCCAGATTTTTTCATGCTTTTACAGCCCAGAGGAGAAGAACAAATTCCATCTCTAAACTCATTACTGATGCTGGTGAAGTTTGTGATACTCAAGAGACCATGGAGAGGCACATATCCTCTTTCTATTCAAAATTGTTCACCTCAGAGGGGTCCAGTGGGGATGAGGAGCTACTCCAACATATTCATGTTTCCATAACAGATGCTTTGAACAATGATTTGTTCAAAGTTGTTGATGAGGAGGAGATCAAGGTCATCGTGTTTTCTATGGCCCCTGAGAAGTCCCCTGGAGATGATGGTATGTCTGCTTTCTTTTTTCAAAAGTTTGGTCTATTGTGAAAGATGATGTATGCAGAGTTGTGAGTAGTTCTTTTAGAACTAGGAATTTATTGAAAAACAGGAAACACAATATCATCACCCTGATCCCTAAGTGTTTGTTTCCTGAAGCTCTTAAAAATTTTAGGCCAATCAGCCTTTGTGGGGTCTTATATAAAATCATTGCTAAATTGTTGGCTGAGAGACTTAAACTCTGCTTAGAACTTGTATTAGCCAAGAACAAACAACTTTTGTCGCAAGCAGATTCTTGTTGGATAACGTTGTTATTGCCCAGGAAATATTCCACTTCTTACACAGACACATATTTGGCCCTAATGTGTTTATGGATGTGAAATTGGACATGAAAAAAGCATACGACAGGGTGGAATGAGATTGTATTAGGAAAATCATGTGTAAAATGGGTTTTCATGGGAAGTTTGTTCAGTGGGTGGTCAACTGTATTGTCTCTCCTACTTTTTCTTACAATTTTAATGGCAGAGTGTGTGGATATGTCTCTTCCTCTAGAGGTATCAGGCAGAGCGACCCCCTTTCACCATATCTCTTTATATTGGTATCTGAATTGTTCTCTGCTTATCTAAAATCCAAGATCAATGTTGGGTTGTTTAGAGGTATTAAGCTGAATAGGAACGGGCAGATGCTTTCTCATTTACTTTTTGCTGATGATTCCCTTATATTCTGTAAAGCTGATATTGCTCATGCTGAATTGCTCTTGGATATCCTTCAGAAGTATTAAATATTTACTGCCAAAAAGTAAATCTGCATAAATCATCTTTGTTTCTGAGTAAGAACAATCCTGAGAATCTGCAGAACAGTATACCTTCTATACTTCATGGTGTGGTTGTCAAAAGGTCATCCAGGTATCTAGGCTTACCTTTGGGGATTGGGGCTTCTAAAATTGACACTTTTCAGTTTGTGGTGGATGCTGTGAGGGAGAGGATTTGTAGCTGGAAGTATTCTTTTCTTTCAACTGGAGGCAAAGATACTTTGGTGAAGTCAGTATTGTGTGCCTTACTTGTTTTTGTGATGTCTTGCTTCATTCTGCTAGTGAAGTTGTGTAAAAAGATTTGCAGGATGGTGGCCAAATTCTGGTGGAAGAAAGGGGATTCTCAGAAGCAGTGTTTGCACTAGCTATCTTGGGAAAAGTTGACTATGCCTAAGGAGGATGGGGGTCTGGGGTTTCTAGATTTGCAGTTGTTCAACAAAGCATTGATATTAAAGCAATTGTGGAGACTCATAGAAAATCCTGATTTATTGATGTGCAGAGTGCTGAAAAGCAGATATGTTAAATATTGTTCTACCTTTGAGGGGAAGAATTCTGGGGGTGCATCTTGGCTATGGAACTCTTGGGCCACTTTTTTACCTGATTTACAAAAGCAAGTGAATATTGTGATAAGAAATGGGCAGAGTACTAAGCTTAATGAAGCTAACTAGGTTCCAGGGTTGCACTGCAGGAAACCACAACTTAGGGCAGAAGTGGATGGGAACCTCTTCTGGGTTAAGGACCTGATGCTTGCAGGTGGAGTTCCATGGGACACAAACCTCATCAGAGTTTTGTTCACAGAGGCAGATGCTGAGAAAATCATAAGGATCAAGTCCCTAAATCCCAGAGCAAAAGATCAATGGCAGTGTTCTTTTATGTCTAAGGGTAGATTCTCAGTTAATAGAGCTTATTCAAATCTATCGTCTGCTAAGATGGGGCAAAGACCAGTTGCTGAAGCTAGTGCTATGGCTGGTGGGAACAACAAGGCCAGGACAAGATGTTGGAAGCTGAAAGTCATGGGGAAGGTGAGACACTTTGTCTGGCAGTATTTCTCCAACATTCTTCCTATGAGTATAAATTTACAGGCTAGAGGACTGGAAATAGACACCATCTGTAGGGTCTATAGGGAAAAAGAAGAAACACAAGAGCACTGTCTCTTCTTGTGTAGGAAGGCCAGAGCAGTTTGGAAATTAGCACCGGTCACCTGGAATAGAGTTCAGGAGGAACATATGACCTTTAAGCAGTGATGGTGGTGGGTGAGTACCATGAAGGCAGATGATTATGCAGATGAAAGAATTCAGCTCTCTACTTACAACTTATGGTGGTTGTGTAGAGGTAGAAATCTTTGGGTCTTTGAGGGTAAATGGCATGCTGAAAGCTGGATCATTAAAGCTGCTAAGATGGACTGGCAGGACCTCAAAACCAACAACAACATTGGCTGACAGATGTGTAAATGAGGTAGATTAGATCTTGTGTCAGTTTTTTATCTTGTTTGTCTTTGTTTTCCTGTTCTGTAGTTGTGCTAGTTTGTAGTCTTGGGCTTTTGGATTGATTTGGGAGTTGTATAATATCTGGATTTCAGTTTATCTATTGCCATTGTTGATAGTTTTCTTCTATCCAGTGTTAGTGTTCGTGTTTGTAGTCTGGTTAGGGAGCCGTGGTGCTGCCCTCTCAGTTATGCTAGGATTGGGGGTTTCCCCTTGTACATTGACCTTTTTGGTCTTTTTTGTTTAATGGAGATTGTTATATCGTTGGAATATATATATATATATATATATATATATATATATATATATTTACATAGTTAACTTTTTCTCTAATTAAGAACAAATGTACGCAGATTAGTAAAGATGCATGCATTTTGAGCATATATATACATTACTAGTACAACACCCGTGTTGGGTTCTTGTTACAAAATTATTCTGAAATTTTAAAATCAATGACAAAAATTATTTTAATTTTTTTTAACAAAAAAATATATATTATTATAAATTTTAATATGACACTGATTACTTGTGCGACTTACATGTGGTGTCGTAGGACTTGTAGCTCGGCAGGCCACCGGGTAACTTCTTTTGACTTTCACTCCTTCGCCCTTAGCTTGCCACTTGGGGCAGTAATTTTTATAACTTATATCATATAACTACTTGAATTATAAATATTTTAATTGATAAATAATCTTATTTTTCTAATTAATATTAAAAAATCAACTTAAAATTGTTATAAAGATAAATATAATTTACTTTTTTTTTTTTTTGTACATACAATATGGATATTAAATCGAAGGTCATCAAGAGATGATTAATTTGATATATTATATATGTAAAATTTATAAAAATATACAAAAGTTAGTAATTTTTAAAATACATTTACAACTCAAAGGTTATAATAAGAAATAATATTAAAATACAACTAATACATGTAACATGACCATAAATAATCAACATATTTATGAATAATCTGGACCTAATTATTTTTTGGATTGCAAGTAAATTAAAATTTACCTAAGTCTAATAACCCTAATAACGAAACATGTAATTTTGCCACATAGGATTCCAAAGCATGCAAGCCTGCCACTTAGAGCACCCACAATGCTTTGGGTCTCTTACAAAAATATCATATGTCATGTATGAAAGAGACTTAGTCTATTAAAAATTGTTTTCCAATGTAATTAAACGTAGACTAGGTCTAACTTATGTGACAATAAAAAAATGAGACCAAGTCTACACTTGGGTCTATTTTGGACCCAAGTACAAACCTAAGTAATTAGCATTTATTCCTAATTTAATTTTTCTCTTAATATAGAAAATATTTTAGAGCATTTTGATTGGTTAACAAATATTCTAGACCTAATATTTTGTTTTTGCATTGGATGACTTTTTTTCTCTTAATATAGAAAATATTTTAGAGCATTTTGATTGGTTGACATATATTCTAGACCTAGTATTAAGGACTTAAGTCCATTTATATGCCACATATGTAAAATTGAACCCTATGTATTGTGGATGCTCTTAGGCTCAGCACATTATGAACTAATATATAAGGAGGATTTTAATTAACTATGGAAATGTAATAACTTATAGATTAGTTGAAAGATGCATGCATTTTGAGCATATATATACATTATTTTAATTAACTATGGAAATGTAACAACTTATAACTAATCTACTGTAATGTTGGATTGCTCTATTTAATTTTTCATCACATGCACACTTTTGAACTAACATGTAAATAAATAATATAAATAAAATTATGATATTTTATAGTATTATTACACTTTTAGTACATATATA
>CACSLK010023397.1:6895242-6912473 GCA_902706635.1 Striga hermonthica
GGAATTTTCGTAAAAAAAAAAAAAAAATCCGTCAGTAGAGCTTTAATTTCAAATTTAAAAAATATGTTGATTTAATTTAGGGTAATTTTTATTTATTATGGAAAAGATTTATCTACTAAATTTTTACATAAATAAAGATCCTCTCTCATTATATATCATAGCCACAATATTTCATATGAATTTGAAAATAAATATTCTCATTAATATCACTTTGCACATTTGCAATTAATAATATACAATATATTGTGTTATATGATTCATTCAAATTTTTTTATATATATTGTAACACCCAATTTGATTTTAAATAAATTCTGAATTTTCAGAAAAATCAATTGAAACTCATTTCAAAACATTGTGGTGTTACTCATTTTTAAAAAACAACATTAATTGTCACATCGATAATATCAATTCATAATCAACTCCCAAAACGGGTTTATACTAAGTCATCAATTACCCAAATCGAGTTTTCACAAATCATCACAGTGTCAAAGGGGCATCTCCCAAGCATTATTCCAAATCATCATAAGATATCAAGTTCATAAAATCCTAAATCATGAAATCATAAATGAGTTCAAATAGTGGAAGCATAACAATTAATGATATGGTCTTACAGACCGACCGCCACTCGTTCCATTCCGCCGTGCTTGCAACCTGTTCAACCTGCGATTGTGAAGAAAAAGTGGGGGTGAGCACATATGGAATCCCTGGTGCTCACCACTATGCAAATACATCATAAATCACGTAATACAAGTATGATCGCAACATGTATACGAATCAATAAATCATCTAATCTTCTATCCCAGAGTCAACCCTCATGTGCACATCTACGCATAGACTACTGCTGATACACGATTCGAATGCCAAGGCCTATACCTTGGTCTTACAACGATGCCCAGCCAGTAGGAGTAATCCAGTCCGATGGCCAAGACCTACGCCTTGGTCTTACAAACGGGGATCACAGTCGAGGGCCCATGCCCTGGTCTTACGGACATACATAAATAAAGGAGACTACCCATCGGGTACGTTCTATAGCTACGGGGATAACCGTTCGACGGCCAGTACAACTCACATCAAAGGCTACATGGTTCACATGCATACATTGATCATACCATACACCAGAACATAAATAAACTTTACGGCATAGCATTTTAAATAAATCCACCTGGATACCGAAGTGGAGAATCACACACAAAGCGGGTACGTAGGTCGAAGGTTCGACTCCTCAAACACCTACATAATCTAGATAGTCCTATTAATGACTATCCCAACACTCATAAAAAATACAACAACATTCACTTAGCCGAAACTAAATCGACTAAGTGATTCGTGGAAATTCCTAACGGAGTTCGGTATCTCGGTTTGACCGTCTAGACTCGATAAACCAATTAAACAACACTTAGAACACATATTTCATGAACAACATAATGATGAATCACTTAGTTCAACTCAGCTCATATAAGTCATATAAGTATGCATTTAAAAGTAAATTCTATTTTCGAAAGCACAACATAAGTTTTACGAAAACTAACCAGCGCAACAATTTTAAAATAAACATAACTTGCAGCACTTAGGTCATATAAACATAATTCTAGTTGCATATGAATCCTAAGACATGCATCTACAACTCTCAAGAAGACACCGATAACAGATAAGGTCATTTACAAGGAGTTAATTCAACAAACATTTATAATAGAGTTGCAGTCGGAAAACTGAAATATTTTACATACAGAGCTTCAGTAATTATCACATAATTCATGCTACAGACATCCAAATGACATGATTCCAAAACCAACAGACATCTAAGAAGTAGGCTACAACTTTCATGAAGACATTAATGGCAAATGAAAATATTTGAGGCAAAAAATATGAAAAGAAAAGAAAAAGAAATAATAAAGAAAACACTTAATTGCACATAAAATCCTCACCTTTTGTTAATTGCAAATAAAACTAATTTTTTTATTATTTCAAAAAAATACCAAACTTTTATTATGTGTTGCAGATTTTTCTCAAAACCAATTTCCGGCCAATCTTGCTGACGTGTCCGATCAGAACACTAAAATAGCCTAAAAAAACTCGAAACTCTCTCTACCCAATTTTTCAGAATCAGGGAGTGAGCTCACAAATGTATTCGGAATGTTGGGGGTGAACTCGATTTTTGAGGGTGAAGAATTGCGCCTTAGAGAAGAGAAGAATCGCTGCAAATTTTTTTTTTTTTTTTCCAATTGGAGGAGAATAACTCGATTTTATGAAGATTATGGAGCAAAAAGCATTGTGATAAAATCCTATTTTTTCAATTGGTACTAAACTATATAATTTTGGTTAATTTGTTGGCATATGATATGGCAAAAACATGGTGAGGAGTTTCGAAGATTGATCAAGCCTCATAAGTGTCACGTAAGATCTCTGATCGGACACGTCAATAAGGATTGACCGGAAGATGGTTTTGAGACAAATTCGTAACACATAATAAAAGTTTGGTATTTATTTACAAAGATGAAATAGTTGAGTTTTATTTACAATTACACAAAAAGTGGGACAAATTTTATGTGCAATTCAGACAAAAAAAAAAGAAAAAATAGTTGAAGGTTTTAAAAAATATATGCTCAGATGCGCCTAGAACTTCGTCTATTTATCATCAGATATGAAGTGGATAACCCATTTTCCACTGAAGGGCGCATAAAATCCTCACAGCACATATAATGCACCAGCCGGGAATCGAACCCGGGTTTGTACCGTGGCAGGGTACTATTCTACCACTAGACCACTGGTGCTTTGTATAAGCATTTGAATTATTATTCCAATAACGTTCATACAACGCATTTCTTAAGCTAGCCTAGTTTGTAAAAGCGTCTTGTCCATATAGTTGCATTGACACTTTATTTTTCCCTTTCTCCATTCATTTTATTATCCGGTAAATATAAGTTTTGAGGAAATGCTACGGTCCATTTTGTCGAATTTGTTACCATTAGATCAACATGTAACCGTCAGGAATAGTTGATCTAACAGTTACAAACCCTGACGGAATGATACCGTAACGGGACCGTAACATCTCTCTAAGTTTTTTATACTAATAAATAATTCTCTTTCTTCTCACATTTTGCAAATATATGTTATGGACCGTAATATATCAAGTGGCATTAGGGGAATCTCTCACCAATTTAATGGGATCGTAATATCATATTATTGTTCTCAAGTACATTAAATATAAAAATTAAAATACATAATAATCTAAATAATGAGGCATGTATCTCAACCCCTGAAATTTAATTGGTATTAACATAATGTTTAGGATTGAACCACAGAGGCGAAATTCACTTTGTAAAAATGAACGAAGTTAAATTAAACGAAAACAATATTGTTTCAAACTCTAAAGTCATATTCAGTCTTTATCTCTACTCTAGTGCGAAACTTACACTGCTCTAGTGTATACTGAAACAAAAATCTAAGTTTTGTCTTCAACCCTTCACTCTACATTTTATTTTACATCAACTATAATATTTTTTTAATTTTTATTTCAAATAAATTGGTATATATATATATTTAATATTATATAAATATTTATTACACAAATAATAAAAATATGTTTTATTTATTTTTATTTCCAATAAATTTGTACAAAAATACATCAACATATAAAAAACACAAAATTATTTAACAAAAAAATGCATTACACAAAATTATTTACCATAAAAATACATTTATTAATACACAACAACAGCATACCCAGTATATTGTCAACTGGTTAAGGTCTGGGGAGTCAGTTGTAGGCAGACCTTACCCTTGTAATTATACAATGAGACTATTTCCGTAGCGACCCAAGGTGTATTGCATCATGGATATATTTTTTTTCTAGAAACTCACTAATAGAAGAAGCACTAGAATTTAATTGAGCAATTTTGATCTAGTCCGTTATTAACACTATGCCAGGAAAATTGTCAACAATGACTCTTACAGCTCTATTTGCAATGGACAACACATTTATTAATACACATTACATTAAAAAAAATAAAATTATCGCATTGCTACAATGTTGCGCCACAACACTGTAGCAATCTCTATCCTAACGCAATGTTGTGGCGCATATGTGCGCCAGAAAAAAGTAAAGATACTCATCTAACGCTGCATTGCAGATGGTCAGCTAAAGCAGCCCATTGGGTAATCCTTTGAACGAATATGATCAGTTCACTTGATAAATTCTCAATTGTCAATTATTTAATATTTCTCAACTTGTACAAGTAAAAAACTGCTCGCTATGCAGGCAATTAAATTCAGAAGATACCAAGGTAAAATTCTGAATACAACATTTGATGGGGTGGTTCAATTCTACTATAATGTTGTTCTGTATCTACAATTCCCAACAATCGAAAGTAAGAAAAAAATAAAAATAAAAATAAAAATAAAAAAAATCGGCAGCGATTAAACAAAGCTCCAGTATATAAGCTAATTTGTTGAAAAAACAAAACTCTACCGTGCTGTGCTGATCAACCGCTTGTAGAGAAAAGACGTCTCGGTTCCTTAATCACACCTGTCTGCCAACCTCTCTAATGACCTGGCACGAGGAAATATATTGAAAGCCGAGCACAAAAATGGAGCAGCCCACAAAAGAAATTTTCGTAACTCCACGTAGAAGATTCAAAAATATCAAATTCTAACTGGTTATTCTGTAATGCTAGATGCTAAAGGATTTTTTGTAGGATAAAGCTAAAGGATTGCTTCTGCAACTATTGTAGCAACATAAAGAAAGAAGATTTTATTAAGAACAATTTTCAGAAAACTTAAGATGTAAACCCGAGGTACGAACAATCAATATTCAGTTATGGAGCAGCATATGTGCAGTTAGATTTCTTTTAGCAAACCATCGACACAGAGTAAGCATTTCATATTAGGTGACATCAGAGAACAAAAAATCAATTGCAGGGAAATCCAAGTGTAGGAAAATGCATTCTCTTATACTTCTCGTGCTAAGACTACACAAATTTAAGTTCTTACCATGAGATGACTCATACATAGCTGGAACCGTCAGTCTTGAGTGGGCTCAGTGATGAGGTGTAAGCACTGAAAATTTAGGAAAATAGAGGGAAATAAGGATTCTAAATTCACAAAAACTGCCAACGTTGATGATGTGTAATGAAAAACGTAACGCAAAAACCAACTGACGTAAGAAGTTTGTATAAAGTTTGGTAAGACAGAAATGATGCAGATATTGGAACCGACACCACACCAGGAGATGCAAATTGGAGAATTTAATATCCATTGTCAAGGAAACGTGCAACAGCTTATTGATAAAAGTATATATATATATATATATATATATATTAAGGAAAACAGTTACCTCCCACCCACTCATCACTCATCAGCAATCAAAGACCAGGATTTAATAGTTCAGAAAGATAGATACTTAAATGTATACTAACCATCATCTGAGGAATTCACAAAAGACCACATATAGAAAAAGATAGCACAAATTTATAACTGCACATAAACTCGTACCAACACGAAAAAATGGGAAAAGAAAATCATTTAATCACCAGAAACAAAACTAGCAATTTTCACACCGGCCCAACCAAATTGCTTTTAGGCTGACGGTTTTCCTTCATTATCCGTACCCCACTCTTCCTCAGCCTCACTTCCATTCACAAGTACAGCACCATCATTCGAGTCGGCATCAACTACAACAGCCTCGTCTTGGCCATCATCGTGAACATCATCAGATTGCTCCTCATTTGGCTCTTCTTGTGCTTCATCTCCATTTTGCTCTGCATCCTGGAAATTGTGAAGGAGAAAGAACTGATGTATTGAGAACCAACAATATTACATCTAACTACCAACTTTGGGTATCAATTCACGTGCTAATAACAGGGAGTACAATATCTAAGACATAATAATGCTAAGCTTTGGAGGTAAAAAATTTCCAGAAGTTAAATATTTCCACATTAGGCAACTCAAGATTTACATGGTGACTGTGGAAGATTTCGTGCCATCTTAAATAAATGGACATTTAAAAATTTAATAGATATATTATGCTCTTTCATTTTCCCTTGGTTCAGAATATGTCAATAGTAAAATGGTTTTCCAATAGCATATTATGTATTAAATAAATTTGAGCAAATTCCAGCAGATGAGATAAAGTATACATCTACCTCATAATCCAATTCTCCATTTTCCAGGTTTTCATCCATTTGCATGTTTCTGAAAGTTTCTACAAGACTCGCAGTTGATCTATCAGCATGCTGCAAATATTCGGCGGCTGGAGGATATGTATCCCTGTAAGAAAATGAAAAAGTTTATTGACTTGTTATGGAACATGCCAACTCAAGAGTACAATTACAATACATCATCTGAGAATCTGGACAAAGGCAGAGATCATTTAATAAAGAAGAATGGAGAGCCTTACACTACATGGCATAGTTAACTTGACCTGAATTTAATGGTGCTACTACAAATTTCAAATCTAAAATGCAGCAAGAGAAAAAATATGATTTTAAGACTACTGAAATATTTGCATGCAAAAAAGTACTATGATTAACAAAGATGTAAAGAAAAGCAGATCAAGGCACCTTGTCTCGGCAGCTTTGGCCTCCACAGAAAGTGCAACTTGCCAGTCCTCAAACAAATTAGGATATTCTTCTGGATCAGCGAGGGATTCTGCAGCTTTCTGATTGATCTGCAAACAGAATTTGAGCCACGTCAAATACAAAGATTCTTCCATACATCCCGCATCTCGTGATTACTATTCTTTTTGGACTTCAAGAAACTGCATTACCATAAGTATTCGACAGAAATGCAACAATAAAATGAACACGTAATAAAAACAGTGTGAACCTTATTAAGGTCCTTTCTCCAAAGAGCCACAATCTCTGATACTTTACTAGGGAGATAAGACCGAGCCATCAATGCAGCTTCAGGTATCCGATTGCTGAAGAAAAAAAAAATCTTGGACAGCAGAACTAACGGACAAAATCAAATGGATAAAGTGACGAAAACTATACCTGTCGACCAACAGCTGAAGGCAGTCCTCCAATTTACCCAACATAAATAAACAAAGGAATGCAACATTGTTTTTTCCATGCTCCTTAGCAAGAGATGCAAGTTCAGAGATTCCTTCAGCATTGCCTAAAGAAGAATAGAGTAGCAATAAACCACTCAAGTCATTTGCTTGCTTCAAGCACTGCTCCGCCATCTCTAACTGGAATAGAAACAGAAGCAAAAGACTTTAGAAAGAATAGCCGACAAGGTTTAATAGCATACATGTAACTGTTTTAAAAAACATAAAAACAAACAGGCACATTAAAACAATGAGGAAGACAACTGTGGCATCTGGCCTTTGAGCAGGAAAATAAAATAAAAGGTTTTTAATAATCACTCTGGCATATTCGATGTGGTAGTTTACACAGGATGTGAAAGACTATATCATCTATAAAACCTCAAGTGTGAGGCAAATTTAATGTATTTTTATTTAGAGTATCAAGATCAAGAGAATACCATCCCAGTAGACATAGCTAATTCACCCAATTGCTTCCATTTAGATTCGCTCTGTGCTACAGAGGCAATTTCCTGTAGATAAGAACAGAAAATGAACATAAAAGAAACACATGTTCCAAATCACATAATTACACTACAAAGATGAATTAGAACCTCCAAAACTATATGTAGTCCAGGAAAAAATCATGATGCTTTAGTGCTTTGAGAAACATGTAAATGGTTATTACCTTTGCAATCTCTAGTCTGCCTAGCTGTATGGCTAACTCAAATCTGTAGTCAGGATCCGTAGCAACTTCAAGTGCATCTTCTATCATACCACGTGCTTCCAAGAAACGAGCCACACTGTATGCAGTATCAATTTTTGCATACCTCTAAATTAGAAATGCTACAACTACTAGAGGGCATGAAAAGAGAATAAAACAGTATGCTTGAAAGGTTTTCTTCCTTTGAATATAGATATTTCACTTTTCAAAAACTATGAGCAAGTACTGTTGGAATTCGCACTTCAAACAAAATATAAGAATGGAGATTTTTAGATATATTAGCCTTGCAATTTGCATCAGTTGATGCATCACAAGACAGATAGGAATATTAATGAAGGAAGGCACCAAGGTTGATAAATATCTGACTTGTAGCTTATGATCATTAAACAAGATGGCACATAAGATTAATTTCATCTAACTAGGACTTGATCTAACTAGGACATCTGATAAAGATGACAGTTGGCTTTTCCAGATTCTCGAACAAAAGGACCTATTTATAGTACGCGAAGTGATTTTTTTATCGTCAACTTATATTAAGGGGGTGATTGGATATGAATTCAACTAGTAAAAAACTAGTTTTTTTTTAACTATAGTTAAGTTTGAAAAAGTAGTATGGTTAGTTGTTAGTGGATATATTAAGATAATATTTAAATTAACATAATTAAAGTTGATTTGATGTAAAAGTAGGAGAAAATGATTGGAAGTGATGGTTAGTTAAAATTATGTGAGTGGATGAATAGTGAATTAAAGTTGATGTGATGTGTAATAATGATTGGTTGATATTATTTACTTATATTGATAATATTGGAGATAGTGGAGTTGAGTTAAATTTGAGTTTTGAGTGGGATATTTACTGTACAAATGATATACAATCACGCCCTAAACAATCCTGCATAATAAATTTCTAAAGTAACTTTAGCAACAATAAAATGGAAGAACCTGTTAAGTTGTTCCTTCGGAATTGATGGTAAGACCTCATTAGCTCTGTCCAGATCGCCACGCATTACAAGAGTCTTGTACTCAATCAAGCTGAGTAGCAACGTGTATCCAATAACACTGCAAAAAAGATCCAAAAATATACTAGGAAGATTACAAACAAAACAACAAGGCACCTCTCCTCCCCTTGCATCAAAGGATGCAGATTAAATACCTATTTTATTTATAAATAGCATATAATACTAACTTCTAATTCCAATAATAATAAAACTGAAATAGCAGTTGCTTCAAAAACGAGAAGGTAGAACTCACTTAAATTCCTTGTCAACGAGATAAACACGACTCTGGTTAGCAAGATATCCAAGCAGGTACATGGGTCGATCTAAATGGAACATTGTTGTGACCTATAACATCACATAAAGAAACAATGGTCCATTACATTCTGTATGCACCAGCTTGCAGAAAATGATTGTAAGAGCATACAAAGAGTAAACCATACCTCACCACCTACACAATAATTGAGTCTCCAGGAGGAGTTATTGTAAATGAAACAATCCCCAACCCAAAGGCCAGTCCGCACTCTCTCATTAATTTCATAAAGAAGCTCAAAAGCATCTTCCACACCTTGTTCATCTACTGGTCTCCCACTATCCAGGTAAGCAGAAACTACATCACGCTGCAACACATAAAGGCCAAAGAAGATGTTACAACTTCCCTATACAGACCTTCTAGAATAAAACAACAACAACATACCCAGTATATTCCCAACTGGTTGGGGTCTGGGGGGTCAGACCTTCTACAATCTTAAGAATTAAACAAGTTTATATAAAACCTTACATTATACTTAAGTATGTAGAATGATGTGTCACTGGCAATGGCCACCAAATCACCACTGTCAGCCCAGTAAAGATTCTGGAATATATCACAAAAGACAGAAAACTGATCAGACCCTGTATGGCAATAATTATGACTATCTTGTGCTGTAATCCTCTTACTTTAACATTAACGTCAATCCTCCTTATCAACCTGCATTCGGCCCAATCATAAAAGCAAATAAACTCATTTGAGCACATAGCCAATAAAGTGCCTCCGTAAATGTGCTCAGCAGAAAATGTGGGCCTGATGGTTTTCTTCTCCTGAAAGAAACACCATATCTAGCTGTTAACCTTTAGTCAAAGCATAAACATAAAAAATGGATATAACAAAATCCAACTATGAATAATATAAATCTATTGATCAATAAAATAAGAGTCCAGCAAATAAAAGATATTTGGGGTGGAAAACCAACCATGAAGTTTTTGCTAAAGATCTTAATCTTTGATGTACTTTCTCTGACAGCATATTCCCCTTCCGTTGACCACACAAATTCCAAGGCTGAACCAAACGATCTGTTTCTCCATGCCAAAGCTGTGTAGATAATGTACTCACCATCCCCACATACGACAACGAATCTACCATTAGGGTTATGCTTTAAGCTCTGCCAGCAACAAAGAAAGGATCCAATTCTATGTTAACATAAAAGTTAAAACATTTGAATCATTTCCACAGTGAAAAATAGTCTTTTTTCACCCCAAGCATTTTGAAACATAAGAAAACCTAATTAAAAAAAAAAAAAAAAATGCAAGCACGTGAACAAAGAAAGAGACAAGGTCAGCTCCATCCTTAAAACATTGCTAATAAAAACTCTTCATTTGTTTTCCAAAGTGCACCACAAAATATGATGTAAGGAACAGTAGTATAACTTAGTAGAGATAAGAAAAAATAATTGAAGAATCAAATGTTAGATTCGGAAAAGTAAAAATAAGAAGTAAAATAGCATCAACCTCATGGATAATCTATATTTATTCAGTGTTATCCTAGAGCTAGATAAATCTGAACTGAACCCGGGTGTCTGTGTCTGGTGGGAGGTCGGATCAAGTAACAGATTATTTGGTACATTGTATAGCAGGATCGATTCAATTTAAAGAACTTAATGATGACTATATTTCCGAAACAACTGTGCTTCTGAAAAGTTGTAAATAGGCTTTTTCAGAAAGGCTTACGCACTGAACAGTTTCACATACATTAAGTAGAGAAAGCATCAAAGTAAACTGAGATAGCTAAACAGGTGATAAGCCAACAAAATTGTCAAATAGAGTAAAGAATTCCAAATGTGACTATCTGCTATAAAACAATAAAGAAAAAGCTTCAGAACTGATGTCCCCTAAAAAATCCCATGATATAAAGACTATAAATTAAGACATCGTTAACCTAATAACAAATCCTAACATAAATTAAACAATAAAAACAGTATATATATGCATTTAAGGTACACTATACATTGATATACCTTATTGGCAACATGGAGAAAAATTAATTTCAATGTGGTTCAAAAACAATTAATGCATAATTACCTGTGGGTAAAGGTCGCATGTTCCCAATTCTTTAACAGCCAAAGGCAACCTCTCTCCATCAGCAACCTGAGAAAATTTCATTAAATAACGGCACTTGACTTCATAATTGGTTCAGCAAGTTCAAGAAAATATATACCTCGTAATCTGCTCCAATGCTCTTGATGTTGACAGTTTGGATTTCGTTATGCTTTGCCCAAATGATTTTCCCACTGTTGTCCATGCTAGCAACAGGTACCTCCCGACCAAGCTTCACCATGATGGTTCCTTCATCATAACCGATTACGACCCTATGCATTAATTTCATCAGTTTTAGGTGCATACTCCAAATAAGAGCAACCAAAACATGTTCCAAGCCCGATCCGTTAGCCAATATGATGTAAAATCCCTTGAGTAAACTATACTATGTAAGAATCCAGATTTTTCAAAAATTGGGATTTAATGAGTAACTCAAGACTTGACTTGTAACCATATTTCTGAAAAAATGGTTAACGAATCTAAAGTAAAATTCGGGTTTCTTAAAGGAATCGAAAACCAAAGTTCAGATAGATAGAACAGTGAACAATCCCTACAAACAAATCCAATCAACTTAGTGAAACTCACCGTCTTGAACCTTTCAGATAGCCAACGGCCCAAACTCTTTCAAGCCCATAATTCAATGTGTTCTCAAGCCTGCAAGATGGCACAAATAGTGAAAGATCTCATGCTCAGATGATTGAGGATAAAAAGGTAAAAGACATAAGAATGGCAATATGCAAAGGTCCTAAAATATATAGCATTTGAAATCATGGCTGTTTATACTCTCATGACACAAGAAGAATAAATCCTCACTTTTCGGTACTTCAATCTCAATATCAATGGACATAAATGGAATTAAGAACTACACAACTTTATCAAAAGCATAACTTAATATCAATTTACCAAGAACAAGTTTGAATTTTTTAGGTTCAATTTGTAGTAGAAGACTTCAACAACATAATGACTCAATAAGTGAAATCAAGCTAAGTGAACAATACCTCAAAGATAAAACAGAAATTCTCAAAATATAAGAAAAGATTGTTACAGAGAGTAATTGCTTGAAAAGTTAGAAAAATAATCAAATAATAAAACAATACTGCGCTACAGCTTTTTTGCACTCTCAATAGATAATAAACAACAAACGAGTATTGCAATGTTATCTCATACCATAGAACTTACCTATAAGTGGTTGAATGCCAAATACGAACTGTACCATCCTCAGAGCCTGTTATTATAATGGGAAGTTCAGGATGGAAGCAAACTGCTGAAACATTGTGTGTGTGACCTTCTAATGTCTGCACACAGCTTTTTGTCTGATAATCCCACACCTGTTTTAGAATTTTAAGAATGTTTTAGAGTTTGTTCTTGAAACTCAATTAAACAGAAGGAGAATGGGGAACCACGTGCAAACCTTAGCTGTGTGATCATCAGAACCGGTGATCAGATAGGGTTTATCACCACCAGTGAAATAATCTACGCAGTTGACTCCTTTGAGGTGAGCATCCAGAGTAAAATTGGGGTCCGGGGAACCCAGGTTCCAGATCTACAATAGGAACATAACAAGCTTAGAACATCATTTCAATTTAACCAAAAACATCCAGTAATATAATTAAACTGTGAATAAAAGTACACTCATACCTTAATAGTGCGATCAAGAGATGCACTGGCGAATGTATTGGTATCTTTGGGATTAAAGGTCACTTGCATGACGTAATGAGAATGACCCTCAAATATTTGAGTGCATAACCACCCCTTTTCCCAGTCCCAGAGCTTTATTAGCATGTCATCAGAGGAAGAAAGCACGTAGGGAAGAGTGGGGTGAACAGCCACACACCTAATATAATCTGTATGGGCCTCAAACACCTTGACCTTATCCATTGTATTATAATTGTAGACACGAATGAACATGTCATCAGCACCAGCTACAACCCATTGCTTTCTTGCTATAAACTTCGCAGATCTAACTGCAAGACAACATAACAGAAAATAGTATAAAAATGCATATCATCAAAATAAAACATTGCTAGAGAAGCAGTTGCAGCAGTGATCAATATATATAAATATGAATCAGATCATGCACCTGGAAGTTCTGTGACCTCAAAAGATTTAACCATAATCTGCAGCAGAAGAAATCGTGGATTAAAAGTAATATTCCATGCATAGAGAATAAACAACAAAACCAGATATGCAAATCACTAGGGAAATGATGCATCAAACTGTTACAACCATCAGCTCACACTATAATGCGCAATATATCGAGCAGCTATTATCTTATGGTTGGACATGGGAACTCAGAATATTATTTCCCGATTTTCTTTCCAACACTATGAAGAAGACTAATTAATTCAAATTCGGTCTCAACAATCATGAATTAAATGATCTAAAAAGGATGATATAAGATTCAACACAAACGTAAAAGATGGACAAAGATTAATCTCTCTCCGTTAGATGAGATGGTCTCAATTTGACTAATACAAAATTAATTCTAATATTGCAGAGCTCAGTGATATCCTACAGAGACCAATCAGCTAATCATATATCATAAACTCTTTGGCATGGCAATGCTTCATGAAGGCGGAAAGTGATGATGTCGGCTGCATTTTCCTTACCTGAGACTGATAGTTCCATATGCAAACAGTCCCTGAGTACAAACTTGCCAATATCCTGTCAAAATCAGGCAACGCGAACCATTCAGAATACCATGATAAATAAACCAGGAGAAATAGAGTACACAAACCCAATGGAGTTTTCCCATATATGATCCTTCACATTAACCAACCAATGTCAATTAGAAACTCAATAAGCAGAATAAAGAAACAGAAAAATAGTAAACACAAATGATCTCATATAAAAAAAAAGTACCATTGCAGTAAACTGTTATAAAAGCCCTCTAAATTGTTAAATAGGATTATGTACAACAAAGCCGCCACTTTTACAACATGTTATGTGACACCATAGGAAACATACCATGGCTCCGTTGGATGCAGATCCACAGACTTTACTCGCTCTGACCGTTGTGCGAGTTTCCGCTGATACAGTAAAGCAAAGTAGTTAGCATCAAGCAATCACTCATTCAGATACCCGAACAGATGGAGAGAAAATGAAGGAGGAGGAAAAATCAAAATTTAAAAATCTCTCTAAAACAATTTCAGTACCTTGATTTCTAGTCTCAGCGGCTGCACCATTGTTCAACAGGAAACCCAATCAAAAAGAAAATTGAGTTAGCAAACATAAGCATCAGCTCCAGATCTCAAACTTCGAATCACAAACAAAACAAAACAAGGAATCCACCACCCGAATTCGAAGCCATGGAAAATGTAAGTCTTTCACCATAATTATCAAGAAAAACAATTGCAAAAGAACAACTCAAAACAAACACCAGATCCAGGCAAATCGCAACATGATCCAATACCGACAGAAGCAAAATAAGCTCACCATTGCAACTGATTCAGAGGTTCAGAAATGGGAAGCCCTGGAGATCCGTGCTTAAGATCCACGACGAGTGCACGAGACGATATTAACGCAATCGAGAGTCGAGAGCTGAGATCAAGAGAGACAAAGTGGGACTAGCCTTATTTATGGGTTTTGCGCTCATATATCAGTAGTGTATACTGATTCACGAAGGAGAAGGTTAATTCATTTTGTAATTTTCCTTTAATAAATATATTAAACTAACGTCAGTAAAATCTATATATGATATATCTATACAATTACTAGCAAAACAATTAATAAAATTTCAATAATTTTCTTCAAAATAATTATGTTTTTTTATATCTATATATATTTATATTTATATATATTAAACGTATTAAATTAATGCAAATGATAAAATTTTCCTCCCAATTTTTCGATTATTTATGATAATAAAAATAGTACATTTAGTGCAATTATATTTTTTAAGTATTCTATCATACAATATTTATTAAGAAATCATCTAATTATAATTTACGCTAATTTATTTTATTTAAAAATCATCTAATTATAATTTTACGCTAAATGATAAATGTAAGTTAAATAATCATCAAAAATTACATTGCATTTTTCTTCAAGATATTCTTAAAATAATATTGATTTTTTATCCTATAATTAACTTAATGCCATAAAGAATTTATTTGAAAATTTTTTGTAAATAATTTAGTATTGTTCTAGATAATTAATTGGTTGTGATCCATCCAAGTACAAAAAAATATGTTATGTATTACATTTTATGCAAACAATTTAGAGATTCACGTATAATTAAATAATTTGTATTTATATTGTTCATTTATTAATAGTCAAACTTCTAAAATGTGAAATGTGTACATATCTAATTTATTATTTGAATTTTATATATACACATAACTTATATAATACTTTGTAATTATATATGTGCATGTGCAAAGGATCAACTACTAGTTGTAATACAAAAGGGAGAAGAGTGTTTGAAATTTTTAAAGACTTATAATGATTTCAATTTTTAATTTAGGTTTTTTGAAAACTTTTAAAATTTATGAGGTATTAATTTGAGGCTTTAAAAATTTTACAAAATCATGAGATATTTAACTTATTTAAAATTGAGATTTGTTAGGACATTTTAAGATTTTTTGTGATTTTAAAACAAAAAACATATAAGAATTGCCCCTCCAAATTTTACTTCCAAACATATTCCTCATAAATCTGAAAACTTTAGAGTGTATTTGGTTGGTATTTGAATGACCTTTTGACACTTTTTCTGTACTCGTTGGTATTTCGAATGACCTTTTAACACATTGTGAGATTTGAGTGTAGGAATTTATAATTGCTTAATATAAACTCAATTGACAATTATCCTAAACATGCTTCAATTTCTAGGATATCAACATCGCACTAGATAATTGATCATAAGGATTATAAAGAATATTTGACTCACTGAGATTGAGTTTCTAAATGTGGAATACTTTATCATCAATCTCCGGATCTCATATCCATGAATGTTGACATGATTATGGTCTTCCTCAACTAAATCGTCTTATTTTTCATAAGGGACCGTCATTCACAATTCTGATGGGGTAAAAAGAGAACTATGTTTGATTTAGTGTGTTGGGGACCATAACAATAAGGTATTTATATACTACTAGGGTAGTCACTCATTATCACCTAACCCTATTAATATTGGTATCCACTCAATCAGCTCATACCAATTACTATCCCATAGACCCTACTTTATTTGGATTATTTAGTTGAGTTTATTAGTCAATTGAATAGCCAATATAACTAAATATAAAATGTTGCCCATAAATATGGTGAGCGACATGGAAATTACATGCAGTATGATCTTTATCACATCTATTTCCAATTAGTCCACCTTTAAATTTTTAGTTAGATCAATCCATAAATACAACACAAAGTCACAAAAGGAAATCTTTAGGAATTCATAATGATCAGAACTATCAACTTTATTCTGCAGAAAACTGAAGTTATAATATCCAAGAAAACATTGAACAACAACTCCTACTAAACTAACGCAATATCCATAGTAACACTTATATGAGCGGTATACTCATAAACTACTTCAAGTGTTAATACCTTAGTATATCTTATATTGGAGCTATAAATTTTCCATCACAAATTCATCTTTATGTGTTCAATATAAAATCACCAACACGAATTTCATCCTAACAAAAAACATTATGAACAACTATTGTTGTTGAAAAATGTCAAACTAATATTATCATAATAGAACTTTAGTGGTATTCAATATCATCCGCAACATGCAGTCTAGTGATGATATTATGCAACCATATAAAATGTCTTTTGATAAGCTAAAACCAATTGCTAAAAAAGCATAACCTATAAGTGTTTGTTTGGCACTTTCTGAATTAGTTCTTCCTTTTTTTTTCCCAAAATGATAGATATTATTATAAATCAAAATGCACAAATGTGCAAATACAAGCAGCCATTAGCCGAATGGAACAACCAACAACTAAAAAAGTAAGAGGACAGGACAGAAGACTGCCTAGAATTCCCGAATAGCAACGCTAGTAATAAAACACTCGCAACAAACTAACCAACTACAAGGAACACCTAACACAAACAAAAACTAAAAACAACTAAAAAGCTCCCAACAGGAGAATGCTTGTGTAATATCCCGACTATTTATCAGTATAAATTATATTTTTAGTTC
>CACSLK010023397.1:6932752-6944693 GCA_902706635.1 Striga hermonthica
ATGTCAGTCGAAATTGAGATAGATTAAGTAATGCCCGTTACACAATTTTTTTTAAATGTTTTGCGAAAAATAAACTCTGGTTTTTAGAAAAATATTCGGTATTCAATCTTTTAAATAACGGGGCGTTACAGGCCGCGTCCTTGTCAGAGCGGAGTTTGGCGATGACGGCATTGGCGGCCTCAAGCTCCTCCTCCTTGGCCGCGAGCTCGTTACACTTAGTCGTGTACTTCTCCCTCAAAATCTGGACATTGGTTTCAGGAGAGGTCGCCTCCTCGATCATAGTCGGGAGGATACAGGCGAGAAGCTGAAGAAAGGACAAACAAACAAAAAATAAGAAATCGATGCAACACCAAAGTCATGAGAGAAGCAAACAAATATAAGATTAAGCTTACCCGAGGAATGAGCCGAGCTGCGTAACGGGCCCGATGATAGGGTTGCCGTCGGTCCGGACTTTGTCGTCCTCAGGGAGAACCGATTTAAGATAGTTAAGAATCTGGAGGGAGTCGGGGTTGTCATAGAGCCGAGAGGGTTGTTGGAGGGTTACCGGCTGAACCCTCACGGGTGACGGTTGCCCCACACCCTCCCCAACTAGGGGTGCGGTCGTGTCAACCTCAGCTGTCGATTCTTTCCCCTTCGGGCGTTTTGAAGAGCCGGGGGCCAAAGCTTTGTCCCTCTGGTCGTGAGACCTCTTGCGAGAAGGACCCGACGGCTTGCTCGGTATAGAGGCCGAATGGAGGACAACTTTAGACTTCTTAGCAGCAGTCGTCTCGACCGCCGCCGACGGAGCAACAGAACTCGAGCCGCCTCCAAGCTCTCGAGCAACCAATTTGTTAGCCGCTTCAGCCTTCTTCTTCTCAAAACGGGCCAATGCTTTTACTAAAAGAGAGAAAACGATCAATACCAACAAACACACTAGCCGTACATGTATTCCAAGACAATTAAATGCAAAAACACGAGACCAAACAAGCAGTAAATAAATCGGAGCAAAAGACGACAAGCAAAGAAGCTTACAAGGATCGTTAAGACGAGGAACACTTTTGTCAATGCAAATACCAACATGATTAAGTAAAGAAGTATCTTTGGTAAGCCGACGAGCGCTTCATACGTGTTTATTTAACTCTTCTAGCATGTCAGCAAACTGGTAAAAATCGGGACGCTTACGTTGCTTTGTCTTACTGGTAATCCACTCATTCGAAAAGGGATATTGACCAGGAGCAGGTCGAATGAAGAAATATTTCTTCTTCCATTCGGTGATACTGGAAGAGAGAAGTCGTCAAGGAAAGTAACGCCTACTCGACGGCCCAGACAATGGGCGTCTTTGCTAAACCTATACCCGTAGCAGTAAAGGAAAAACTCGGGTAAAAAAGTACCTAAAACTATGCGGGTAACAACTATGAAAGCTACCATTATCCGAATAGAATTGGGGGTGAACTGGTTTATTGGTATATCGAAAAGGTTACTTAACGATATCAGTTCAGGTTGAATCGGGAAACGCAATCCCGACATTATTTGATCTACGAAGAAGGAATAACAACCCCTGGGGGGGTAGCAGAAGTCGTCTTCAGGCGTTGAGGCAACTAGAGCCCAGTCAGAAGGAAGACCACTGAACTCTCTGAAGCCATCGAATTCGGCTGCAGGAGCATAAAAAAAAAAAGAAAAACATTAGGAACTGCGCCATATCAACTCGATCAGGGGAATCACTACCAGCAAATGAGTAAGGCTTATTCTATATGAAAAGACGACTAGAAGAACCTAGCAAAGAATACCTCGAGGAATCAAGTCGAGGCGAGAAGACACGAAAGTTTGAGAAGCGTCAGGATCCTCACAATGTGCGCCTGAAAGCAACGCCTGATTGTACACGTTCCAATCGATACCAAAGGATGAGGCATCAGAGTTAACAAATTCCTCTGGTTTAATGTTCTGATAACACGAACCAGCATCGACTAGGTGGACGGAGTCCGAACCCGAGTAGCCATCGATTTCACGGGCCAGAGAACCCGAGACAGGATCAGAAATGGGGTCGAGATCAGGATCTAAAAAAAAGAGAGAAAATCAGTAAACATGGGAAGACGCAACCAAGATTCGACTCTAAAAGGTAAGGGTCGACAAAAGGATCAAAGAGGCAACTCGGCAGCAGGAAGGAAAGAAGAAACAAGGAAAAAAAACTCCTCGTGTCGACTCGATTTAACAAGTGAAGGTCGAGTCATGGAAAGAAATCCCTCATAACAAGACGGCTAATAGATAAAAACACTTGAAAGAATGGAAAGTCTACGATTGAGGATCTAACGAGAAAATCGCCAGAAAATTCACGAAAAATGCCCAGAACATCTGATGAACACCCAAGCCCCAAGCATATTACCCAGAAAAACAAAAAGTTCTTATTTCGAACGCATCGACAAATCGAAAAGCAAGAAAACTTACTCATACTCATGGTAGTTGGCTGAGAAGTCCTTAAGAACCCAAGGAGAGCGTCGGAAAATGAACGGAATGCCGAAAGCTTGAGATGCTGTGTTTGCCGGAGAAACAGAAAGTTTTAAGAATCTCAAATGCGAAAAGTGAAGATGAGGAAAGGGAAGAGATATTTATAGGGAAAATTGAAAAACCCTAACCCTCAGATTAAAGTCGTATTCAACGGCTGAGATGAGGCACGGAATACGAAGCGGTGGAAAGAGAATGTCTTATCTTTTGAATTTTGAAATTTGAAAGGACTCAAACCTATCCAACCGGTCTGAAATACTCATTAGATAAATACCATCTTATAAATCGAAAAAGTAAACAGGTACAACAAAGAATGACGACAGACGATAGGATATGAGAAAAGACTCGAGGAAGACATTCGGTCGACAAAGCTTACTCTTAAGCTCAGAATCGCTTCGAGTAATTTTAGGGGGGGACTAGATGATATAGCCACACTGACGCATAACGGTCCATATCATTACGGTTCAGAGGTCACCGAGTCGACTCGAGCAAAGTCGACTCCGCCAATAGGCTCTTCGTGATGCTCATGATCAAGGATCCCGACACTCATCTAAGTCGACGTACCTATGTCGACTTAGATGTCAGTCGACTCCCTCCAAGACAATGATCAAGCATGGTGGGATCCGCTAACGGTTGAATACGATCCAGTCGACTCGAGTCGATATCTCAGGTCGACTGAAGAGGTCTCGCAGTTCATAGATCTCGACAGCTCGGATATACTACAGCGTATCAAGGGAGAGTTAAGGATAAGGAAGAAGCTAAGGAAGGATCTAGAAGCTGACAAGGAAATGGGCGGAAGGCGAACCGACCAAGGTAACTTGGACATTTCCAGTAAGTCGGCCGGGGCACTTTGGGGACTTCAGGTAAATGTTTTACTTCTATATAAAGGAGCTGAGGTAACTCCAAAACCCTAACTCTCATTCATTCTACATTCTATATTATTGTTGCTGCTATCTGAGGGCGGCTCTCTCCACCTTCTCCACATATTGACTTGAGCGTCGGAGGCTCTACGCCGGAGAACCCCTCCGGTGTTGAGTTTTTGCAGGTGTTCTTGCGGTTCAGCAATGGTTCGGAGGTCATCAAGTCAGATCTGAGCTCATCTATACCGGTTCATCCCAGATCCGGACGATTTCTCCTCGGTTCGTTCCAGATCTGAAAAAAGACCCATCATAGCCCTATCCACGTTCGGCTCTTAACCCCTTAAGATTCCTTCTTATCCTTTAGTATATCTCATTAGGTCACTTAATGGTGCGACATGCTCGATATCCACTAAGGTAGAATGTCACCTGCACTGAGACCAAGTGTTGTCTTTTCTAGTCGATCGTAAGACAAGTCGGGGCTACAAGTCGAGTTTCCAGTTGGTCATCCGAGGGTCATAACTCGACCTATCATTTCCTTCCCGTACTCTGAATGATGCCTTCGATCTGGAGACTCCTGGTTCTTCCTCGAAAATGCTCAACTACCGTTGGCCTTTTTGCTATCCTACTAGACCAGCCAGCTCCCTTGGTTATGTCGATCGATTTATTTGGTTTATTCTAAAGGGTCAGGTATCCCATATCAATTTATAAGATTGATTGATTAAAATTATTCAATTATATTGACGATATTAAAGTTGAGTTAACATTGAGCTAGATTTTGAATAATAACTAGTACTCAATCATGTGCATATGCACATGCTAACAAAAAAAATATTAGTCACAAGTAGTAATATTATATATAAAATCTTAAGTTAATAATAATGATAAAATATTTTTGTTATATATAAAACACTATAAATTTCATAAAATGCAATGAATAATCTATTTTTTACAAATTAAGATGATTATGATCAATTAATAAAATATTATTATTTCTATTTTTGTTATTATTATTATTACTAATTTTATTAATATTATAACATTTTTTTATGGTTTGTTTTGTCATTTTAGCTATTTAAATATTGCTTAATGATTTTCTTACAAAAATAAAAATATAATGTTAATTATAAAATAAATGGCCTGAAGAAAAAATGTTGCTATAATGGTGTTTTATAAGTGTATAATTTCCACAAATTTTAAGTGTAAACTTATAGTTATTTAATATTCGTATTAAGTTTTATATGATGGAATAATTAAATAATATTACTATACTTATTTGATGAAAATTGTAATAGTTAATTTCTATAATTAAAAGAGGAAAAACCACAACTTATTATTACAACTCCCCCAAAATCATCAAACTCTAGGCGCCGCTTTCTCCATTTCACTGCCTTCCACGGGGCTTCCCGGCTCCGCCGGCCGCCGTCCTCTGGCCACTCGGCCCTTTCCCGTCGTCGCCCTTATGCGATTTTGAACGAATTTCGCCCAAATCCACGCCTCCCCGTTATGTTGTTGTCGCGGTTCTGCTTAGCTGAAGCTCTGATGCTCCGGTGCAGATTTATAGTGAGAGCGCGACTCCAGAGCTCTGGTTCCGCGGTGCTGCTCCGCCTTTGTTTCTCGACGGCCTCTGCGGGGTTGAGCTGCTGCGGGGAGTGGCAGTGGATTTTGGGCGAGGTTAGGTGTTGTGGTGCTGCGGGAAGGGATTGGGTGCGGCTTCGGCGTCTCTCGGCTTCTGGCCGGAGTAGCTAGGGCGGCTTCTTCAGTTTTGCTCCCCTCCCAGGTCCTCAGATGCTGGTCCCAGGGTACTTTCCGGCTGGTTCGGTGTTGCTAGTGGTGTTAGTCGACCCGGACTGCGATGGTTGGGTACCTTCTCTGGCGTTGGGTCCTGGAGGGTTTGTTGTTGGTACCGAGTTGCTAGTGGTGTTAGTCGGCTCGATACTGCGGCGTCTGGGAGCTTTCTGGAGTTGCGGTTTAGGGGAGAATCGGCTTTGCTGGAGTATCTCGATGCGCTGGATCCGGCTCAACTAGGCGTTTCGGCAGTGGAGGGGTCGTCTTTCTTGGGCTAAGAGATTCTTCCGGGGTCGATTTGGTGTCTGTCGGTTCGTCTCGGATATGCTTCAGTGGAAGGGCTTGAATTTTTTGTTTTTGTGTTTAGTGTGTCTGTTGTCTGTGTTTGTGTTTTCTCCTTTGGGAGCTTGTTTGTTTAGGTCCTTGTGTTTTTGGTTTGGATCAGTTGATCCCTGTAAGTATGAGTGGGAGCAACCTTGATTCTCCTGTGGGGAGCTTTGTAGTTTTTATTTGTGTTTGATTGTAGTAGTTGTCCTGTGAGTCTTGTTTTTGGTTTTTAGCATTGCTAGAGTCGGGTTTCTAGGCGGTCATCTGACCTGTCCTTCCAGTTTTCAGTTTTAGGTTGTTTTTTTATTCTCCCGTTGGGAGCTTTGTAATTTTTTTCGCACTTTGTGCGCTTGGTTATAATAGTTCCTCTATCGCTCCGGCCAAAAAAAATAATAATAATAATTAAAAAAAATAAACGCAAGAAAATGCATTAATTGGATAACTCTCTCACAAAACACATATATATTGAGTATAAATTGAAAAAAAATTGTAAACAAAACACCCCGTTAATTAATCTAGATGTACATAATTAAAGTTTATGGGAAAATTCTCTCTTCTAGGAGCACGATTCTCTTCGATGGGAGCTTGATTCTCTAGGGTTAGAGAGCCTTGTTTCTTTTTTGTTTCTCTTCTCTTAGTTCCTTGCTTCCCTCTTTGTTGTCTCCTTTTATTTCCTCTTTTTTTATTTCTTTTTTTTGTAGGTTAGAGTGTTGGGGGCTTTTCTAGGGTTTTTGTTGCAGGTCTTTCTGGTCTCCGAGTTGATAGAAGCTACTAAGTCATATGGCTAGCAAATGTATTCGGGGATAAATTGCAAAAAAATCAAACTATCGGGGCAAAAAAACATGGATAATTAAATTAGTAGATGAAGATATCTGAGCTAGTTATGATGAGTGTTGAAGAAGCTTGTTCATCAATGTGATAGGAGATATGAAAGTGTGCTTAATTAGAATTAGAAGGACTATGCAATTTGACAAATCAAGCAGCATGTTGAGGTTCGCGAACTGAGACATAATTTTTTTCAGTTCGCCTTTAGAAACCGGGATGATAAGAGAAAAATAGCTGCAGGGACCAACTGGGTCTATGAAAACCAATGCTTGATTCTACTAGAGTGGGAGAAGGGGCTCAATGTTAGACATTCTGGGTTTAAGGAACTGAACCTGCGGATTCAAGTAACAATGTGCCCTTAAATTAGTTGAGTGCTGAAGTTGGATTAAAAATAGGCAAATTGTTAAAAAAAAAAGTTAAGAATGTTGCAGTGGTCAAAACAGGGGGAAATAAAGGTAGTTTCATCAGGCTTCTAGTAGTGATAAATTTGGAGGAACCGTTGCCAAGATGTATCAACATCAAAGACCAACAAGTCTTGATCAACTTTCATTATGAAAAATTAGTCAATCTTTGCTACAACTGTGGAAGATTAAGACATCTAGAAAAAACTTGTGAAATGAGGTTAACTGACATAGAGCACGACAGTATGACAAATTGGTAGCATGGAGAGTGGATAAAAGTAGTGAAGGGAGAAAATAGTTTCAGAACCAATTATTCCAGCAACTCATCTTCTCAACCAGAAATAACATATCTCCTATGTCGGCAGACACTTGTGAACCCATCAAGGAAAGTATTGATTCACTCCAAAGAAAAACGGTGGTAGTGGAGAATTTGGGAGCATCTTCAAGTAGGGGCATGGGGTTATGTGAGCAAAGTACAATTTCTCTAGAGAAGGAAGCTGACCTGAGATCTTTTAACAAAGAGGAGGAGACATCAATTCAGTTGATGTGAAGGGACTCAAAAGACAATTTTATTCAGAGTACTGAAGATGATACCATTAGAACTCTAGACTTGCTACCTACTGAATTTGTAATGCAAGAGGTAGAATCGTAGGCTTCTGAACTTGAAGGTACTCGACCAATGCTTTTAATCAGAGGACTGAGGGGTCACGAAAGCAAAGAAGGGGTGGAAGATATTAAGGCCCAAAGAAGGCAGGATAAAGATCAACAGTCATTATAGGGACATAAGCCAATAAGAGTGTTAATGAGAAGCAGAGAAAACTGTATCAAACAAAATGAGAATGAAAGTGACATAGTGAAGGTTGACATATGAAATAAGAAAGTGAAAAGTGTGACGAGTGAGGTTGTGGTAGCCAACCTTGATTGGTCCCACCCTCATAAATGAAGGTGATGTTGTGGAACTATAGAGGCCTGGGTGGGCCCTCTACAGTCTCTCAATTGAAGGACTCTATTAGAGATCACCACCCACAGTTCATTTTCCTGTCTTAAAAAAAAACAATGTGAGAACATTCTGTAATAAGTTGGGGCTTAATGGTAGGTGGTCCTCAGTTCATCCTTTGGGATTGAGTGGAGGGTTAGCTTTGTGGGATAGTAGTGTCGATATTATCAAGATTATTAGCAATTATTTTGTTTTGTAGTTGAGGTAGCTGATCAGAGTGGTGTTGGTTCTCTACGGGTGATTCATGTCTATGCTAGTACTGATAAGGGCTTGAGAGCTGAGCAATGAGAGTTCTTGATTCAGGCCAGAACTAAGTGGGGGCTCAAATTGGATGATTGGTGGGGACAAGAATGCAATTGTGAATAATTTTTGAAAATTTGGCGGCAGAGAAAAGAGTCTTGAGGAGTTGGCTGATTTTCAAGACTTCATAAACCAAATGGGGCTTGTTTGAGATTGGAATGAAGGGACATCAGTTCACTTGGTGCAATAATTAAAGGAATGAAGAGCTTATTGAAATGAAGTTAGATATGGGTATTTGCATCTTATGACTAAAGTTACCAAAATAAAAATGCCATTGTCTTTAATTCTCTCAAGACAACTTCTGATCATAGTCTTCTAGTTCTAAATGATGAGGTGTTGAGCTGCAACATGAAAAAATCTCACTTCCATTTTGATAGCAGATATGTGTCTAGAGAATGGGTGAAGGATGTAGTCAGGGATTCTTGGAACTCCCTCTGCTCTGCAAAACCAATGTTTCAATTCAAAGAGAATATCAAGAAAACAAGAATTTCCCTTGTAAAGTGGAGCCAAGTGTTTCAGTTAGAAAATGACCTAGAAATAGAACACGGACAATTGGATTAGAGGAGTTATGAGAAAATGGTTGGAAAAAGAATTGGGATACCTAGGATAAGCTGATAAAGGAATTAGAAGAAGCCCAATGCTCTGAAGAGAAGTTTGGAGATAGAAATCCATAAATATATGGCTCAAGAATGGTGACAGAACTACAAAGTCTTTCCATGTCATAACTATCCAAAGAATGAAGACTAATGCAATATCTAGGCTTGCATTGGATGGTGGAATAGTGTGTGATTCCAAGCCTCGGATTGGAAAGGCTATTTGTCAGTACTACTCCTAGTTGTTTACATTAGATGGCAGTGAAGGACAACAAATTCTCCAATTTATTACTTGTTCTATATCTGCAAGCTTCAATCAAAAACTAGTGGTTGGTGTGGATGAACAGGAAACTCAGAGATCCTTGTTATGCTTGAATCCTGGGAAAACTTTTGGTGAGGATGGTATTAACTCGCTTTCCTTTCAACATTTTCGGCCAATTATCAAATTTGATGTGTGTGCTGCTATTTCTAGGTTTTTTTAGTCTAAAAGGTTGTTAAAAAGCTGGAACCGTACTGTAATATGTCTTATTCCTAAATGTCTTAATCCTTTCTATAAGTGATTAAGTCTTTCTAATGTTTCCTATAAAGTCATTTCCAAAATTTGAGCTGCAAGAATTAAACATGTGTTGCATTTGTGTGTGAGTGAGAATCAAGCTGCATCCATTCCTAGTACGCATCTTATGAATAATTTCATTATGGCTCATGAAATGGTTCACTTCTTGAATAGGCATAGAACTGGTAGGAAAGGTTTCATGACAATCAAACTTGACATGATGAAGGCCTATGATAGGCTTGAATGACATTGCATTAGGGTGGTTTAGTTGAAGGTTAGGTTTTATACTGTTTTTGTTGACTAGATAATGGAGTGTGTGACTTCTACTTTTTTTCTCTAAGAATCTTAATGGTAAAGTTTGTGGGTACTTTAAAGCCTCCAGAGGTATAAGACAAGGAAATCCAGTTCTCTTTATCTTTTTATCCTGGTGTTCTGAGTTATTTTCTAGATTGTAAAAAAAAAAAAAAAAAAAAAACTGAGAGAGAAAAGATGTCTGGAGTCAGAATTGCTAGAGGGGGAATTCATTTATCTCACCTTCTGTGTGATGATGGTTCCCTTGTTTTTTGTGGAGCTGATGAGAAGTCTGTTAGGGTGGTGCTCAAAGTTCTTAATCTTTACAACATTTTTTCTGGGCAAAAAGTGAATTTTGTGGAAATCCTCCATCTTTTTCAGCAGAAATGTGTCTAACTCTCATTAGACTGTGATTTTTAACATGTTATTTGGGATCCAGTTGCACTCCTTCTCTATGTATCTTGGATTGCCACTGGGTATAGGCCAGTCTAAACAACAAACCTTTGATAATGTGGTTGACATAGTTAGAAATAAAATTTCTTGTTGGAAAAACTTATTCTTATCTCTGGATGGTAAGGAAGTGGTAATGAAATCAATTCTCAAGGCTCTCCCTGCCTTTACAATGTCTTGCTTCACTCTTCCTCTATCTCTTTGCAATAAGATTACAAGTTTATTTGCAAATTTTTGGTGGTGCAATGGTTAGGATCAGTCTGCAGGTATACACTGGAAGGCTTGGCAATTAATTACTCCGTCAAGGGACTGTGGTGGGCTTTGCTTCCATGACATTAAACTATTCAATGAAGCTCTCATCCTTAAACAAATTTGGAGTATTGCTACACTGCCAAACTTGCTAGTGAGTAAGATGTTTTAAGGGAAATATTTCCCTCTTGGTAATATCTTCAATGTTTGAAAACTCAAAGCTCATCATGACTATGGGGAACATAGATGAATGTGAAAAACAAATACTAGGAATGTTTTAAGATAATAGGTGATGGGCTTAACAACAAAGATTTGGCAGGATCCCTGACTTCCATCTTCTTTTATATGTATTTGTTGGTTAAGCCTAGGGTAAGTACAAATATTTAATATGTATGGGAGCAGTTGGCAGCTGGTGGCTAGAAGTGGAATGAAACTCTGGTCAATGAGATATTTGGTGATGAGGATTGCAAGCTATCTTGCAAATCAAGCCAATCAATCCAACCAAAGTTGATATATGGTCATGGGAAAAAAGTTCCAAAGATGAGTTTGTGGTTGCTAAAGCATATTCTAAGTTTGTAGAGGATAAATTCAAGAACATGGTCATTGCAGAGGTAACAGCGAGGCCCTCAGAAGCAAGAAAGTCAGATCAGTAAGTTGGAAGTTGAGCATAAAGGGAAAACTAACACATTTTCTTTGGAGAAGCTAGATAAATACCTTATAAGTTAAAGAAAACTTGAGAAAGAGAGACGTGGCAGTTGATAACATTTTTTAGAGCTGCGGAGAAGAAGTGGAGCCAATTGAGCTTTTTTTTTCAAGTGCATCAAGGCAATGCATGTATTGAAGATGTCTCTTATATCTTGGGACTTCAGCTGTGAAAACACGCGTAAGTTTAGAGTTTGGTGGGAAGATGTGTGTTTTGTGGATCATAAGGAGATATCAAAGGCTCGCATTCAGTTAATACCTACATTTTATAGTGGTTATGGAAGTCCAGAGTATATGGCTCTTTAGAAAATAATGGATGCCGGTACATGTCAGTGTTAAGGCGGCAGTCACTGATTAGCAGAGGTTTGCTTCTCAACAAAGAAGAAACCTTTGAGAGCTGAAAGAGAGGGGGTCTAGGTCCAAGTTCGGTTTAAGTAGGCACTCTCTTTTTTATTGAATAGTAGTTATTTTGTTTATGGGTGTAGTTTGTGTGTGCTGGTCATTGCAATGTTAAGGATAGTAGCATGACTTGTTGCCTCAACACCTGCTTTATATTTCGTTTTGTCTTTGTTTTGCTGGGTTGTGAGTTAGTTCTAGGCTACCGAGTTGTGTGGTTCTCTTGTACAGGGCTGCATAGAGCTAGTTGGCTATTGGTCTGTACTCTTATACATTGGGAGCTTTAAAATTTCTTATTGTTGTGAAAAAAATAATAATTGCAAAAACAAAAATCCTCTCATCTAATTCTCACTCTTCCTGTGCCCTAAATCGCCGCATCCTCATCGTCGGTCTGCAATTTTCTCGCCTTCCCCGGCGATTAGCCGACGCTCTTGACGGTGAGACCCTTTGATGTACTCCTTTGCCTCGATTTTGTGTTATCTCCTCACATTTTCGCTCCATCAAAGGCTAAAGGATACTTTTCGGATGGACCTCGCCGATCTCTGGTCGCCGTTTGCGGTGGTGTCTTCCAGCCTCTCCGGTGGTGTAGATGTGTTGGGTGGTGGTATGCGATTGGGGTGAGGCATGGCCCTGGCTGCTTGCCGTCGTCGGTGGTGAGTCGGTTGGGGTTGAGGAGCGTGGCTCGATCTCCCCGTTTCTCTGATTCCCTAGTGTGCAAGTCAGGGAGGATCGAC
>CACSLK010023397.1:6997010-7014901 GCA_902706635.1 Striga hermonthica
GAAGAAGATGAAGATGTCGACGACAATGTTGTGTCCCCCTCAAACATGATGGGTGGTTTAAATGAGCATATTCTACGCAACAAGAAGAGTATAGCGATCCACAATGTTCCTCGGCTTGACCTTTCTGGAGGGGTTGCTATTGAAGAGGACGATTTGAATGAAATCGCTACTCGTTCGAGTAGCGGTTGGAGGATTCCCGAAGCCAATTTTCACAATGTTGATGTTCATCCTTCGTCTGAAGAGCCGTCAATGATAGACCGTGAATTAGCCAAAGGCGTTGTCATTGAAAGTAAGGAAGACTTAGTGGTAAAAGTGGGTTTATACCATTTGAAGCATAAAGTGGAGTTCCGAACACCGAGATCTTCAAATTCTCGGTTAAAGGTTGTGTGCAAGCATAAAAATTGCCCATTCTTACTTTCTGCGAATGCACTGACTGGAGGTAGTTGGAAAATTTCAAAATTTATCCATCCACATACATGCTCAGTTAACCTAAATCATTCAGCCCCTCGAAAATTGCCTGCAAAGATCATTGGAGCATTATTCGCGCCGAAGTTGTTGACATAGGGCCGAGTATTAAAGCCTGCAGAGATTATGGGCGAAGGAGCGTGATCATGGCATTAAGCTAAAATACGATACAACTCTGAGGTCTTAAAACGCCGCCTACGACTTCATTTATGAAGATCACAAGAAATCCTGGGAACTTTTGCCGGCGTATTTTCATATGTCAATGAAAGAAAATCCTAGAACATCGGCATACATTGAGACCGATAAAGATGACGTGTTTGAGTATGCTTTCATTTATTTTCATGCGTCTGCAGGCTTCCTCAGTTATTGTCGGCCCGTTATTGTGATTGACGGTACACATTTGAAGGGTAAGTATAAAGGCATCTTATTTGTAGCAACTACAAAGGACGAAAATGAACAAATTTTCCCTTTGGCATTTGGTATCGGCGATAAGGAATGTCATAGTGTGTGGATGTGGTTTCTCCAAAAGCTTCGCTCCACTTTCGGATGTCCAGAAAATTTAGTAATTGTTTCTGATCGCCACCCGAGAATAAATTCTGTTATGGAGGTTGTCTACCCTGAAGCCGTACATGCCATATGTTCCTACCACCTTCGACAAAATATTCGAAGTCACGGGTCTAAAGCTGTTGGTTTATATATGAAAGCTTCATACACTTATTCTGCCGTTGTGTACGAAAAGTCGATGGCCATGCTTGAGGCAAAATATCCTAACACAAAAAGGTTGTGATTGATGAAGCCATTCCAACAAGGTGGGCACGAAGTCAATGTCCTGTGAGATGATATAGTTTCATGACGTCAAATGCTTGTGAGGTGCTTAACAATAGATTGCGTTGGGCAAGGAAATTACCTGTTTGCTCATTGTTTGAATGTGTTCGAAACATTATGCAAGAGTGGTTCCACAAAAGACGTGTCGAGACAGAAAAGACTGAGTGTGAAGTTCCTCCATCAATATCTAAGCGTTTGATGGATTATAAAACTGCAACAGACCAAACGGAAGCTTCAAATATCAATCACTACGTTTACCACGTGAAGGATGGGGTCAAGAATTTTGTCATCAATTTGAATGATCGGACATGCACTTGTTATCTCTTTCAGGTGGATTTATTGCCCTGTTCACATGCGATTAAGGCTATCGGGTAATTTTTTCATTCTTTTTTTTTTAATTTAATAAAAGCCTCAACGTTTACATACATATTGTTAGAACACATAAGAAAATGTTATATTGTGTTCCATTATTTTGTTTTCTATGCATGTACCATTTTTAGGAAGGCAAAAAAATCGGTGTATGGATATGTGCACGACTACTATAAGACCACAACATGGCTCAAACTTTACGAGCCCATAATCATGCCAATTGCGCATCCAAGTACTTGGGACTTAACTACAACACCTAGTTTGATGGTTGTCAAATGCCCTAATAATCCCAAGCAAGCTGGAAGACCGAGGTCAAACCGTATACCTTCTACTGTCCCTTCTTCGAGCTCTCGAAGTAAATCATTTTGTACACGATGCCGCGAAAGTGGACATTACTCTACAACTTGTGTTGCCTTAGTCCAAAATGTTGAGCAACCAATTCAATTTGGACGTCCCGCTACCAAAGTTCGTTTGTGTGGTAAATGTAAGCAACCTGGCCACCGTAGGAACAAGTGTTCTCAAAACATTACCTAGTTTATATGCTTTTTTTTTTCCATTTATATGTTGTTTTTTATTGATCGTAAATGAATGTTTTCTTTGTGGCAAGACATAATTGGGTTGTTATTTGTATGATTGATTTGTGTGTGGTTAATGTAATAACTTTGTGGGACATATTGATGTGTGTAGTTTTGTTATGTTTGTTTTAGGTACTTTTAAGATGAATGAAAATTGAAGTGAAGTGTGTGAAGTCCCAAAAGATTTGAATGAAACACAAAAAAAAACCCCAATTATTGGTAATCACCGGAGAGTGCGGATGTGATCACCGGAGAGACTAGCCGGTCGGAGAACGAGGCGGAGAAGACGGAGGTGAACTAGGGTTCCCAAACTCACAACCCCAATTATCGGTAATCTCTCTTGCGTGAATACCAGAAACAAAAAGACCGCAATTTGTTGATGAATTTCTAAAATATAAGTGGAAATTGAGATGACAAGTGATGTTCGATGCTTGAGAGAGAGACATTGAGAATCGCAGGTTGTGTGTTGATAATTTTGGAGAAGTGAAGAATGCCGGAAATCTGTTCGATGGGCTCTTTAATTCCAGACCCCCGCGGCCGCGACGTATCTAGAGGCTGCGTAACTTTTTGTTCGCCGCGACCGCGACATACCCCGAGGCCGCGAGATTTTTAGACAGAAACTGGGTGTTGGGACCAAAATACTCGCCGCGGCCGCGGTGATGAAAACATCCGCGGCCGCGACCATTAACCGCGGCCACGGAAAACCTCTGAGGCCTCGACATTTTTGGACTGAACTGCCATATCTCAACCCAAATTACTTCACCGCGGCCGCGGCTATAGGAATCTCTGCGGCCGCGACCCTCCATTTTTTTTTTGTGTTTTTTTGTTTTTCGTGTTTCTTTTTGTTTCGTTTTCCCTATCTAGTTTTTTGTATTATTGTGTTATATATATATGTACTAGATTTGCTCACGCCGTGCACGCACGGCGGTCTAATACCCTGTGTAGAATTACAGTAAAAATTTAAAGTTTTCTTATGGAATGCACTGCTCTTCGGTTTTAGAAGAAAAATTTAAATCACGTGTTGTACTTTTGTTGTTCACATATATTGTGTCTTTTTTTGTATTTATGGAAATATTTTTTAAGATATTACTCTTTTGAATTTCGTCAGTGGTTTATGAGTTGCGAGATTGTTTAAATCCATATTTGTGCGCATGCATCCTCAAACTGAAATCGTGCTCAAATTATCTGCTTACGATTTTGTCTATTGATTCATAAACATTCTATGTGTTGCGTGTATTATATGTTTATGATTTTATGCTGGAAATTGAATTTTAGAATTGGAGTGAATGTATGTTGGTCTTCGATCATTGATTAGAATTTCTTTATGTACTTGAGGGTTCATGGACAAAGATGTACTATTTAGTCGATTCTTTAATTAACCTAGAATCATATTACGTGGATGTTGTATAATCATTTTATAAAACAAAAAAGATCGTTGCACTTGACATCTAAAAATATAGTGAAAATTTCTGATGACTTGTTTTTTTTTTATATTTATTTTGGGTTAAGAAGTGTGAAGTAATGTACGAAATAATTATAACCAAACCGACATGAACAAAAAACTGCATTAAAATTAGTTAAATGTAAATATGAAAATAGCATAAAACTTATCTTTCTATTTCAATTTTTTGTCGTACGTTGGACGCGTTGGTGGGAGGTATCGTGCAAGAAGAATGAAAAACAATTGTGACCTTTGAAAATAATGATAATCATTTTATTTTTGTGCCACCCAAAGTCCAAACCCAAACAACAAGGAAGCCCATCCCCATCAAAAAAAAAAAGAAAAGAGTAATTATTTGTCCCAATTTGTTATAATAGCTCATTAATTGGCCCAATTTGTTGTAAACATATAATCTAGACAGTTGTCACAAAGGAGAAAGAAACGCTCTAACACGTTCCACTTTGTCCAAGTGTGGACATTCGAACTCTATCATGATGCAACCATATACTTGCTCCCGTCGGAGGATGTTTTACCCTATAAAGACCGCCCGGGCCTTTGTAAAACAAAAGTAATTTTAATTGAATTTATTTTTGTGGTTTTTCGTATTTGTTCTCTAAAATGATTAGTCGTATTCATAGATGTTTTTGTAAACAATATTACTAAATTTGATACAAATGAAGTTTACGTTGAATAAATTTTGACAAAGTTTGACTTTCATAAACTCTAGACCAAAAAAAAAAAAGAAAAAAAAAATCCAAAAGTAATAGTAAAGACAATTCCATGTTTGAGCACTATGTGATGCAAGAAATAGAAACACTGCTGCTATATTTACCATCTTTTAACCCTCTTTTCAACATTAAAATATAAAAAAGTTTATCTCTATTTTAGACACAATTAAATTGTAATATATTTTATGATTAGTACAACAATGAAATTCCCACAAATATCCAACGCATTTCATTAGCAATTTTCTCTAGAGTGCAAATACAAAAGTCCCATTGTTCAGAAATCCACAAAATTTCAGAGGCTATACGTTAAGGACTCCTCACCACAACGGCCTGTCGCACATATCTGCCACCATCATTTCGTCGTCCAAAATTGTCGTCCACGTATCTTCGTTGGTCAAAGTGTCGCTCATACATGTCTGCAAGCTGATGAGATCATTAAAGTCCATGTGGGATCTATGTTTCTCAACCAAAATCAAATGTATATTTTCGTTATATACCTTTTCGTGCCCTAAATTTCCTCAAGTTTCGTTCTAATAGTTGGTCAACGTGCTCTAGTTGGTCCTTTGGACAAGACTCAAAAGACACTCCTCATTGCTTGGTTCTTCGTAGCTCCACATTATTGATTTATATCAATTATGTCGTGAGTAGATAAAAAAAAAAGAAAAAAATCAACTCAACCATCTTTTAAGAATAGTTTCTAGTAAGGACCAACACGCATCATGCCTCACATACAAAAGTATATAAATAGATAATAAAGGAAAAAAAAAGAGTATATACCCCATCGTTGCATAATCTCGAAGTTTGGTACTTGTGAACTTGCTCATAGAAACGCATATTCAACATGGAAACTCCATAGCACACTTATCATCTTAAGAAACTGCAAAATATTACATAGAGAACCCTCAAATGCACACTTCATATATAATATGGTTTTGAATTCAATTATATTTGCACTTAATTAGTCACCCATCGCCAAAATTAAAAAAAAAAGCTGTATTTTCTTTACAGAACATCTTCGTAGGGTCAAATACCTCGTATGACGAAGATAAGGGCGACTTGATAAATGCAATATCATTTTTCGTGAACCCAAGATTAACAATTAATTTTATGAACTTTTGACTCTTGTAGGCCCGCAAACACTGTGTAAGTTTGAAAAAAAATTTCAAAACAAAAAGGAAAAAGAAACCAATTTTGTGGTGTAGATAAACCATTCACCATTATTCAAACATGTGCCACTAATCAACCTTATATGAATATTATCAATGTACTGGAAACAAACACATCCACCCAGGGAAGTAAAATGCAAATACAACTAATCAAATGCTAAAATGAAATTAATTTAAAACAGGCAACATATTTCTGTGAAGAAAAGCTCAATGTTCACAACCAAAACGAAACCATACTGTCACTTCCTACTCTAGAAGCTCCATAAAGAACACTTGAAGCTATCACCAAGCACTCCCAGAACATCATTCTCCATCTCCTCTTTGACATCGTTTTATTCCCCCAATTAATCATTTATGTTCCCACCCAATAGCTCTTGCCTTTTGCTCGTCTTTTCCCTCTCGGATAGGGACCCATCCGCCTCTATTTCTGGGATCTTCATGAAAGGGTCCTGCTTCTCCAGATCCAATGGCGCCAGATCTCCGTTGAGCCTATCTCTGGAACAATCGGAGGACACAAATATAAGGAATGAAGTAAAGTATATGCGAAGAGAAGGAAGGGTTTTATGAAGTTGTGCTTCATATTCAATCCCAACAGCAGGTTCATTCCAGAGCAAATGTTGTGACAAAATAGGGATATGCAGAGGAAGATTTCCTTTTGAACCATTTGAACATTATATACAGATATATAATGAGAGAAAGAAGGAGATACTTGTAAATATTCATATCGTAAGTTGCTCGTTGTATTTGCTCTCGCTCCAGATAGACAGATTCAATCTCCGACATTAAAAGAGCACGTGCGACATATATTTTACACTCAAAAAATCCGTGCAATGAACCGTACAAACCTGAAAAATGATGCTATCCATTGATTGACCCAACGCTACCAAACTCATGTCAGACAACGTCAACGCTTGAGAGCAGAGCCCAACAGATGTAACACGTCGCCCTACGACCAAACGCGACCCTCGACTGAACCGACGAACCCATCAACAAACGCAAAGCAAGGTTGATTATTTCACTATTAAATGTAGTGAAAAACTTAATAACATAAATGAAAAAAGAAGCAAAAGTAGCTGCAATAGTATACCTTAATTCCCCATGTTTAGATTTTGTATATTCAAAGCATCAATAGATCCTAGGAATTGACAGGTCACGCGCAGAGAGAACCAAGAAACCTTCTGCAAAAGAATGAAATAAAAAAAGAAAAATTGCTGAGATTGATTGGTCATACAACTGCTAATGAAAGTTCATATTAGACAAATTAAAACTCTTATGAAAGGACCAAAAACAGAAAAGTTCATATTAGACAAACTTAAATTCTTATGAAAAGTTCAGTAGCCGGAGAGGCGGCGGGGGTTTCTCTGGCAGGTTGTGTTTTGATTTTTCATGGGCCAATTAGAGAAATTGGGATGGATGAGGCACTGGTGTGATGTTTTTTTCAGCAGATGAAATCCCTTCTTCAGAAAAGATCCAGATTATTCTTCTCGCACGACTGAAATAATAACCCAAACCTCGATATAAACCGATGACAATTCAAACTAACAACAAAGTATGTATCAAACCAAACATACTCTCTTTCATCCTTCTCTGAATGTTGGAAAGATCAGGGGGCCTATTCCCTCTTCTTCAAGCTCCTGCATTATCCAAAAAAATAAAATTAAAAAAAAAATGAACATTGAAAATTTCTTTTCAAGAGGATAGAGAAACATAATATCACATAATCCAAACCTTCAGGGTTGATAATGTGAACTTGTCATCTTCTTCTCTAATGTTAAGTTGTAATTTTGCTTATGCATCTGCGTGTTTTTACACCCTTTCCTCGTCAATGGCTCTTCCTCTCCTTTCAATATCAGACCAGTCAGAATTTGAATCAAAATCTGCACCAGCACCAACATCCTCCTCTACCCGAAAAATAAGTATAAGTAAACATCATAATAAATGTAAAGCAATGCAGAGAATGATCCTCATAAGCTAATTGACATTAAAAAAAGCACTGGAAAAGGAAAAGGAAGTACTTTTATCATCTTCATCCTTACTTCCGAGGAGTATATCATGGGCAAAAGGATCGTCACCATCAGACAACATTTCTGAAGAAGAGTCGCCATTATCGTGTTCTTCAATATCCTATTCTTGAAGTTCTTCAGGTTCACAACTGCCACTGAATCACCTCGTTTCCTTCTGTAAACTAAATTCTACTTTGTTCTTCTTCAATGGAGGAGGATCTGACAATTTAGCATTTCACGTATATCTGGGAATTTTGACCGTAATACTTACTTTCTCTCTTCATTTCTTAAACTTAGAATAGTTTCAGTTAAACAAAAATTAGATAAAACAAATTAATACGATCAGCAAGCCTACCAGCCACCGCCTGCCTGACCTGCGAGTTGCAGCCAACCGCGAGATATGGACAGAGGGGGTAGCGCCGCCGCGTGGATTCCTAGAGCTGCTCGTTGCTCTCTGTCGATGGGCCACCATAGATCTGAGCTGCAAGAGTCAGCCGTTCGGAGATTCGGTCAGCCATCCTTCAGCTGCCGTGTATCCAAATAAGAAGGTGGAGAATTGTGGTAAATCGTTGGGAGAAAAAGAAGAAAGAAGGAAAGAGAATGAAGACAGAGTGTTGCGTGTTCTTAAGGTGAGAGAATAAATGACGAAATAGGTGTACGAGAAAGCCTTTTTTTTGGGGTTGCTTTTGACTGAGCATGGTGAAAGGTGGTAGGGTTGCGTGTTTGACTACTGCAAAATTATAAAAAAAAAGGTTAATAAAATACAGATTAAAACAATGAAAACATCCTAATAAAATCAGACACATGTCAATTTTTTAAGAGCTCAAAATTGGACACGTCGGTCACTGTGCAAAACTTTGTGCGCAAGAAAAAAAAATGACCATATTAATATTAACTCTAAAAAGTAAGCAAATTAATGGTAAATTGAGGACACGTGTCAAGCAACGGATGTGCCGAAAATGGACACTTGTCGGCACTACGAACGCCCAAACTCGTTTGTATAAGATATAAGAGAGATATATATAATAGCACGTCGAAACCGTGGATCTCGACTGCACGCGTCGAAACCAACAAATTGCATCACACCAATTGTAATATTTTTTCTCAGATTTTACGATTGTTTACAAATCAAATAATTATTTAGGAGTAACTTCCTTAGTACGTTCACATTTTCTTAGTACGGTTTGGGGAGCATCTAGACTGGACATTCACCTTGTTAAATGAGCTTTTTCCTTCTCAATGTTCAACAAAATCAACAACAAACTCAATATTCAAAAAATTCAACAACATGAATCAGTCTACCAAATTCCCAACATAATGTAAATTCCACAAAAAAACAACAACAATATTCAATGATCACAGTGTAGACATATTCAACCCACAAACAACATAAATAAAAAAATACAACAAAGTTTTAGTTTGATTCCACAAGCTTTCCGTTTGCAAAAATAGCTAAAGCCATCTTCTTTCTGTAATTTGCAATATCTTTTGTAGTCGGTTTGTTCGGAAAGACGTCCCCAAGCATGCGCTCTACGTACATGCATGCTAACGGACCACAACTGAAGGTATCATCCTGGACTAATTACTCATCTGCGGGCATAATCTTAACTGTGAAAGGGAAAGTTATAGGTTTTGCCCTCAATTTCTGAAAATAGCCCGACTGTTGGAGTAAAGGCGGCAGCAAGTGGGTAAGTGGGGCCAATGTCTGCGCTCGACTTTGCATGGAGTCCTCAAGACTGTGGGCCAAGGAGTCGTAGACATTGATCTCCCACTTCTGTAAGTCCACACGGCATACCACCCAGTGATCCCCCACGTTACATACCAAGACGACTTGTCAAATTCCATCCATACATTATCAATTAAAAATTTTGGCAGAGGTTGGATAAATTGCCGAAAACCACTACTTCATAATAAAAGCATCACTAATAATTCAACTACTTACCTCAGAAACCTGAAGCCAAGGTTTACCCCAACTAATAGCTGTACCACACACATATTTAATGATGGACTCAGGTGCCTTCCAATCGGTATAGACACATGTAAGCTTACCCCACTCTAGCTCGAACAAACTCTGATAAATACGTTTTACCATTAGTAAAACATTGTCAATTTAAAATATCGATATTATTCTATATTGATGATAACAGTACTTACAAATAGAGTTGCGTCTTGGATGTTAATCGCTGAACAAGGACCTGTTGTTTTTACTTTCACTTTGTCATACAATCTTTGGGCAATTACCTCAAGATATGGATTAATGTGCTACAACATTAAAGTAGGGGATCTTATTAATATCAAAACAATATGGTTGAAAACTAGCATTAAAATCCACATAAAAGAATAGTACTTACAATATGACCAAGTTTTTTCCGAAATCCCTCAATATATTTGAAATAATCTCTTCCATGCAAACACTTAGGCGTCTGCTCAACGTCGATCCTAATTAAGTAATAAACCATAGTTATTAATGATAAAGAACTCTATTTCACAAAATTCAAAGATAATAAATCAACACTTACAGCGTAGCATCTTTACCCTTCATCCATTTTTTGTAGGCGCGAGTCCATTTTTCCTCTTCGTCCTTCTGCAAGTAGTTCACAAAGCGTGAACTTAATTTTTTGCCCAAGAACCTCGTACGTCGTTGTTGTCGTGGCTCACTATCCTCATCATCATTCTCATCAATCGCCTAGGAGTTTTTTGAAGCAAAAGTATTAGTTGTAGGAGATTCTGGACAAATCCACAAATGTAAAAACTTGCAACAAAAATTAGTTGTTGTACTCACCGCCTGCTCCACAGCCTCACGAGCAATTTCAACAATGTCAGGAGACTTCTTCTCCTCATCATCCTTCTCATCAATTGTCTGGGAGTTTTTGTAACAAAATATATCAGTTTTAGGAGAATGTAGACAAATCCACAAATGTACAAACTTGCAACAAAAATTAGTTGTTGTACTCACCGCCTGCTCCACAGCCTCATTTGCAATCTTGACAATGTCAGGAGACTTCTTCTCCTCATCATCCTTCTCATCAATTGTCTGGGAGTTTTTGGCAACAAAAAATAGTCGTTTACGACTAAGAGTTTTTAGAACAAAAAATATTAATTCCAGAAGAAACAAAAAAAATGTTCGTTTACCTCATTCTCAACCACCTGCTCCAAATGCTGAGGGGACTTCTTCTCGGACCTCTCCTCATGAATCGACTAAGAGTTTTTTGAATAAAAAATATTAATTCCAGAAGAAACAAATTGTTATTCAAGAAAAAATGTACAATAGTCAAATGCAATTGTAAATAGTTTACCTCATTGGCAAACACCTCATGCTCGTTCTCATCCTCTTCTTTCTTAGCCTCCTTCTCCTTCTCTTCTTCCTCCTCCTCATCCTTCTTTTTCTCTTCCTCCTTCTCTTCTTTCTCCTCCTCTTCTTTATTTGCCTCGTTCTCCTTCTCTTCTTCCCCATCCTCATCCTTCTTTTCCTCTTCCTTCCTTTCTTCATCTTCCTTCTCTTCTCTCTCATGCTCGTTATCAACCACCTAAGAGTTTTTCGAAACCAAAAATATTAGTTTAAATAGAAACAAATTTCATTTTCTGGTAAAATTCATAAATGTGCAAATGTAAAAAAACTTACCCCATGACCAAAAGTTGGTACCGCCAGATTGAGAGGACCGCTTGATTCTCCTCGAGTGGAGAAGGCCGCCTAAGAGGACTGCTTGACATCATTTTACAAAGAATGAAAAAGTTTTAAATTTTGAAAAATGTAAAAAATGCCACGTGAAATGCAAAAGTTAAGAAGTTACCCCACGACCAAAATTTGGAGTGGATGGACTCTCAGCTCCTTTAGTTTTATCCCCAGCTCTCGAAATAACATAATTATCCAATCTTCGAATAACCTCATGAAATGCCCGATCAATGGCAATGGGGACGACCTGACGTAAAGTTTGTTCAACTATCGAAGGCATCAACTCTTTCATGCAATTTGAAACGCCTTCCTCCACCCATTGCTTGATTAGGTCTTTGTCCATTCCAACTGGCTCCTTCTGAGGCTCCCTCGGCTCATTTTGAGGCTCTCTCGGCTCCCTCTCCGTCTCTTCTTCAGCTTCATCATTTGCTTCTACAGCCAGCTTCTTCGAATGTCTGTTCGTCGGTTGTCCAAGCTTCCTTTTTTTGGTGGCAAGTGTATGACGTGAAGACGAGGAGGCATCACCTAGCGGCTCGCAACAACTCTTCCACGAGTCATGGTGGATATATCGCAACCCCAGTGATAAGTCCAATTCAACATTAGCCATATACGGCGCATTCCTCTCGGCATCATTAAAACACATTGGTATGCATTGAATCTATTAAGAAAATGCCAAAAAAAAAAATAAAAATTGACAGAAAGAAGAATAAGAATAAGAATAATTTCATAACAAGAATTATATAGTAATGTAGAACATATATATTTACCTCGGGTTTATCAATGTCAGACAACTGAACAAAGTTTTTCTTCGCGCAAATCCACCGAGTGCCTCTCGGCAGGCCATTTCCGCTGCATACCATTCCACCTCCTCGTACAAACTCGGGCATCATCTCACAAGCCCATATTTATTTAGAAAAAAAATAGTAAATGGTCTTTTTAAACTAAATAACAAAAAATAATGACACAATTATAAAATTGTATATGTACCTGAAAAGGCATTAAAAACCCATGGATGTTCAACTGAACATCGCACCCCTCATCTGGTGCACTTATACCATCGAGACAATGGTATAAACGCTGAAAGCTAAATGTGCCCCATGGAAATTTCCCGAACATGTCCGAATTTTCAACTAACGTCCAAAGCCAAAGTGGTACAGCGGACCTCGGGACGGGTGCAAATAGGAAATAGTGAACAATCAAGATCATGGCAGCCTTCAGCGCGTCATCGGGATTATTTTGAAAATGATCGTTCGTGAAATCCCTCAACAAATCACCTCCTATCACACTCTTTCCATCATAGTGGCGTCGATATATCCCATCAATGGCCGGTAAACTCTCATTATCCTCGGGGATAATTCCGACCCACCAAACATCAAGCCACTGATTTGGCAAAATTCGACTTTCCCGAATTTATAATTATTACCTCTAATTCAAAACCAACGCTCCTTCTCTCGAGTGTCACGCAGAAAAACCTCTCGACCCAATAAGGCAAGTAGTAGTCTCCCACTGTAGTATGCTTGCCCATCAAACCTCAAGAAATGTCCAAAACAAGATTCTTCAAACTCCCGAAGACGGCCACAAGCACCTAATTGATTCTTAATATAGTCTATTAATTTAGGCTTTGTCTGACAATTGATTTTGCCGCTCCAAGTGCAAGCTTTACCCCATCTCCAACTCCAACAATCCCCCTAACAATCATAAAACAGTCAATATTATTTTAATTTTTTTAAAAACACAAGAAACACGGTTTCTTGCCAAGAAATTGGTTTCTTGCCAAGAAACTAGTTTCTTGCCAAGAAACTGGTTTCTTGGCAAGAAACTGGTTTCTTGACAAGAAACTGGTTTCGTGAGTTTATAATGAGTTTTATGTTGTTTACTCAAGAATGAATATATAACTTCCATTTTTTTCAGCAAGAAACTGGTTTCTTGACAAGAAACTAGTTACTTGAGTTTATAATGAGTTTTATGTTGTTTACTCAAGAAAGAATATATAACTTCCGTTTTTTTCAGCAAGAAACTGATTTCTTGCCAAGAAACTGGTTTCGTGAGTTTATAATGAGTTTTATGTTGTTTACTCAAGAAAGAATATTTAACTTCCGTTTTCTTCAGCAAGAAACTGGTTTCTTGACAAGAAACTGGTTTCGTGAGTTTATAATGAGTTTTATGTTGTTTACTCAAGAAAGAATATTTAACTTCCGTTTTTTTCAGCAAAAAAACTGGTTTCTTGGCAAGAAACTGGTTTCTTGGCAAGAAACTGGTTTCGTGAGTTTATAATGAGTTTTATGTTGTTTACTCAAGAAAGAATATTTAACTTCCGTTTTCTTCAGCAAGAAACTGGTTTCTTGACAAGAAACTGGTTTTGTTAGTTTATAATGAGATTTATGTTGTTTACTCAAGAAAGAATATTTAACTTCCGTTTTTTCAGCAAGAAACTGGTTTCTTGCAAAGAAATTGGTTTCGTGAGTTTGAGTTTTATGTTGTTTACTCAGGAAAGAATATTTAACTTCCGTTTTATTCAGCAAGAAACTAGTTTCTTGGCAAGAAACCGGTTTCTTGTCAAGAAACTTGTTTCTTGCCAAGAAACAGGTTTGTTGCCAAGAAAACGGAAGTTAAATACTTTTTCTTGAGTAAACAACATAAACTCATTAGTTTGTTGAACCAAAAAACTGAAGTTTTTCCACGTAAACTACAAAACTTATTTTTGAGCAAAAAAATATCATACCTCATTAGCGGTTGAAGACAAGTTTTGTAAAGACAAAAACTGAAGTTTTTTCACGTGAACTACGAAACTTATTCTTGAGCAAAAAAACATCATACCTCATTAGGAGTTGTCATTTCGTCGTGTTCCAAGAATTGCGCCTCAAAGAGATAAGAGGTTTGTATGAAGATCTGTTTTCAAATTAAGAAAATGAAGAAATGCCTCAAATCACCTTTACAAAAATGAGAATTGATGAAAAATATCCTAGAAAGTACATTTAAGAATGCACACAATTATAAACATGGTATGTAGCATGTGAAAATTAAAATGACTGAACTTCTTCACAGTATTAACGTAGTACCAAAAGCCCGATTAACTAAAAACTGGATTAGGTACATATCTTAATGTTATGTCATGTAAAACTGAAAGCTGTATAGATAATACAACATTCAAGTACTTGATAAGTCAGAAATATGTGTTGATTTAGTGGATTAAATTAGAATTTATATAAACTATTTGAGTTCAATTGACATGTGTTTGATATTATCTTGTATTTTCGAGTGAAAATTGCCGGTGTTTGAATTTCTGTGCAGATCTAAGGCTCTTTAGCATGTCAAATGGAAGATTCAACTTGGAGCAATTGAGAGTTCGTTGTGCTTGGGAAGAGAAAAAGTTTATAACTAACATGGCAGTGTTCATATTACAGTTCAAATGCAACATGGCCATGTTGGTATGAATCTGAAACAGATTTCTCAATTGGGCGCAATTTATCGATTTAAGCCCAATAGAATACTAAACCTATTACACAACAGTACGCTAAAAAAAGAGAACAGATCTGCTAGGGATTTGCTGGGCGTAGGATACACGCAAGAACAGAGCACGAACATCGACTACTCTTCTCCTCTCTTCTCTCTTTTATTTTTTCTTTTTCTTCTTCATCTTTTCTTTTTATTTTATCTTGGATAATGATAGCCCTGCGAGGCTAATTTATCTTTGTCTTGGTTGAAGACGATTGAAACCCCAGACCTACTATTGTGAGATCGAATTAGTTTTTATTCCAATTCATATATTTTCGCATCAATGTTTCGTGTGTATATGTTTATGATTGTTATGCTTAGGTGATAGATTGGCCACCTATTATTCTATGCTTATGATCTATTGCTTGATTGATACTTGATTCGGATTTAGATCATGTGTCTTTCGCTAGAAGCAACTAAGATAGATAATTGACCGAATTTAGGCGTTGTTGTTCTTAGGCAAAACAATTGAACAAGTTGATATTTAATGGATTAGTTATTTATTGCTTGGATTGTCGGTCTCTTGTATTTAATGCTATTGCTAGAATAATTCTTCATGATGTTGAGAGTTAACTAGTTATAAGGGTCTCGTAGAAGGATTTATTTTGCGTGACTAATTTAGAAGATAGAATTTATATTCAACGACAGTTGCGTGGATTGTGAATTTATATTTTTGCATCAATGATCAGTGGGACAGTCTAGGCTAAAAATCAATTCAACCAAGGCAGATTCATACTGTATTTATTTTTGTTAATTTATTTATATTTTATTATTATTTTTATTTAGTGTTTGATAGGTAATTTCTAGTTTAGTTGGATCACCAATTCAAATTCCCCCCTCTTTGATCACATAGTTGATAGATTTGTTTTACTTCTACCCGTGGATACGATCCTTGCTCACGCTACTACATATTTTTAAGCAAGGTTAATTTTGGTGCCTACGACAGCACGACCAAATTTTGGCGCCGTTGCCGGGGAGAATTTAAATTGAATCTTTGACTTTGTGATTATTATTATTATTATCCTTATTATTATTATTATTATTATTATTATTATTTGTTTTTTCTCTTTTATTTGTTTTTCTATTTTCACTTTTCAGGACTTGTGACAGCTATACCAACTTGTGGAAACGAGCAGGAGGAATTTTAGGTGATTTAATTTGGTTCCGGGAGAAATACGTTGGTGTCACTATGAACGGAACTTTGGATGAACTCTCTGCATATGTCTATCAATTGGTTGTTGGCAATATGGGATATGTCAAACCTTGCAAAATTTGTCAAACCACGGCTCATGATACAGACACTTGTCCGAAATTAGATGAAAGATTTGGAGCATATCTTTCATGGCCCGAACAATCATATCCATACTATAGGGGGGGTTTTTCAACAGCAACCGTTGCACATTTTTCATAATCAAGTACAGGCCGAGCAACTTTCCAGCTGTGATTCGAGCAAGTCGCTGAATGATATAGTGAAGCAATTGGCTACTGACACACTGCAATTTGAAAAAAAAACTAGGGCGAGCATCCAGGCCCTTGGCATTCAAATAAGCCAATTAGTGACCACCGTGAATCGTTTGGAGGCTCATTCCGCTGGAATATCTCCATCCCAACCTAATGTAGAACATCTAAATGTGAGTACCATGTTCTTGAAATTTGATGAAGACCAGGAGACATCTAGAAGAAAATCACAAGAGCTTCCTGAAGCAGCAGAACAAAAGCAGCACTCTGATGGCCAACATGGCCTTGTTGTTGACCATGTTGGTGGAAATGCAGAACTGGGTGTAGAGTCAGAGGCTAAGGCAGAGGACGATTTCATGTCTGCTACAGAAAATGAAAAGGTGAAGCCTGAACTTCAGCATGGCCATGTCACTGACCATGTTCATTGTGATGTTGCTGATATGAGTGCAAAATTTGAGGTTGACAAGAACGAGAAGGAAAATGATGTCTCATGTTATCCCGAGTATAAACTGGTACCTTCTTATCTCTTCGGTTCTTTCCCCTATGTGAATGATGGGTACACCAGATACATATATGGAACATTTCGAAGATACGAGGATGTTTTCTGGCCTACAAAAGAAGGTGGACTCATGGCATGTTTGGAAGAATTAAGGCCCATGTTGAACCACATCAGATGCATCTTTTACGGAGAACGTGGGAAGTTCAGGTTCACCAATGGACCTCCGAAAATGAAGTCTTCTGTCGCTATGAAGAATGAAATATTTGGACTTTATGAGTTTCTTGGACGAATAGGAGCGCTCATAGCATCTCTGAGACCCATCCCAAAACCTCCTTGGCGAATATATTTGTGAGTTTCTCTACCTAGCATATATATACATACTCTTCATGCTTTTGCATTCATTATAATATATTTTAAGAACTTGAGCTTGGGGATGTATGTGTGTTATGCTTGGTACTGATTATATAGTATTGCATTAGTATTCATGTAGGTTGCATTTAGGTTTTATCATGATTTTTAGTTTGGTTCTAGTAGAAGTAAAGCAGTCACTGCATGAGTGCTTGATGTTTAATAGTATTGAGTCTTATCTTTTATTTCTCTTGTGGTTATTATTGATTGCCAATTCGTCAAACGTAATTTTTGATGTGTGCAAAAATAATTTTGGAGTCCTTGTTACTGCATGGTGAATAATTTTTCTTGATGATCACGTGATGGACAAATGCATGAAATTAACACTTATTACCTTTTGTTGGTGAGATTTGAGCCTATGAGCATACATTTAATACCATGCTCCGTTTTCTTGAATGTGTGATGTCTAGACTAGTTGATTTTTCTAGAACTTGCTTTGCTATGCATGTCTATGTGTACACCTTTGATGAAATTGAATGCATAAAATCTTAACAAGGGTACATAGGACTAGCCTTTTCACTTTATATCCTCTCTTTTGAAGCCTACCATTTTCCATGAATCAATAGTAAGCCACTTTTGAGCCTTAGACTTTTCTTTGCTTTATAACCACATCATAAGCTATGAAGTCCTTTTCTTGATGCCATCTTTTGAACCTTGGATCGAATCAATTATATAAATTTCTCTTAGATGAAGAAGAGCTCATGGTATTGTGTACTTTGAGGTGGTCGTGCCTTGTACGTAGTCTCGTTATCCGACGTTAGCTATTTTATTTTCCGTTTCGTAAAA
>CACSLK010023397.1:7089277-7110572 GCA_902706635.1 Striga hermonthica
AGTCAGAAATTATGCGGCCGATTGGATATGCGCTCGTTCATTTGGACATGCGAGTGTAATATCGCATAGCATTTCGTGAATTTTGGGGTGTAAAAGAAGAAATTTAAGGGGTGGTGTGAAAAAGAAAGAATAGATATATAATGGGGTGAAAAAGATTTTGACCCTAAATTATATTATATTCATTTCAAAATAAGTGTTATTTTAAAATTTTTATTTTGAAATTCAGTTTGACTATAATGTGATTTCATAAAATAAATATTTTGGTAAATTTTTATAATATATTTGAAAATATATGTGAATAATAAGTATAATTATAAAACTTATATTGTTTCAGTAAATAAAATGAATTTATTTTTGTATAAACTATACAGATAAAAAAATTTAAGTAGTTGAGTAATTTATTAATTTATAAATAATCGACTATTCCATTTGTGTCCATGTTAATATAGGCCCTTGAGCTATGAATATTTACTTATTTGACTTTTAAATTTGGTATCCAAATTTAGACTATACAATAAATTCTCTTATATATCGTAGTTTTTTAGAATTGTTGTCGGTTATTTTATCGTTTAAATGTATCAAGTAATTCTCTAAAATTAAATTACAAATTTTAAATTTTATTAATCAATATTTGTTCAAAGGTTTTTTTTTTTTTCTGATTTTCAAGTGGAATACACACCAATTTTTCGAATTATCATTAATATCTTATAACAAGTTATTATGAGAATATGTTAAAACTTGAGAATAATATTACTTTGATTCTATAACACATCAACCTAAAATTTGAATTTTATACTTATACCAAATAAATTAATACTACTTATTTTGTTTACAAAATTACAAAACAAACTTCTATCCATACTAAATAAAACTCATAAAGTTTAATTTTGGACATTTCAAACCAAAATAAAATTGTTCACTTTATTCCGTAAAATCGCACATCTATTATAACTAGAGATGTTAAACGGGCTAGCCCTAGCGGTTACGGGCTAGCCCTAGCGGGCTTCGGGCTAAACGGTCCGGGCCTAAAAAGCCCGGATTTAAACGGGCTACCAATAAAAGGACCTAACCCTAACCCTAGCGGGCTTCGGGCTAAACGGGCTAAACGGGCTTTAATAATAGTATTAATAATAATGTATCAAAAAATATTAAAAATAAAAAGAAAAAAATTATAAAAAATTACAACGACTAATTAACGATTGTTTTCAACGGTATTTATTATTTGCTGCTCTATATATACAACTACACATCATATATGAACACATACTACAAACTCTTAAATAATTTTTTTTTTTTCAAAAGAAAAAAATATTCAAATTATTACTTACAATTACCATTTCACTACTTATATTTTGTACGCTTTGGAAATTTTTACGATATTATATCACTATAAATTCTATCACTATGTTTCATGTGTTAGGTCTTTGTCTCATTTGTTTCCTATTAGTCGTTCTGATTGAGTTAAATATTTTGGTGTGGAGTACAATAAGAATATTGTTAATAATTATCTTTCCAAATCAATATAATCCGTTACAGCTCATACTTATATGTGAAGTGGAATAACAAAATTTTAATATACAATGAATCTAAGAGTATATTACTTACTTGCTGCAAATATTTACAATGCCCAACTCAAGTTAAACGGGCCAGCCCTAGCGGGTTTCGGGCTAGCCCTAACGGGCTTCGGTTTAAACGGTCCGGGCCTAAAAAGCCCTGATTTAAACGGGCTACCAATAAAAAGCCCTAACCCTGTTTTTTTCCGGGCTAAACGGGCCAGCCCGTCGGGCCAAGGACCGTTTAACATCTCTAATTATAACAACACATTTCCTACAAAAAATGCCCATCAAATACGTAAAATAAAATCGCACACTTTATACCAAAATCGGATTTATTAATTTTATCAACTTTATACCATAAATCGATTAATTAATTCCTAGAGACGAAATTATTAAAAACAAAAATAAAAAATACCAAGTTTAGAAATTTTAAAATTTTCAGGCGGGATTTTAGTTTACATTTCAAGTAAATGCGAATATATATATATATATATATATATATATATAGATGATATAATCTTATTTCGAATAAAATAATTATATAGTTTGGTAGTCTTTTATGAAAATTTGCAAATATGTTTACTATAATACATTATTTATGTTCGTTAAAAATACGTCCATATATAAATAAAATGAATGAATCATGTAAAACACAATATATTATATAGTATTAATTCCATATGCACAAAGTGATATTAATGAGAATATCTGTTTTCTGTTTATATATGGAATGTTGCAGCTAAGTGATACTAATTGCAATGGGTATGGAATGTTGCGGATGTGATATATATGAATGGAGTATCTTTTTTTGTATTGAAATTAATAGATAAACTTTTTTCCATAATGAATGAAAATTACCATAAAATAAAATCAAAAATATTTTTGACATTTGAAATTAAAGCTCTATTGGCAGATTTTTTTTTTATTTTTTTTTTTAAAATTACCATCGTAATACTTTTAAAAATTTTAAATAGGATATTAGTTTTTATTTAAGGTTAAAAAACTATATAAATATCTTTAAAAATCTATCATGATTAAAATGTTGTGCACTTCTAAAAGCTTTAGTTTTTTTTTTTTTTTTTTTTTTTTTTTTTTTTTGATATTCATGATAAGAGTAACCAAACTCAAAAATAAATTTGACTAAATTCTTGCGTCGTTAATTTTGGTTGTTGAAAATGTAAATATTATTCACATGATTGATTTAATAGCATTAGGGCTGAGCATGGGACTTGGAGAATTTCGAATCGTTCCGAAAACCGAATCGAAATCACTCCGAACTGAAAAATAACCGTTGACCGTTTGACTTTCTTCGAACCGAACCGAACCGAACCGAAAAAATAATTGGTACGGTTATGGAGATTTCACAAATATCCGTACCGAGAACCGAACCGAACCGTACCGTACTGTACCGAACCGAAGAACCGAATTATAACATTAAATGTATTACTAATATATTTTATGTCAACTTTGATTCTATATAATATAGTAATAAATATTGACATTCACTTAAATTTCATTCTTAGTAATACTTAATCTACAATTGAATTTTTTCTATTATAAAATAATTATTTAAAATAATATGAAAGTTTAAAAAATATTTTTGTAAGAAAAAAATATTATACTTTATTTGAATTTTAATTTTTTAATATTAGTTGCACAAATTTTAGTTATAACTAAAACTTAGAGTTACTTATAAAGTTGATTTCAAAATAAAATCTTTAATGTGAGGAAGTAGTGATGAATGTTGGTTTTATTAAAGCATATAAAAATTAAATAACAAAAATTTAGAGTTACTTCTAGAATTGATTTCAAAATAAAATCTTCAATATGATGAATTAGTGATGAATGTTGTTTTTTTTAAAGCATATAAAAATTGAAATATAACTAGGTAATCATTCAAAAATTATTTAAAAAAATAAAAATCTCCGAAGATCCGAACCAAACCATACCAAACCGAACCGTCTCAATTGTCCCGAATACCGAACCGAACCAAACCGAAAAATAAAATTCTCCGAACCGAACCGAACCGAATTTTTGGTACGGTTCTGGAGATCGAATTTTGGGATCTCCGAAGTTTGGTACGGTTCTGGAGATTTATCAATCTCCGAACCGTACCGACCCACGCTCACCCCTAAATAGCATACACATAAAGCGGAGAAATGAATGAAGTAAATCTATTTGTTTAACTCGTATTAAACACAAATATGTTTCTATAATAAATTAGAACACAAATCTGTTTATTTATATGGAAAATTATTTGTAAATTTGTTGCCATAATTGATGAAATTTACAACAATATATCCAAAACAATTTGAATTTTGAAATTATTGATGTTGTGACAGATTTTTTCAAAAAGTTTGAATTTTTTAACTATAAGTAGTAATTTTAATTTTTTTGGCGGGATTTTAGTTGCTATTTTAATTAAATGTCAAACCTTTTTATATTTATATAGATTCTAGAAAGTGGTTTACACGGTATAATTTTTTCTCCAATCTTTCTGTTTACCTTAGTCTTTCTTTTAAAATTATAGAAAAAATTGCTACTTTAAGTTACATTGGTATTATACTAAATTTTCTTTATAACAACTAAGACATATTTGAAAACGAATTTTTTATTGAACGTGGCCTCCAATGTCAGATTTATTAAATTAATGCACAATTGACCCTTATTTTTGTGCTATAAAATAGATGGTTTGCTGGTGTTCATATATGATATCAATTTTGCTATAAATGTAATTGACCTTACGTTTTGTTTTGTTTTGGTGTGTTTTTGTTTTGTTGCTTTATGTTGTTTAGTCTTGTGTTTTTTGTTTGGGACGTTGGCCTATGTATATATTTTCATGTTGGGAGTTTTGTAGTTTTTTATAGCGTTTGTGGTGTCGTGAGTGTGGTGTTTTGGTTTCTAGTGTTGCTAGTGTCGGTTCTAGGCGATTTTCTGACATGTCCTCCCATTTTATTCAGTTTTTGGTTGTATCTTTGCACAGTTGTGCGTTTTGATTTATAAAATTCTTTATTGTTCCGAAAAAAAAAATAGAAACAACAATGAAACAATTCTTCAGACATTTTTTTGTGGGTCCTTTTTTTGTTTCGAAGCAAAAGAAGAACGAGTTCCAATGAAATTCTCAAAAAACACAGTTGAGGGTGGAAAACGCTATGGGGAAAAGGAACCAAAATGCGCTTTATAGGAAAAATGAAGAAAATAACGCATTTTCGGGGAAATAAATAAACGACGTTGCCGGAGATCAAACCCAGGTCACCTGGGTGACATGCGGGAATACTCACCACTTTACTACAACAACTTAATACCTAGTTTGTGACTAATGTAATTATGTTGCCAATTCTTCCCAAATTTGTTAGAATATTATTCAGAGCACCTTGTCAAATCTTATTCGGGTCTCCCAAAGTTAATTTTTTTTTGAAGCACTCAATTACCATTGATATTATATTGCCAATCTAAAATTAGACTCAAGTACAACCTTAACAAGTGATTTAAGTTTTTTTTTTTTTAAGGGGCATATTCATAATTATTACGTGGAATCAAACAAATCACAGTGTTATAATTATTTTAGTTCATAGAATACAAACATTTGCATTAATTATTACATATAGAACTTACAAGGGTCCGACTTTTATTGTTTCCCTGCTCTTGATCTATGTCCGTCTTTCTCATCCTCTCTAGTGATGTGTTCGTCTTTGCTTACGAATTATTTTCTCTTCCGCGTCTCTCGCCTTTTTATAAAACACTTGATGTTGGGAACTCTATTTTCGTATGACACAAGAGAGAGGGGTGTGTAGTAATACTTATAGAAAGAGACCTGGAATCCTAATTTTACAAACGTTACACATGTTTTAATAATCCATAAATACATAATCACTTCATTAAGTTTGACTATTATTCAATTAGGTCCAACTAACTATATGGTCCACAATAATAGAAGAATATAAATGTTCTTACATTTTTCCACTTAGACGATATAAGTGTCGAAACACAATGAACTACTTTAAACGCGCACCTTTCATCAAACTTATGATTGAATACATATATTTATAAAATCAAAATCTATATAGAAATTAACGAAGTCATGGCAGGTACACATCTTAAACGACATGATCCTTTCGATGTACCACAAATCATTTCTAATTTAATTTACACCGTTTCTACCATAACCATAAGTCATCCAATTTTTATGTGTATACTATAAAATCAAATATCCATAATGATGATAGTATATGTAAAGAACAAAACATGTTTATGTGAATTCAATAAGTGTCAAAATCATTAAATCTAGCAATTATATTCAGTATCAGTTGATACAACAAGACTCCATTCGTTAACATCACTTTTCTTTATAAGTCTTGCAGACGCTATAGGGGATAACCATCTAGTTGTTGGATCCGTTATCATGCAATCAATACTAACATGCACAAATGACACTCTTTGTTCCTTCACTTCTCTTTTTAAGTCCAAGTATTTCAACTTTTGTGTTTCACATTCTTTGAATACTTGTCTTCTTTGAAATATTAATGCGACAAAACTACACTAATTTCTTAGCGTCTTCGATAAGATGTTGATATTTTCAAGTCCCAAGATAAACTTTCATAGCGATAAACACCACAAACTCAACCTTCATCGTAGAAGTCACACGATGGACCTTGTTCCACTTTTCCATAATTTATCTTCTTTAGTCATTATGAGCAAAAGTCTGAATTCAAGTATACAATTATAGCAAATAATTTGGATCTACTTTAAGTTAGCATGTGTTCTTTGGTGCCTTGTAAATACCTAAAAATTTTCTTTGCGACATTTAATAATCATGCAGGGATTACTTCTATACTTATTAACACACCGACAATAAATATGTTATCAAACCTAGTACAAGTTCATTAACACTTTAAACTCCTAATAATTTATATCGGCCATCACTTTTTCATTCCATTTCACCTTTCGTACATTATTTTAGACTAAATTTGTCCCTATTATGAATTGGAACTATTCTTACGGAACAACAATTCATTCTAAATATCTCAAAATCTCCCTAATTATAATTTCTATAAGATAAACTTAAAAGTTCTTGTGATCTATTTCAGATATTTCAATCCAATTGCCAAAAACACTTCGCCTATTTCAGTTAGATATTGAGATATAACATATTACTTCATGTAACATATACACATTATTGGAAGCTACTAATATGTCATCGACAAACAAAAATAAAATAACAAATCTAGTCTCGTTGACCTTAATAGAGATGTATCGATCTACAATATTGTCTACAGTGTCATAAGTAGTGATGATATATTAACTGTAAGATACCATTAACAAGAGAGTTGTTTTCGTCCATATATCGACCTATTCAACTTCCTTAATAGTGAGATTATGTGATCTCAAAACCCTTTAACTAGTTCAGGTAGACCTCATTCCTTAGTCCACCTTAGGAAGGTGATATTTACGTCCATTTCATAAAACTTTAAATCATTTCTAAAGATATTTTTCTTTACTGGGAAAGAATGTTTCCTTGTATTTAATGCTTTGTCTATGGTGTAAACCTTTATCAACAGGTCTAGTTTTAGACCTTTCAGGTAGTTGTAAATTTAAGATTTCATTATCATTCATTGATTTAAATTATTTTTTTATGTTATTATCCACCTTTTTGAATTTACACTTTCCATGGTTTATTTAAATGACGATGGATCTGAATCCATGCTAAAGTCGCATTCACTTTCAAGAAAATAACTACGTAGTGTTGGTATATATACTGAAGCTTAGATTTGGATGTTAGTAACATTATTTATCTTGAACGAGAATCGTGTTTAATTAAACAAGTTATTATGATAAAATGGTTTATCACGGATGGACAAAACGAAACAAGAATGATTGATTTACAACCTAGATGGACGAAAATGGCCAGGATGGCGAAGGTGCCATTCCCTCATATTTTTGTCAAGCTTCGAGCTTGACAATTTTCTTCCTGAGGATCGCGACCTTGTCATAGTCTCTTTTTGCTAACCGATCTCTCAGGATTTTTTGTCGGAGGGTCCTGCTCGGCCTCCTCCTTCCCAAGTTAGGTAAAGACTGACGGGTTGGTGGATCTCTCCTTGTGCTTTGTCACTGATCATCTTTCTCTTATCTTTTCAATCCGAGTTTGGTTTATGGTTTTCTCCCTTCGAATTTTTGCCCACATCATCCGAAGATTGGGTGATGGCCTTAAACTGGACGTCCTTTACCCCTATCTCCGGTGGCAGCATTCATGTCTTTTTTTGCCTATGTTTTGAGCATGTCGAACACCGAGGACGGCATGTGAGATGCCGACAACATGACTTGCATCAGTAGGCTTGCCATAGCCTTTAAAAACTATGGGTTTTGGAACATCGTGGTGAAGTCCACTGCGGGAGATTCTGTATATTGCTGCTCAGTCATTTGCGGTTGAGACACCGTTTCTTGGTTAGATGATGACATCTCCATCGGTTGTTTTAGAAGCTTTGTTGTTGTTGGTAGAAGCAGTATCTTTTTGAAGTCGAAAAGTAAACCTCAAAATTGTTTGTGACTGTTAACCACAAGGTCGGAGGTTCGATGCCTCCTTTTAGTGCCAAACTATTGATACTGGGATTTTATCAATTAGAAGCATCGAATTAGTGTTGGTAACATGGTGATTAAACAATTTAAATTTGGCATAATCTAATGAATTTGCTTAAAATCAAGTAATGATGAAGTCGGATAATTTCGCAATTGAGGTTGGATATTCTCCTTTAAGGCTGTATTTAATGAAGGAATACATGTCTTTTTTACAGAGAATCTTTCTCACCCTTTTTATAATGGATTCTTAGGACTATGTATAGTAAGGGTGGCCCGATTACCGTTCATCGGGTAGTAAAATTGCGCATTAAATTAAAATTACTTGCACTAAATGTTGCACATGACCCTAAGAAGCTTTTGCACATAGGCTTGTAGACCTTTTGTGGCATGTCCCGTCTTTAATGTTACAGGTGCAAGTTATTATTTTTACAGTTTCTGTTGCCTCAGTGTGATCAATTCAAGTCCTTAAGCATCAATCCCTCTCATTTTGCCAAGTCATGTGCTCAACTTCGTTTCCTAATAACTTCTTTATCGGGTCTACACTTTCAATTATCCAACTTGGGTGTCCCGTCTGCTTTTTGCCGGCCCCTTCTGTTTCTGTTTCCATTTTTGGGTTCGTTTTTACTCGTCTTACCCGACCTAAGTACTTTACTCGGTTATTTCCTTACTTAGCGAGTATTTAATCTTGAATCTGTCCAGCTTAGCTTGGATGTCCAATCTTTCACTTTATCCTGGGATTTGTTGTTGTACTTTATTCTTCTTCAATATTATGCATTATTTTAATTTGAATCCTTAACAAATTTATTGAATTTTCCAACTTCTATATTTGTGGCTAAGTAATGATGTTATAAAGAATCTCACCATTGCTGAAATTGAGACTTTGTTCTGAAGGCGTGTCACAAGTATTCGAGAATATTCGTCTATGCCTTATTAGATAGAGATAGCCTTCAGACCACTTCAAACCACTTTATATTGGATGAGCTAAATTACGATCGAAGGCCCTACTTGTGGAGCATGAAGCACTTCTTCAAAGAATACGTAACGAATAGAAAGGAGTCTAATAAAAGTTATGTCCGCTATGAATTAATACTCTCCAATTAAATACAACTCGTGCCATGACTTACGCACCAATGCTAAATTATTGAAGTAAACTTAATAATCCAAGAACAATCTCCTCTGAGGCTTGTGGGCGATTGAGATAAAGATCTCTCACCCTCCCTCCCGGCGGGGCTTAGCCATCGAACCATCCCCCGGCCAAGGTCGAGACTGCCGGCTGCCAGAGTTCTGGCCCAAGCCTCTGTGAGGTGCCGACCTTCGTCCCGCCAGGAGTTTTGTTTTTCAGGTTTTGGGTCCTTGGGTTCGGCTACCAGTCCATTTGATCCCTCTTTAGAGCGCTCCAGCGATGCAAGGTGGTGTTCTCGCGGCGGATCCCTCTCCAGTCCCCGGCGTGGATGGTTTCTCGGAGTTTCAGATCTGATTCGAGAGCAGACTCTTCCCCAGATCTGGCTAGGCGACACAAGTGGCCGTAGCTTTCGGGCTTGAGGTTCTGGTTTGTGGCTTCATTAGATCTCTTTGCTAGTGGATGTGGATCATTTGAGGTCTCGAGTGCCTTGGCGTTGAGTCTATTAAGTGTAGGGGAGGTCCTAGTTTATTTGTTTACTAGGTGTGTGTTTTTTCTTTCTGTATTTGTTTTGTCAATCCAACTTGTCTGATTTATCTCCTTTATGGAGTTTTCTTTCCCTCTTTAGGATTTTGCTTTGGGTTTGCGGTTGCTCCTTATTGGAATTGTACCTCTTGGATTTCTCTAGAATTTTAAGGGGGTTGGTCCAATTATCAGGTTCCTGGTGTCAGTTGACATCTCCTCTGTACTCATTTTGAGTTTTCTAGTTATATATTTATTTGTCATTAGAAAAAAATATAGGATAATTTTAATACAACTTTAGAAAAAGGACGTCTCCATCATCATAACAATATTAATAATAGTAATAATAATAATAATAATAATATAAATAATAATAATAATAATAATAATAATAATAATAATAATATTATAATAATAATAATAATAATAATAATAATAATAATAATAATAATAATAATAATAATAATAATAATAATAATAATAATAATAATAATAATAGCACCACGAAAAAAAGTAAAGAAAATAAATAAAATTCATGCACCCACTACTTCTCCCCTTTCAGCAGCCTCCTACCACCACCTCCGACGCCTTCCCAAGGTCGACGCTGCCGCTCCGGTGATCTCCAATCGTTCTCGTGGAAGACGACGACCAAATCCGCAAAAGCGCGCAGCACATTCCTGTGAGTCTTTTCGTTGTTCATATCCAAATAACGAAACAGAAGCTCTTCCAAAAAATCCCAATCCACTTTCTCGCTGCCGTTCAGGCGCACCTCCACCACCTCCGCCATCGACCGCTGGAAATTCCCTGTATGGACTTGGAGAATACTTCAGGGTCGCGATGAAATCGTCCGCCTCTATCTCCTCTTTTCGTCGGCTATCATCAGCTTCAGATCAGACAAGATCCCTTTATTTTTTATTTCTTCATATACTATTTCGGCCCCAACCGAGTATACTCCTTGATAACTTTCTCTCAGCTCTTTTTGTTGTTGTTTTCTGAGAGCTCAGATTTGGGATCTTTGGGTTTCTGTCATTGGGTCCAAGGCTTGTTTGACTTCTTTCTCGTTTGAGGTCTTACCTCTAGGCACCTCGAAGGTCGGCGGGGCATAAACTCCTGAGTCATAATGTGTTTTTGGGCCTAGGAAGGGAACTCTTGGTAGGTGGTCGGCTTATTTGGTAAGTGGTCGGTTTATTCTCGCAATGACCATCTGGACATCGAGTTGGATTTCAGACTCGAGTAAGCCGATGCCAACAATGTATTCTAGTGACGTGACTCTATATTCTAAACTTGCTCGTTGAACTGAGCAACATAATCTATGAGGTTCTCCTCGGCCCCCTAGACTATGCTTGTGATTGACTCCTTCAGAATCATGCATACCTGGGACATGATGAAATGAGATAGGAATACCGACCTCAACTGCTGCCAGGTCTAAATTGAGTGGGGGTAAAATGAATGGTACCACCTATGAGCTTTGGGCCTTAGGGTCAGCGAGAATATTCTTCATCTAATGGTGTCCCCGACCCAATGCAAATCCATCCATGATATGTAGAGCCCTATATGTGAGTCTGGGTTCGAGGTGTCGTCATAAAGTCCAATCTAGTTTTTTTTTTTTTATTTTGTTTGACAATAGGTTGCGCAAGATGTTGGACAATAGCAATGAGGCCGTGTCCATGACACCGTTGGACGAAAATAGCCAGGATGGCGAAGGTGCCCTTCCCTTATATTTTTGTCAAGCTTCGAGCTTGACAATTTTCTTCTTGAGGATCGCGACCTTGTCAAAGTCTCTTTTGGCTAACCGATCTCTCAGGATTTTTTGTCGGAGGGTCCTGCTCGGCCTCCTCCTTCCCAAGTCATGTAAAGACCGACGGGTTGGTGGATATCTCTTTGTGCTTTATCACTGATCATCTCTCTCATATCTTTTCCATCGGAGTCTGGTTTATGGTTTTCTCCCTTCGATTTTTTGCCCACATCGTCCAGAGATTGGGTGATGGCCTTAAACTGGACGTCCTTTACCCCTATCTCCGGAGGCGGCATTCATGTCTTTTTTTGCCTATGTTTTGAGCATGTCGAACACCAAGGACGGTGCGTGAGATGCCGACAACATGACTTTCATCAGTAGGCTTGCCATAGCCTTTAAAAACTATGGGTTTTGGATCATCGTCGTGAAGTCCACTGCTGGAGACTCTGTATATGGCTGCTCAGTCATTTGTGGTCGAGACACCGTTTTCTGGTTAGATGATGACATCTCTGTCGATTGTTTTAGAAGCTTTGTTGTTGTTGGTAGAAGCAGTATTTATTTTGAAGTCGAAAAGTAAACCTCAAAATTGTTTGTGACTGTTAACCACAAGGTCGGAGGTTCAATGCCTCCTTTTAGTGCCAAACTATTGATACTGGCATTTTATCAATTAGAAGCATCGAATTAGTGATGGTAACACGGTGATTAAACAATTTAAATTTGGCATAATATGATGAAGTTGCGTAAAATCAAGTAATGATGAAGTCGGATAATTTCGCAATTAAGGTTGGATATCCTTTAAGGCTGTATTTAATGAAGGAATATATGTCTTTTTTACAGAGAATCTTTCTCACCCCTTTTATAATGGATCTTAGGACTATCTATAGTAAGGGTGGCCCGATTACTGTTCATTGGGCAGTTCAATTGGGCATTAAATAAAACTTATGTGTATTAAATGTTGCACATGACCCTAAGAAGCTTTTACACATAGGCTTGTAGACCTTTTGTGGCATGTACCGTCTTTAATGATACATGTGAAAGTTATTATTTTTACAGTTTCTGTTGCCTCAGTGTGATCGGTTGAAGTCCTTAAGCATCAATCCCTCTCATTTTGCCAAGTCATGTGCTCAACTTTGTTTCTTAATAACTTCTTTATCGGGTCAACACTTTCAGTTATCCAACTTGGTTGTCCCGTCTGCTTTTTGCTCGGCCCCCTCTGTTTGCGTTTCCATTTAGGAGGTTCGTTTTTACTCGTCTTACCCGACCTAATTACTTGACTCGGTTATTCCTTTACTTAGCGAGTATTTAATCTTGAATCTGTCCAGCTTAGCTTGGATGTCAATCTTTCACTTTATCCTATGATTTGTTGTAGTACTTTATTCTTCTTCAGTATTATGCATTATTTTAATTTGAATCCTTAATAAATTTATTGAATTTTCCAACTTCTATATTTGTCGCTAAGTAATGATGTTATAAAGAATCTCACCATTGCTGAAATTGAGACTTTGTTGCGAAGGCGTGGCACAAGTGTTCGAGAATATTCGTCTATGCCTTATTAGACAGAGATAGCCTTCAGACCACTTCAAACCGCTTTATATTGGATGAGCTAAATTACGATCGAAGGCCCTACTTGTGGAGCATGAATCAGTTCTTCTGAGAATAAGTAACAAACAGAAAGAAGTCTAATAAAAGCTATGAATTAATACTCTCCAATAAATACAACTCGTGCCATGACTTACGCACCAATGCTAAATTATTGAACTAAACTTAATAATCCAAGAACAATCTTCTCTGAGGCTTGTAGGCAATTGAGATGAAGATCTCTCACCCCCTCCCGGCGGGGCTTAGCCATCGAACCATCCCCCATCCAAGGTCAAGACTGCCGTCCGCCAGAGTTTGGGCCCAAGCCTCGAGGAGGTGCCGACCTTCATCCCACCAGGAGTTTTGTTTCTCCGGTTTCGGGTCCTTGGGTGCGGCTAGCAGTCTATTTGATCCCTCTTTAGAGCGCTCCAGCAAGGCAAGGTGGTGTTCTCGCGGCGGATCCCTCTCTATTCTCCGGCGTGGATGGTTTCTCGGAGTTTCAGATCTGATTCGAGGGAAGACTCTTCCCCAGATCTGGCTAGGCGGTACAAGTGGTCGTAGCTTTCGGGCTTGAGGTTCTGGTTTGTGGCTTTGTTAGATCTCTTTGCTAGTGGATGTAGATTGTTTGAGGTCTCGAGTGCCTTGGAGTTGAATCTATTAGGTGTAGGGGAGGTCCTAGTTTATTTGTTTATTAGGTGTGTGTTTTTTCTTTCTGTATTTCGTTTTGTCAGTCCTACTTGTCTGATTTATCTCCTTTATGGAGTTTTCTTTCCCTCTTTGGGATTTTGCTTTGGGTTTGCAGTTGCCTCCTTATTGGAGTTGTACCTCTTGGATTTCTCTAGAATTTCAAGGGGGTTGGTCCAATTATCTGGTTCCTGGTGTCAGTTGACATCCCCTCTGTACTCATTTTGAATTTCTAGTTATATATTTATATGCCATTAGAAAAAAAAAATATAGGATAATTTTAATAGAACTTTAGAAAAAGGATGTCTCCATCATCATAACAATAACAATAATAATAATAATAATAATAATAATAATAATAATAATAATAATAATAATAATAATAACACCACGAAAAAACAGTAGAGAAAAGAAATAAAATTCATGCACCCACTACTTCTCCCCTTTCAGCAGCCTCCCACCACCATCTCCGACGCCTTTCCAAGGCCGACGCTGCCGCTCCGGTGATCTCCAATCGTTCTTTTGCAAGACGACAAACAAATCCACATAAGCGAGCAATACGTTCATGTGAGTCTTTTCGTTGTTCAGATCCAAATAACGAAACAGAAGCTCCTCCAGAAAATCTCAATCCACTTTCTCGCTGCCGCTCAGGCGCACCTCAACCACCTCTGCCATCGACCGCCGGAATTCCCAGTACGGACTCGGAGAATACTTCAGGGTCGCGATGAAATCGTCCGCCTCGATCTCCTTTTTTCGTCGGCTATCATCAGCTTCAGGTCATGCTAGATCCCCTTATTTTTTATCTCTTCATATACTATTTCGGCCCCAACCGAGTATACTCTTTGATAACTTTCTCTCAGCTCTTCTTGTTGTTGTTTTCCGAGAGCTCAGATTTGGGATCTTTGGGCTTCTTTCATTATGTCCCAGGCTTGTTTGACTTCTTTCCCGTTTGAGGTCTTACCTCTAGGAACCTCGAAGGTCGGCGAGGCATAAACTCCTCAGTCATAATGTGTTGTTGAGCCCAGGTCTGGAACTCTTGGTAGGTGGTCGGCTTATTTGGTAAGTGGTCGGTTTATTCTGGCGTAGTGACCATCTGAACATCGAGTTGGATTTCAGACTCGAGTAAGCCGATGCCAATACTCTCTCATAGTGATGTGACTCCATATTCTAAACTCGCTCGTTGAACTGAGCAACATAATTTTTGAGGTTCTCCTCGGCCCCCTAGACTGCGCTCGTGATTGACTCCTTCAGAATCATGCATACCTGGGACCAGATGAAATGAGATAAGAATGCCGACCTGAACTGCTGCCAGGTCTAAATTGAGTGGGGGTACAATGAATGGTACCACCTATGAGCTTTGGGCCTTAGGGTCAGCGAGAATATTCTTCATCTAATGGTGTCCCCGACCCAATGCAAATCCATCCATGATATGTATAGCCCTATATGTGAGTCTGTGTTCAAGGTGTCGTCATAAAGTCCAATCTAGTTTATTTTGATTTTGTTTGACAATAGATTGCGCACGATGTTGGACAATACCGATGAAGCCGTGTCCATGACACCGTTGGACGAAAATAGCCAAGATGGCGAAGGTGCCCTTCCCTCATATTTTTGTCGTGCTTCGAGCTTGAAAATTTTTTTCCTGAGGATTGCGACCTTGTCATAGTCGCTTTTGGCTAACCGATCTCTTAGGATTTTTTTGTCAGAGGGTCCTACTCGGGCTCCTCTTCCGAAGTCAGGTAAAGACCAACGGGTTGGTGGATCTCTCCTTGTGCTTGATCACTGATCATCTCTCTCATATATTCTCCATCCGAGTCTGGTTTATGGTTTTCTCCTTTCGAATGTTTGCCCACATCGTCCGGAGATTGGGTGATGGCCTTAAACTGGACGTCCTTTACCCCTATCTCCGGTGGCGGCATTCATGTCTTTTTTTAACTATGTTTTGAGCATGTCGAACACCGAGGACGGCACGTGAGATGCCGAAAACATGACTTGCATCAGTAGGCTCGCCATAACCTTTAAAAACTATGGGTTTTGGAACATCAGCGTGAAGTCCACTGCGGGAGACTTTGTATATGGCTGATCAGTCATTTGCGGTCGAGACACCGTTTCTTGGTTAGATGATGACATCTCCGTCGGTTGTTTTAAAAGCTTTGTTATTGTTGGTAGAATAAGTATATTTTTTTAAGTCGAAAAGTAAACCTCAAAATTGTTTGTGACTGTTAACCACAAGGTCGGAGGTTCGATGCCTCCTTTTAGTGGCAAACTATTGATACTGGGATTTTATCAATTAGAAGCATCGGATTAGTGCTGGTAACACGATGATTAAACAATTTAAATTTGGCATAATATGATGAATTTTCGTAAAATCAAGTAATGATGAAGTCGGATAATTTCGCAATTGAGGTTGGATATTCTCCTTTAAGGTTGTATTTAATGAAGGAATATGTGTCTTTTTTACAGAGAATCTTTCTCTCCCCTTTTATAATGGATTCTTAGGACTATGTATAGTAAGGGTGGCCCGATTACTGTTCATCAGGCAGTAAAATTGCGCATTAAATAAAAATTACGTGCATTAAATGTTGCACATGACCCTAAGAAGCTTTTGCACATAGGCTTGTAGACCTTTTGTGGCATGTCCCGTCTTTAATGTTACAGGTGCAAGTTATTATTTTTACAGTTTCTGTTGCCTCAGTGTGATCGATTCAAGTCCTTAAGCATCAATCCCTCTCATTTTCCCAAGTCATGTGCTCGACTTTGTTTCCTAATAACTTCTTTATCGGGTCTACAGTTTCAATTATCCAACTTGGGTGTCCCGTCTGCTTTTTGCTCGGCCCCCTATGTTTCTGTTTCCATTTTTGGGGTTCGTTTTTACTCGTCTTACCCGACCTAAGTACTTGACTCGGTTATTTCTTTACTTAGCGAGTATTTAATCTTGAATCTGTCCAGCTTAGCTTGGATGTCAAATCTTTCACTTTATCCTGTGATTTGTTGTAGTACTTTATTCTTCTTCAGTATTATGCATTATTTTAATTTGAATCCTTAACAAATTTATTGAATTTTCCAACTTCTATATTTGTGGTGTTGTAATGATGTTATAAAGAATCTCACCATTGCTGAAATTGAGACTTTGTTGCGAAGGCGTGGCACAAGTGTACGAGAATATTCATCTATGCCTTATTAGACAGAGATAGCCTTCAGACCACATCAAACCGCTTTATATTGGATGAGCTAAATTACGATCGAAGGCTCTACTTGTGGAGCATGAATCACTTCTTCAGAGAATAAGTAACAAACAGAAAAGAGTCTAATAAAAAATTATGTCCACTATGAATTAATACTCTCCAATTAAATACAACTCGTGCCATGACTTACGCACCAATGCTAAATTATTGAAGTAAACTTAATAATCCAAGAACAATCTTCTTTGAGGCTTGTGGGCGATTGAGATGAAGATCTCTCACCCCCCTCCCGGCGTGGCTTAGCCATCGAACCATCCCCCGGCCAAGGTCGAGACTACCGGCCGCCAAAGTTCGGGCCCAACCCTCGAGGAAGTGCCGACCTTCGTCCCGCCAAGAGTTTTGTTTTACAGGTTTCGGGTCCTTGGTGCGACTAGCAGTCCATTTGATCCCTCTTTCGAGCTCTCCAACAAGGCAAGGTGGTATTCTCGCGGTGGATCCCTTTCTATTCCCCGGCGTGGATGGTTTCCCGGAGTTTCAGATCTGATTCGAGAGCAGACACTTCCCCAGATCCGTCTAAGCGGCACAAGTGGCCGCAGTTTTCGGGCATGAGGTTTTGGTTTGTGGATTCGTTAGATCTCTTTGCTAGTGGATGTGGATCGTTTGAGGTCTCGAGCGCCTTGGCGTTGAGTCTATTATGTGTAGGGAGGTCCTATTTTATTTGTTTATTAGGTGTGTGTTTTTTCTGTATTTCGTTTTGTCAGTCCCGCTTGTCTGATTTATCTCCTTTATGGAGTTTTCTTCCCCTTTTTGCGATTTTCCTTTGGGTTTGCAGTTGCCTCCTTATTGGAGTTGTACCTCTTGGATTTCTCTGGAATTTCAAGAGGTAGGTCCAATTATCAAGTTCTTAGTGTCAGTTGACATCTTTTGTGTAATCATTTTGAGTTATCTAATTAAAAATTTATTTGCAGTTGTAAAAAAAAAAAAATATAGAATAATTTTAATACAACTTTAAAGAAAATGTCTCCATCATCATAATAATAATAATAATAATAATAATAATAATAATAATAATAATAATAATAATAATAATAATAATAATAATAATAACACCACAAAAAAACAATAAAGAACAAAGAAATAAAATTCATGCACCCCACTACTTCTCCCCTTTCAACAGCCTCCCACCACCACCTCCGACGCCTTCCCATGGCCGACGCTGCCACTCCGGTGATCTCCAATCGTTCTCGTGCAAGACGATGAGCAAATCCACAAAAGCCCGCAGCACGTTCCTGTGAATCTTTTCGTTGTTCAGATCCAAATAACAAAACAGAAGCTCCTCTAGAAAATCCCAATCCACTTTCTCGCCGCCGCCCAGGCGCACCTCCACCATCTCCGCCATCGACCGCCGGAATTCCCTGTACGGACTCGGAGAATACTTCAGGATCGCGATGAAATCGTCTGCCTCGATCCCCTCTTTTACCTTCTCCGCCTCTGAATTTGGCCGGGGATGTTCTTCGGCGGCGGAGCCAGGTTTTTTCTCACCTCCGATCTATTTAATAAAATCTATTGGGCGTGTTGCTCCTTGATTGTCGCATCCTCTTCGTAGAGTGATTTGAAATTTTCCAATAGGAGGCGGGCGTTGTCCGATAAGTTTGCGCCGCCGCTTTTGTGCCCATCGCCGTCCGCCGTATTGAGGTGCCTGCTAGCATGGTATTTGTTAGATTGGATATGTTTGCTGGAAATTTTGATTTTTTGAGAAGCGCTAGTGCAACTGAATTTCTGAGTCTGCTTTGACATTTTTGGGTTTACTTTCAGTGCAAAAATTTTTGTAAAATGCTTTTTTTTAATTATTATTAGTTGGGTTTTTGGGAAAGAATATTCGCAATTTTGAAACTTTTTGAAGTGAGCAATTTATACTGTAGTATACTTTGATGTTGGAGTTAATGTGGAATTACAGCAAATTCTGATGGAAAATATTTTGCCATTTGTATTTATGTCATAAATTAGAGTTCGATATTCTGTTTGTTTTATATAAGCATACATGGATTAATTTTGTATTCATCTCACATTCCACTCGTGACATGAGTAACATGCAAATTTAGGTAATTTCTGAAAAGTATCGACTGAAAAATATGTTATACTCAGTACGTAAGAAGCATTTATACACCTTGGAGACCGTGGAATGTTTTACAAATTCTAATTTTTTTAATAGTTTTGCTATAGAGTCATTGAATGGCTCAACTTATGGAGCAATTCACAGTTATTCACACATTGTGTATTGACATGTGTCCTACAATAAATACACTTTAGACATGTGTTAATATATTAAGTGATTGATGGCTTCATATGAAAACCATCCGATGGCGCCATAGAATTTCTGTTTTTTTTTTTTAATTAAATATTTTGGCTCATTTAGTATTTATCATTTAGATCATTTTATATGAACTTACAAATTGATATAGATATGATGTGTAGATGACACAATTTAATTTTTTAATAAATTATATTATTATTAAAATCACAATAAGTTCCATAACAAATTTTGTTTTCTAGATGAGATAATTATAAATAGTAAAAATGTAAAAAAAAATACATCTACTAACCTCACTTTGTGATTACACAGATGATCAAGGGGACTAGACAAACACAAAAACATGAACAAAGACAACAAAAACACAAAAACAAAGATCACAATGGGAGACTACTAGGGCTGAGCATGGGACTCGGAGAATTCTGAACCGTTCCAAAAATCGAATCCAAATTACTCCGAACCGAAAAATAACGTTGACTGTTTGACTTTCTTCGAGCCGAACCGAATCGATAAAATAATTGGTATGGTTCTGGAGATTTCACAAATATCCGTACCGAGAACCGAACCGAACCGTCCCATACCATCGGAGGTTCGATGCCTCCTTTTAGTTCCAAACTATTGATATTGAGATTTTATCAATTAGAAGCATCGAATTAGTGCTGGTAACATGGTGATTAAACAATTTAAATTTGGCATAATATGATGAATTTGCGTAAAATGAAGTAATGATGAAGTCGGATAATTTCACAATTGAGGTTGGATATTCTCCTTTAAGGATGTATTTAATGAAGGAATATATGTCTTTTTTACAGAGAATCATTCTTACCCCTTTTATAATGGATTCTTAGGACTATCTATAGTAAGGGTGACCCGATTACTGTTCATCGGGCAGTACAATTGGGCATTAAATAAAAATTACGTGCATTAAATGTTGCACATGACCCTAAGAAGCTTTTGCACATAGGCTTGTACACTTTTGTGGCATGTCCCGTCTTTAATGATGCACATGCAAGTTATTATTTTTACAGTTTCTGTTGCCTCAGTGTGATCGGTTCAAGTCCTTAAGCATCAATCCCTCTTATTTTGTCAAGTCATGTGCTCGAATTTGTTTCCTAATAACTTCTTTATCGAGTCTACACTTTCTGTTATCCAACTTGGATGTCCCGTCTGCTTTTTGCTCGGCCCCCTCTATTTCCGTTTCCATTTCCGGGGTTCGCTTTTACTCGTCCTACCCGACCTAAGTACTTGACTCGGTTATTTATTTACTTAGCGAGTATTTAATCTTGAATCTGTCCAGCTTAGCTTGGATGTCAAATCCTTCACTTTATCTTGTGATTTGTTGTAGTACTTTATTCTTCTTCAGTATTATGCATTATTTTAATTTGAATCCTTAAAAAATTTATTTAATTTTCCAACATCTATATTTGTGGCTAAGTAATGATGTTATAAAGAATCTCACCATCTCTGAAATTGAGACTTTGTTGTGAAGGCGTGTCACAAGTATTCGAGAATATTCGTCTATGCCTTATTAGATAGAGATAGCCTTCAGACAACTTCAAACCACTTTATATTGGATGAGCTAAATTACGATCGAAGGCCCTACTTGTGGAGCATGTGTAACACCCCACCTTATTAGTAAATCAGAGTTGCGCAATTAATCGCAAAGTCTGTGAAAAACTAAACATTTTTACCTTGCGATACTGATTTGGGGTGCTACCGTGAAAATCTTTACTTAACTTTAGAAAAACCGTTGGTTTTAACTTATTAAAACGTCCGGTTATTTAAAATCTGTTTATCTGAAAATTTTATCAAATGTGATAAAATGTCAAAAATCATCAAACCATCGTCAAAAGATAGTCAAAATGTAAGCGGAAGCATAAGTAATAGTTATACAGTCCAAACACATATAAACAAATGTCCTGGATATCCCGAGCTGCTCCCGTCATGTCACACCGCCGGCCCGACCTGCTGACCTGAAAAGTAAGATATAACTGGGGCGTGAGCACTAAGCACTGTGCTCCGTGGAAACTCATACTA